>JAOANK020000085.1:711029-728834 GCA_026257165.2 Telfairia occidentalis
GTGCTTCACTCTCCCTTCTCCCACGTCAACTTCACGCGCTAACCCCCACAAAAATCCACGCGGGGAGTTTGGGCCTACGAGTTCGATTTGGCAAGCTTGGATTTACGCAATTTGAGAATAAAATAAGAAAGGTTTTAAATTTTATTTTGGTCATGAAATTTTAAATTTGTTTTATTTTTGTTCTTAAATTTTAAAAATATTTGTTTGGCTTTTCAACTTTTAAGTTTTTTTTTTCTTTTAAATTTTAAAAATGTCTATTTTAATATCTAAACTTTCAAAAAGTAACATTTTAGTCTTTATCATTATTTTATTTTAATAAATTAATGATATATTCTCAAATATATATTAACATGTTAAGTTGAACATGTATTTAAGTCACATAAGTTGAAAATGAACATTGGAAAAATAAATATAAGATGAAAAAAGTATATAACAAAGATTAAAACAAACATTTTGAAAGTTTATGACGAAAATGGAACAAATTTGAAAGTGTAAGAACCAAAACAGATATTTTAAAAGTTTAATTAAGTACCAAAATAGAATAAACGTAAAAGTTCATAGATCAAAATAAGATTTAAACTAAGATTTAATCAATCTAAGTTTATTAAAACTACGCGTTTGGAGTGCATGTGTGTGTTAGATAGCTTGGGAAGAAGAGGTTTGAGGAGAAGTTATTTGAAGTTGAGATTTTATTATTTTGCAAGTTGGAAAAATAAACATTGGCAAACACTCTTTGATGTTTAAATCATATATATTTGTGTAAATGTCGGGGACCTAAGCCTTCATGGTTTTGCTTTTGAAACATCTCTAAAGACTTCATACCAATGAACATAGTTGTCTTTACTTATATATCATGATCTCTTAGTTTTCTAGCCAATGCGAAATAATGTTTATACTCCTAACACGAATATGTTCATACATAGATATATTTTAAAATGATTACACATAAAAGCCTCTATTACTTTCCTCAAAAGGGAAGGTTGGGATTCATCGACATTTATTAAACTCAAAAAAAAAAAACATCATAAACCAACATGAATTGGAATTTGATTCCTTTCCTAATTTTGCAGAAAAGAATAATTCTTGTCCGATGATAAATAAATTACGTATCGTATTTGGAAAAAAAAAGGATGGCGTGCACTACAACTATAATATGTTGAGTTGACGCGCGTCGGGCTTGTGTTGAAAACCGTAGAATCACTGTTTTTTTTTTTTCTTTCTTTTCCTTTCTTTTTTTACTTTTTCTATCAACTCGTGTTTAAGAGAAAGTGAGATTCCAAAGCAGTTGCCCAGTATGTGTTTTTTTTGTTTTTTCTCTATTTCAGAAAAAAAAAAAAGGGGGGGGGTGAAGAGAAGTGGACGCTCTTTATTGAGCGCGTGGAAGGGAGACAATGGTGGTGCCAGGTTGCATGCATTTCCTGTACTACGGTTGGATGATTCAGTGCACGGTAAAAGTAGCTGACCGAATTTACCCTTTTCAATAGTCAAAACTCATTTTTACTACATCTAAATATATATAGTAACTTTTTTTCTTCAATAATTTAGTCATTCAACTCTGGAGGCAGTCCAGGTAGGTCTATTAATTTTTTTTATCCATTTAAATATCGTACTTTAAAAAAAAAAATCAATAGATTTTTTGACGTTAATTTAGGTCTAAATTTATTTTTTGCTAACTTTATTAATTAAATGATTTTCGTGACATGCTGACTATATTATTCAATGATTATGCAATACGGTGGATTTTAAGCCGGATTAAGTATTTGGCGGTGTAATAGTTAACCTAAAAAATCAATATGGTGACCTATTATACATAAAATTGAAAGGTTAAGTATTTATTGATTTTTTTTAAGTACAAAGACCAAATAAACATCATTTCAAAGTTTATGGATTGATTAAAAAAAAATTTTTAAGTTCAACAACATGTGGGGTAGGAGTTCGAATCCACTACTTTTTGATTGGATAGATACCCATTAACTAGTTGAACTATATTCGATTTAACTAAACAAAATATATAAAAAAAAACTTAGTATTTTTATTATTTTGCAATCGTACAAAATTTTTCCAGCCACCCGAAATATTCATGATAGGTGTGGTGCTGATGGTAAAGTGTAAAAGAAGAATATGTCACGTCTAACATAAAAATTTCAAACACTTATTTTGTAACGCTCCTTTACTGTTTTAGGACTTTATTTATTTATTTTATATTTTGAGGGAGTGTGGGACCTATAGCATTTATTACCCTGTTAATATTATGTCACAAGTTTTTCTTATTTTGATTTTTCAAAGTTAAAAAAGAATACATTTATTTTCATCTATCTAACTTCTGTAGTTATTTAATTTATCCAATATTTATAGTTATTCTAAATGCTCTTTTTTTTTTTTTTTTTGTCTACAAAATTTGTATAAAAGTCTAGATTGGGTAAACTTAGTATTTATTTCATTTAACATAAATTTGACATGGTATCAAGTAACGTTATATTTATAGAAAAATTGAGTAATAAGAAGAGGTAAAAAAAAGTAGTCTGTAGGACGAATTGTGTGGAAATGGAGAAGGGAATAAAGATGGGATGGAAATTAAAGACATTGAAATGGAGAATCCATTGTTAGCTAAGAAGGCTACACATGAATATGACTTCACATAATGTTTTTATTTCTCTCTTAGATTAGTTTTTTAGTTGCCCCTTTTATGTTCCTTTCTATTTAGTTGTCATTGTGTTGTACACTAAGCCCACATTGTCATCACTCTTGCCTTTTTGATTGTGACTTCCTAACCATGAAAACATCTTCCCCATGCCCTATTTATACACTTTTGTCCTATCTCCTTTTTTTTTTTTTCCGCCCTTTAGTTAATTTGTTTTATTTAACAAATTTTGGTTGCATACGGTAAGAATCTTCCTACTCACCCCCATTCAAAATTTGACAAGTATTTAAGTTTTTGAAGAAAAAAGAAATATTTTTTCCTTGTTCGCATTCCTTTCTCTTAGTTGTCAAATTTTGGAGGGAGTGGGTAAGAAGATTCTTACATACCAGTATGCAAGCTAATTATTATTTTTTTTCCCTTCATTTTCTACTATCTTATTAGCATGTGCCAGAGGAATGTGCATTATTAATGACACTCCATTACCATATCTACAATTAGTTTTGAATTTATTCTTCTTCTTTTAATTATCTTGTACTTACATTTGTCTGTTAAAAAAGAAAAATCATGTGGGTTTGAGTTAGTCCACTATATCTATATTTTACCTCTTTTAGCTTGTTTTTCCTTAAAAAAGTTTATTAAAGATCAACCATCATGTTCAATTAATTTTACATTTTCTTCTTTCCTTTTGCTAGTTAGATCAAAGAGATTTAAGGTCGTCGTAACATTTTGAGTTGAACTTTTAATTAGTAGATCTTTTTTTTTTTTTTGCTATTTTGTAACTCCTCATTAAAAAATAGAATTTAAAATAGTCACGTGATGTGTAAAACTATATTTTCAATTTGATAATTTTTTAATCCAAACACTCTAATGGAACTAGTTGTATAATCTATCTAATGAGGTATTTAGTTAACTTCTAGAAATTTACCTAAATATCAAGTTGTGAGCCGCATGCAAAAATTTCAGTTTTTTGAAAAATTAAAAAGGTAGAATCCTCGGTGAAATTATTGGATGTCACTCAAAAATAATAACTTGAGACATATATAACATATATAACCGGCCTTATTTCAAATGATATCTTAATCATTTAATACCTTTCTACCAATATGACAAACATACAAAATCATAATAAAAATAATAATAATAATAAAATAAAATTGAATTGATGTAATTTAAAAAACGTGGTGTTTTATTATTATAAGTATGAATTATATATAGTAGGAAAAAATGGATAGAAAAATGATTAGGGTATATAATAGGGGATGTTTGGGAGCTAAAATACAAAAGTTAACCCGGTCGAAAGAAAACCTCGTCTGAATTATCGCTTTCCAAACACGACCATTAACAATGTTTTTATTTTATTTTATTTAAAAAACGACATTATTTAGAAGTCCAAAAAGGTGGGTCTCGTCCTTCGTGACTTGAATTAAACGACAACGCATTAGCAATTCAAACGCTCTGCCCTTTAACCCACCAGCAGTTCTGGCCCCAGCCATGAATGTTCCAATTAATAATTTTTTTTTTTTTGGTTTCTCTTAAATAATTATTTTAATTAAATTTCATGAATAATAATTTATAATAATAAAGGGAGAAAATTATGTGGACAGCGGAATCTCTCTCTATCTCTCCCGACAGTTCTTGAAGTGGAAGAAGCCAAGGCAAAGGCAAAGGCAAAGGCAACAAATTGTTCGATATTTAAGGTGGGTTGTGGTTGTGGTTGTGATCTGTAATTTCAAATGTCTGTTTTTTTCATCATTATTCTTTGGTTACAATTACAATCTCAACCTAACCTTATCCTCCTTATATAACTACAAATAAATACTGCATTACAACGCTCTTAATTTCCAATTCATGTCCTTTCAGCTCATTATTAATAAATAAATATAGATTCAAAATGTCTATTTTAGTTTCTAAATTTATAAAAAATAATCATTTTGGTCATTGATATGTAATTTTATCATCTAGTAATTATTTGTTTTGATGCATGTCTTCAACTTATGTAGCTAAAATGCATACTCACATCAACAATATTTTTTAATGTATTTGAAGTTATATCATTAATTTGTTAAAAATAAAATAAAGGATAAGGACAAAAGTGATTATTTTTTTTAAAGTTCGAAGACTAAAGCGAACATTTCAAAAGTTCAAATAAAAAAAAAAAAAAAAAATTCAAGGATCGAAATTGACATTGTGAAAAGTTTAGAGACTAAAATATAACAAACTTTAAAGTTTAATGACCAAAATAGAATTTAAAGTATAAATGTATATAATTCAATTTAAATTAACATCACAAATTATCAGCTTGATTTGTAGAGAAAGATCAAAGTTGAGTGTTGAGAGAGATGAAAATAATTGTTGGTTTAATTTGGTTGGAAATGAAAGAAAAAAAAGAGAGAAAAAAGTATCTTTAAAAGTGTGAGTGCGAGTGGGAATTCTTATTATATGTGTCGTGTTGTCCGGAGGTGTTGGGAGTGGGAGTGACGTGTCTGACATGAGATTCTTCCACGTATTAATGGAGGCAAAGATTGACGTCAAAAATAACACACACACACACATATATATATATATATATTTCTTTATATATAAATCCCATCTTACCCTCACCGTCAAATCAACGGTCCCCACTTGTCCATTTGCTTTCGTTTCTCCCGGAATCTGTTGCCTCTTGTTTCTTATGTCCCACGGTGCGTTGCGTTGGCCTTTTCGTCGTTCCGTGCCGACTTGTCGTTTCCCCTTCGCCCTTCTTAAACTTTCGACCCATCGTATAATTTCTCAAATTTACAATTTATTAAATCATTAAATGATTTAAGTATTTTATTTAATTATGCCATATTATTATGAAACAAATAATAAATGAAAGTAATTTTTCCATCACGAGTGGGAAAACTATAAACTCGATTAGAAAGATATTCTTTAATCAGTTGAACTATGTTCAATTTGAACACTATAAGTTGTTATTTATATTCTCAATAATTAATTAATATAATTTTGTTTTATTACATTAACCAACGTCACGTTAATTCAATACTTTTTTGTTTATTTTTAGTTAATATACTTTCAAAATCTCTAAATAAATTAATGTATTGTCAAAATATTTATTTTGGTCGATGTATAGTGATATGCTATAACTTTGTTGGGTATAGGTGTAGATTTTGTATTAATATCTTGGAAATAAAAATCAAAATATTTGCATTTTGAAATTAGGTTTAAATACTATTTTATTCTTCGTACCTTCAATTTTGATTCATTTTGATATTTTTACTTTTAAATTATCTATTTTAAATTAATTTTGTTCATTTTAGTCATTAAACTTTCAAAGTATTTTTTTTAGTTTCAACACTTTTAAAAATGGACCATTTTTGTTTCTTGATTTCTTTTAATTTTATCTCTTTTTTTTCTATTACAATTTCAACATAAAACACTACACTCAATAATTTTTAAAAATTTAACAATAATTTTGTATTGAAGAGCCTGTATTATGTAGATAATATGTGTTAAAGTTTCTTAAATAGAGACCAAAATGATGAATTTTTAAGGGTACAAGTACTAAAATAAATATTTTGAAAATACAGAAAATGAAATCAACTAAAATTGGCATTTTGAAGGACCGACAAGAGAACATAAATAAGATTTAAACTTTGAAATTATAAAGACCAAAATAAATATTTGGGGAGTAGAGGAACAAAAATAGAAAGGAAAGTGAAAGGAAAGGGAGAAGGATTGGGAGGGATCCTAAAAGGAAGATGTTATTATTGAATGTAAGTAGAAGTAGTAGTAATTGGCACATGGGACGGGCCACGGGGAAGCGGCAGAGTTGGCGGTTTGGGTGGCGATGCCGGCGCCGGCGAGTTGATTAGTTTCTTTAAAGAGACACGCCCACGCTCGCTGCTAAACCCTACGCCCCACTCCTCTTAATTAATCCACCAACACCAAGTGGGCTGCGATTATCAACGTCTTTACGTTTGCCATTCGGATGGATGGGGGGACCCGACAAACCCCTCGCACAGAAACTTCTATTTTCTCCTTTCGAGGTATTTCGGTCTCCCTTTCCCCTTGGGCAAACTAATCTTCATCATTTTATTATTAATTGTCATTGTTATTCACGATTTCAATTAGTCAATCAAGACGCTACATCGAGATGATGACCCTTTTGCCTTTAATTCAACCATGGATTGCAAACAACAATACGTATTTCGAATCCCCACAACCTGTTCGACAGAATGCCTGAGAGATGACCTGACATTTTTTTTTTTTTTTTTAATTTTCTTTGGGCCGCTGGTAGTTTGTTTTTGTTATTGTTGTTGACAACCACGGAATCAAAATGCTTGAAGTTTTTAGTTTGTTGGTTGGTTGGTTCATATCCTGCTATCAAATGGATTAGAAGTTAATTGGGGTTAGCTTTGAACACACGCCCACTAGGTTGTGTTCTGCGTAGAACAGGTCAGAGAGCCTTCTTTGTGTTCTTGAAGCTGTTGACTTCACAAGTCTTTGGAATTTTTTTGTTTGTTTTTTTTTTTTTGGTTGGTAGCTGTCTGGAATCACCAGGGTCGTTAGTCTTAAAGTTATTAAGGGATGTTTGACTCAGTTTTAGTTAATCTAAATTTGTATTTGAATTGAGGAGAGTATGAATATGAGTCATAAAATTTTAAATTTATGTGACATGTATTTGGGTCGTAATTAGTCACTTTGTGAAACGAGGATTGACTTCAAAACTTCAATTATAGAAACCTCTAATGTGCGAAAAAAAGCAATGCTTTCTATTGGGTATTTGAAGTTGTTCAGTCCACAATCCACATTAATGAATTTCTGAAGTTGCGTTTGTTTGGTTAGAATTTAGAGAAATAGTTTGACGACAGGTTAGGTTTGGGGGGGATTGTAAATGACTACACTTGCTTCAAGCTTGGACGTCAGCTTTGACGACCTATTTTAACGCTATGATTTTGTCCATTATAAAGTCTAAATTGGCATCATTAACTTCGATGCAAAGTCTTCGAAGGTTCTTTAAAGTCTTTTTAACCCTTTCCCTGTTTCTCCCACTCCCATCTTTCTCATGTGTGACTTTTGTCATTGTGGAAAAGAAACAACTTTCCCCGTTTTGTCTGGTTGTTGTTAGAAGTTGAATGCCAGAAGACTTGCTTTGATGTGCCACTTGTATTGAATTAGAAAATGAGCGCTTAAAAAAGTTTCTTGATTTATTTTTATTTTTTAAAATTTTTTAAATAATAATTTCAAATATAACTAAGATGGTTGATTAATGAGCAAGAGGTGTAAATGGTGTTTTTTTTTTTACAAGAATGATGGAGATGTTTTTGAATAAGAATTTCTTTTTGTACAAAAACAACTCTGCAATTTAGATTGATAGTTTTTTCTTTTCCAACTCTTTCTTTTTTATAATTACATTGTATGACTAGTTTCTTTTCCAACTCTTTCTTTTTATAAAGTGGGGCAGTTAGAAGGTAGTAATGAGAAAAGGTCTAAAATCTGGTCCTTACAACCATAGCCCAAAAATTTTAACGACCCTATTCAATGATCTGCTTTCCAATCTGCAAAACCTATGGGGCGTAGGCCTTTAATGGGCTTGGACCAATCTAAAACCACTAGTTTCTTTCTTTCTTTCTTTATTTTTCCTTTCACCATAAACAGAAGAAAGATACTCTTTTTCCACAGTAATTTGTAACCATAACATAGCCAATTGCCCCACAGCATATAATATGGAGGCTTTAAGTCTAAGGGCCTTTTGTTGAACTCAAAAAAGCAAAAGAAAAGGTCTAAAGGCCTTTGGAGTCGTTTTGTAAAGGAACAAAAAGATTGAAAATAGGATGATTAGAATTTAGAAATGAGATGTGTATATTTAGATGATGCAAACATCAATGAATATGGTATTTATTTACTATTTCGATTCTTGGAATGAGATTTCCTGAAAATAGGATGATTAGAAACTCGTATTTATTCATTGATTAAACTCTAATTATATATTCAAATTGAAAGAAAAAGAATTACTTTTTGTTTAGAACTGTATGTGTAATTTCAAAGTTTGGTTCCCCCATGTTTAGGGGATGAATGGCAGTCGAAAAGAATGGAGAAAGTAAAAATTGGCATATCTTGCTCACACAGTCATCAGATGAGTTTTGCAGATACAGTGTTACAATAATAAAGTAGAAATTGAAAATGGAGTATAAAGCCGGCAAGGAAGAAGGCTGCTTGTGTGTTGAAAGTGTATGGTGCTATCTAGAGCACTAGCACGGTGGAAGGTCCGACGGCGGCGGCCGAACTGATTCTTCAGCTGATTTTCCGTTCTCAACTACAAACGCCATCTTCAATCCCCACATAGTATGCACCTCCAGGTGACAATGCATGAACCAAACCCCTAAACCCATCATTTAAATCTTGTTAGACTGTCTGAGAATATTGATGGTATAAATTTATTAATAAGTTTCAATCTTATTTTCATCTCTAAATTTTGTTTTATATTAGTTTTTAATTTTATGGGACAACTACTATATTTGATCGTCAAAATAATTCATAAGATACTAAATCTTAAATAAATGGTCACCAATGCTTGGACCTATTCCTTAAATTCTTTACTATTTATACATTAACCTTTATTATTTTAGTACCTAAATTTTCGCTTGCTCAATACTTGTCTTTCACATTCTTTTTAGTTCAACACTACGTAGAAATGAGTATTCAAACTTTTCATTTTTTAGTCAAGAATATATATGTATGTTAAACTATGCTTATGTTGACATCTTGAAATTACCTATTAACTACAAGTGAGTTTGAGACAAGTATTTGTTAAAAGATAAAAGATAAAAAAACAAAAATTATTTATTTTAACAAGTAGGATGAAAAAGTTTGTCGATTGATTGATCACCTGGATTATCAGCTCTGAATCTGATAGCAGCCCAACCGCCGGTCGGGACACCGATGGTATTTCTTTCAGGAGGATCAATCAAGTTATATTTCAAAGGGTCATTGTTGGGATCGAAGTTACCAATTCCAGTGCCGACCACGAAGAAATTGAAGCCATGGAGATGAAACGGATGCGACTCAACGGTGAGCAGATTGGTATCCTGCAACACTAACTCAATGGTGGAGTTAAACGCCACCTTACTCAGCCTTGTCCCGAGAGAAGTCCCTAAATTGGCGGTCAACGGTGCCCCCGTGTAGTTAAACGGAACGGGCGGCCGGTCGGGAAAGTCAGTGGTGAAGACACCGGGGATGTTGAAGTAATGAGCCTGCAGCAGCCCTGTTTTGGGCATCACAAAGGTAATGTTATTCAAAGAAGCCGTCAGCTGGCTGCCATTCAAGCAGCTGGGACAAGGGTTTGCCCCCAAACCAATGGTGTAGAAAAGATGCCTATCGATTTTAATTGGGACATTGGCCGGAAACAGAGGGGTGTTCAAGCTCCTGAGCTTGTTGTTGTAGGACAGAGCAAAATTGGTGTCGTTGGGGAGAGGCAGAGATGGGAGAGAAGGAAGGAGGGTGTTTGGAACGCCTTTGTATTGGAGAATTGCAGTGACGGTTTTGTTGTCGACGGGAATGGGGGCGTCCATAAAGGGGCGTGCGGCCATGAAGTAGCGGCCGGGGGATTGGTCGGCTTTGACCAGAAGGTTGGTGGTCTGGCCTGGGGCTATGAGAATGGCGGAGGTTGTGAAGGGTTTTGTGTAGACGGCGTCGATCTCCACGACGGTGAGGGAGTGGCCGGCGATGGCGAAGAAGAGCTCGTCATTGAGGGCAGCATTGATGACTCTCAGAAGGTATGTTTTTCCGGACTCTACTTCCAATGCGTATGTGTCTGAAAATGGCAATGCAGAATAAAATATTAGAGATTTTTTGTGGGTGTGTTTTGGTTTTGAATGGAGAAGAGAAAAGGGATATAATTATTATTATACGTTTGTCGGAGCAGGAAAAGAGAGGGCCTGGTTTGCCGTTGATGGTGTGGGCGTCGGATGCTTGGGGTGGGAGTCCCAATTTGTTTCCTTGATTCACAATGCTTTCAACATCTGAGTTCCACCATTCTCCTGTATGCGTCACAGATTTGCTACTTACATCAATTGTCCATGTTAAAAAGCTAACACAAGTTTGAACAAGTACAACAAAAATCTTTTCAGTTCCTTTTGTTTTTAAAAATTAATAGTATTATCGAAAATTAGAAGCATGCTTGATAAGCGTCCTTTTTCCGTAAATTGGTTTTTTAACGTCCATACAGAATTTCCAAAACTAGAAAAAAGTAGTTTTTGAAAAGTATGTTTTTCGTTCATGTAAATTTTGGTTTAGATTTAAGAGAGTTACTAAAGAACTGAAGAAAAAACATAGAAATTATTACTAAGATAAAAATTTTAGAACAGAAAATTCAAAACAAGGTGAATTATTTTTAGTTTTGGAATTTTGGGGGGAGTTTTTATTTTAATCGTATAGAACAAAATAAAGAAATTTATTGAAAAATAGACATTATTTTTCTAAACAGAAAATCAAGAGCAAAATCACACAAGCCACCGAATAGGCCCTTCAGTTTTGTTTTTAGTTTCTTTTCGCCTATCCTCTTGAGAGAAAAAAAAGTAGTTGAGCGAGGAACCTAAGATAATATTGGCCTCCAAAGATGGTTGAGGGAATGGAAATGGAGTTCCTAGTTTAGGCATGATGACAAAAGCACCATAAACTGTGGCTCTCAGCCACAAAATGTGGGCATGCCACCATAAAGTCCCACGCTGTCCTGTGACAGTAATGTTATAAGTGTAGCTATTGCCTGTCTTAATTGGACACTGTGTAATATAAGCTGGTCCATCTGCCCAACCATTTCTCTGTTGTTTCAACCCGTGCCTGCATTGTCATAAAACCACACCCACGTTAACATTTTTATCTCCCATCTGAGATGGATTGCCAGTTACATTTCATGTTATTAGTTCATACCAGTGAATGGACATGTTATATTGTGCATGATTTGTGACATTTATGAGAACACGATCACCTTCTCGAACGTATATCGTCGGCCCCGGGAACATTCCATTCACTGTAACAATCGGTTTGGCATTGCATAGCCTGCTCACATTCTTCACTTGAATCTGAATCCCAAAAAAACGTAGAAGACAAGTACATTACATTTCAGTCAATGTAATTTTAATGATAGTGCAGATGTACAACTATATCATAAAGTAAGAAAAAAAGAAGAAAACTCCACATCAAATTGGTACTTCTTGACCGCTGATTCAGCCAGAAAAGGGAGAAACCCAGCAAAGAAGGTGAGGACAAACAGCAAACCCAGGTGAGCACCACTTTTTATGATTGCCATTTTTAATTTCTGCTTATTTTGACCTGAGAGATATTTGTGTTTGAAACATTGTTGCTACTTATAATAGGAAAAAAATGTTAGGTCTTTGGAAGTTGTTAGAGGCAAAGCTGGCTATGAGATGAAGGTTTCATTTGGCGATGGGTGAAAGCAAAACATGGGGATTTGAACAACGCTTCAAAGCAACTGTGGTAAGGAGTTGAAACATCACTGTTACATTTGTTATATGTTCATTTAGAATATTGTAGTTTTATTTTCTGAACAAGTTTGAAAACCATTGTGAAATATTACCCATTTTTTAATTTTCTGGAGTAGTGTTTAAGTTAATACTGATTTGACTATTGCAATATAGTATTGAAATAAAACATGTTCGTTTTTGTAGTTTGTGACTGACTGGAAATTGCTTTGGAGTAACATGTTGGTTTGTGGAGCTGGCTTTGGTGTTTGTTCTTCTTCTTCATGGGGTTGGGTGAGGGAAAGAGACAAGAGTGATGGGGAACATATAACAGCTATCTGAATATCACAAGCCTTCACCTACCAAAAATTTGGGCCTTGCCTTCATCTTCTAGAACTCAACAATGGGCTTGTTTTTGAATTTTTGAGAATTTGGGGCTTAATAAAGTTTTAACAAGAGTGCAAAGTGAAGGGCAATGAATGAGATTGAGGTTGATGTGTCTCTTCCTATCAAAACAAATCACCTCCAAGCCATGGTCATTAGAATGAGATAACATTGATCATCATCACATTGTTGACATATATACTAATGTTTTGTCAAATAAAATCCTTGGTTTGGTGCTAATCAGTAATATATTATTATGGCATTTCCGTACATATCTTTGTAAGAAAACTTCTACCTCAAAACCTTTTCTGATCATCAACATCCAGACACCAAATTAAGGGCTTTTGATTTAGATAGGTTTATTCATTTTCCATCATCTTCTCTACTCTACTCTTTTCCCACTTCTTAACACTTTTTTCTTTTGGGTTAGTCTAGCTTCTTTTAGATTGACATCTCTATTTTATCCCCACTTCTCTCCTTCCTTTTTTGGGGAAACTGTGGGTGAAGACTGGTCGTTCTTTTTAAAGAAAAAATGTTTGATTGTTGACTTGCATATAGATTGAATTTGAGCCATCATTTTGATCTGTCTTTTTTTTTTTCTCGGTTCCTCTTTCTTGAGTTAGCATGCTTGATTGTATTGATAACTCGAGCATCACAGTCAGTTAGTTTATATTAACTTATATAGTAATTTGTTGTTTACGATATCAATATTTCAATTTTCATCAGTATGTAATTGCTTAATGCTATAACTGATTCACTAATAATAATGCCAATTCAAGACAATCACATAAAAAGGAAGTGTTGAGCAAATACTGCTCTGCCCATTCTTCTAGGAGAAAACTTTGATCGATTGGAACGACATAATTATTTTCAATTAAGGTAAAAACGAGACTAGAAAACAATACTCACAAATCTTATGGGTCGTAAAAACTATTTTTATCCCATCTGTTTTGATCTTATATTATCAGCTTTACTACTTAGTAGGAAGCTGGAATCAATCAAATTAAAAGACCTGCTGAACTGACTTGTCAACAAACTTCATGGTGTCCCAAGTTCTTTAAATTAATTTGTAGATGAACGAGTGAAAATCAACCACCGGCAAAGTGTTAAAAAGTAACTGGGACACTTTGATGGCCTTCCCATCTAACATTCCACATTTCCTTGCCTAATCATCCATTCTGTTTGAAGTGCTGACAAGAGCCTCACCACCGACAGTTGTCGCCGCGTTATTGGCTTCAACCCACTTCCCTATGTCTCCAAGAGATTTGTTGGACACCCCTTTTTCAAAAAAAAAAAAAACTTGCTGACATGTCCCATGACAGATGTCACAATCCCATTTGTTTGAAAGAGATGGATCCTACCACTTGTTTCTCCAAGGGTACATATAAGAGCCCCCACCCCCACCAATTGCCTATCCCAACCAACACTATAGACCTCCTAAGCTTTCTCTCACTCTCTTAATCTCTCCCTCTCTCTATCTGTTGTCCACATCTAAGAACTCTCAGCAACAAACAGATATATGAAAACAGGTAATGAATTGTTAGCCTTATTGGCCCCCCTCCACCTCATTGCTAACTGCCACCTAACTCTCTCTGGTCTTAGTGGACTATTGTTTGGCTCCATGATTCTTATTTTAATGTCACCACTCTGGACATTTCTCAAGTCAAAAGGATATTAGGGAGAGCCATTTCATGTGAGTTTGATCCATTCATATGAACATTTTATAAAGTGATGTGTTCATGTCATAATTCCAGTTGACAAGACCACTTGGAGGTTGGAGCTGACATGTTCATGTTCCAATCTGAAATAAAAAAATATCTGAATCCAGTAGAATTTTTTACCAATACCCAGTTGGATATGATATGATAATGAAGGTTTCCTGGTAACTTACAGAAGACAGACATGGAGAGAACAATAATTGATGAAAAAATACTGCAATTTTTTTTTTCTCAAGTTAGTAACTTAGTAGAGTAGCACATTTTCAGAGGGGAAACTTCATCAACCTCATTTACTTACAATTTCAAAAGGAAATTAGTGTTTCATGGAGAAGGAAATATAACAAACTTCATTTACTGAGGTCAATTTGCAGTAATTTACAAAAAAGAATCCCCCAAAATAGAAATTTAGTGCTTTAAAATTCAGATTCCATCTTTCTTCCTTATGGATTCTATATCCTTTCTAGAGATAGCCAAGCTGCTCTATTTCCCAGTTCAACTTTGAAGCAACTCTTTCATGACAAGGGGCATATTCCTACAACAATCAGTAGCTACTATTAGACATGACAACTGAGAGCCTCCCCCTTTTTCTCACAAGAAAACAAACATGTTACTTCTCTTTCTTTTCTAAGGAAGCAAACATGTTTTTCTTCAAATTTTCAATGAATCCAAGAACCAGAGAAGGTAGCAGAATACCAGCTCCTTGCAGCCATTAAAACAATGTAAATGATTTGAGAAGAAAGTAGTTGGAAAGTAAAGAAATACCTCCAATTTCATCATCAATTCCTTTGCCGTTGGAGCAGATAAGATTATTTCACGTGCACTTGGACTGATGAATCCCTCTTCCACAGCTTTGTCAATAAATGACAACAACGAATTGTAGTATCCATCAACATTCAGCAACCCCACCTGCAAAATTTGATATTATTGCACTGTGAGTCAATTCCTCAGCCAGAACAAACTTGTATTCTAAAATCGATTGCCATGAACAAAAAGAGTTTCAACTTGATGTGGACAAAATATTGTAGAAGCGTAGTTTACAGGTTTATCATGAATTCCAAGCTGAGCCCAAGTTATTACTTCAAGCAACTCCTCTAGCGTCCCATAACCACCTGCAGGAAACATTTTAGTACTTATCAATCATAATCATGCAATAGTTTGAAGTTAATTTAATCGACTTTCAACAAACAAACAGCTCATGTGGAATTATTTGCTGAACGTGAGAATTGTACACAATACTGAATTCTTTTTCTTCAATATTAATTGCTCAACAATTTCAGTACAAGAATATACAGGATAATCCAATCTTCTGGTCATAACTTTTACTTTCAGTATATATTTGGTTGCAGCGTGCTTTGACAATCTGATGGGTCCAATCATCCAGTTGTTGACCTTTATAGTTGTACCCAGAATTTATGAGGGAAATTCCCTAAAATATTATTTAATATGGTTGTCATGACCGTTAGATGATATTGAAAGAGACTTTATTTATTTATCTCAAAATGTCAATACTCTTCCCCACAAGAACTCAGCAGAGTAAAAATATTTTGTGGCCCATGTACTAGCATTTTTTACTAGGCCATACTATCTGAAACACACCTCTTTAAAGGAGATGAGAAATAATTTATTTGGCAAAATGAGTGCCCTTTTTTTTGTTATGTTAAATGTAAACCAGAATAAAAGTTGGAACTGTAAGATCAAGGTCATGAGACAACATTGTGGGAAAGGAAGAGTATTTTATCAGAGATTGGAGCTTCTTCAGTAACCCTATTTTTCAGTGTAAGACGTTGATGGGTCATTAGTCAAGAGTTAGGGTTTGAAAGGCTACACAATAATCATTATGTCTTGGGGTTCGTGAGGAGTTGTTGATGAGTAATTACAGAGAAGCCATTGAAGTAAAAGATAACGTTCAGTTTGACTTGAAGAGAAAAAATAAATACAGATTCTTTGCTTTCAATACCAGAAAGGGACTAAACTGGAGCTTTCAATGGACAAAATAACATAAAAAGTGCTGGCACCGAAAGCAAAATAAGAATTCTTTTTTCCTTGTCTTGTCCTTTTTTTTTCTTTTTTCTTTTGCTCTTTTCATTTCTTTACTGTCTTTGCATAAACAAAGATATTCAGCCAAAGAGACATAGGACTTTTCAAGAGAGAAGCCAAACCCAAAAGCAATGAATGAAGAGAACCATCCATTTTGCAGTTTATGGTTTTATCCACTTTTACATAAATTGACAGGAATCCCAAATTAGAGAAGGGTTTTGGCCAAATCTTAAATGCTGATGAGCAGCAAAATAGAAAGACCAGAGGGGCATTATGTTTTTTACTAAGATGCTTCAAAACTGCAGTGCAAGAGGAAGTGGTGTAGGGCTTATACTAACCAGGTAAGGCAATAAAAGCATCAGAATGCTTAGCCATCTCCGCCTTCCTTTGGTGCATATCTGCAACTGCCTTCACTTCCCCTACTGTTTCACCCGTTAGCTGCAAAAGGAAAAACATAGGTACAAAAAAAGTTGAAAATTTTTGAAATGCAGAGAGAGAGAGAGAGTTTTGCAGTAAAGTCATGATGGGTGCTGCAGGAATAATTTCTTGGTCAGATATTCCCTAGCCACAATATTTAAAGCTCACAAGGAGATAAAATAAAAGAAAATGTTCACCAAGTAGGAAAAGGCCAAGGAATAAAAAACAATGAAACAAATACTCATAGCTCAACTGATCGGAGGAAGTTGACATGGAATCATTCAAATAGTGAACAGAAGATCCCCAAATATTTATGTCTAAAACTGTAGAAAAAACCATTTGATTGGTGCCCAAATACCCAAGTGAAAGTAGTGCAGGGATAAGGCCATGTATGTGCCCACAAGAGAAAACACATCAATGGAGGAGTAAAATCAGTAAGAAGGGGAAGAAGAAAGTGGCTGGCTCCTAAAGCAAAAAAGAGTAAAAGAAAAAAAATGGTGAAAGTTTGTAAACAGCAGTACAGAGAAAAGTGAGGTAATAAAGGCTATATTCAATCTATTTTTGATATAATTTGAAAAGGTTAAGCATGTTTTCTAGCAGTAGCAGACAAACCTCTCGAGGCATGAGCGTCTTGGGAATGACTCTGAGGAGAAAAACAACAAGAAGACAAAATTAGTTATTTATTTATAAGGAAAATCAAGGCCTAAAAACAGAACGAACCGACTCAATAATTTTCCCCTTACTTAATCACTCACTCTTGTCTTTTACTTTTTCAGTGGTGTCTTCAATTTAAAAAAAAAAAAAAAAAGTCTTAAGCTTACCCAATGACATGCCCTCCACCATCGTGAACAGCTTGAGAAACCAAACCCATAAGCCCTATGCTTCCTCCTCCATACACCAGATTTATGTTCCTCGAAACCTTCAACAATTAAAAGCCACATCAACAAAAGGATAGGAAAGTTCCAAAAAGCAAAGGATGGGCAGAGGGTTGGTCTGTATCCAAAAATGTTCAGTTCAACGCATTGAAAATGGCAGAAAAAACAAAACGAAAGAAAACCAAAGGGGATTTTGATTGACAGCTTATGACAAAAACAGAGGAATCAGAATAGACATCAAAAGAAAAGAAAAGAAAAGAAAAGAAAAGAAA
>JAOANK020000085.1:748952-759260 GCA_026257165.2 Telfairia occidentalis
CTATAAATGAAAAAAAATAGAAATGAACTTTATGTTGTGAATGCAAACATTGTCCCACATTAGCTAGAAACGAGAGAGATACATGGTATATAAGTGAGGATAATTATCTTAATTGGTATGAGTCTTTTTGAGGTCAACCAAAAACAAAACCATGAGGGCTTATGCCCAAAGCATGATAGAATTCAATCAATCAGCAATAGACTTCATAAACAAAACAAAAAATTGGGTTGATTTTTTTTTTGACATACTATTATTTTATGCTCAATTGCTATATTTGCTATCACCCGTGAATTTACAAAAAAATTCACATTGTTTTGTTAAAATTAATAAGTGAATGAGTGAAAATTGAATAAAGAGTTAGAATTGCAATACTTATTTAAGTTTAGAGTTCAATTTGATTAAATTGAAAGTTTATAGTCAAAATTGATACAACTTAACAAATTTAAGAGGCAAAATTAATTTTTTTTTCTTTCTCTGAGCGTTCAACCACTTCAAATACTATACTATATATATAATTGTAATATCATTAATGATATAATGGAAATTAACGTAATAAAGAGACGAGTAAGGAATAGAATTATGGGTATGATTCACGTGGTGTTATTAAATAACCCTCATCTTATTATAAATATTAAAAAAGAAAAAAAGGAAAAAAACCCTTATAACGTGTGGAGAATCGTTTGGTGCTTTCTGTGTAGGATCACTCACTCGTTTTTTACCCTTATAAAAGGAAACCCATTAATCAATTCCCATCTCAACCCCAAATCAGTCACCTTCTTCCCCTCTCTCTCCATAAACTTAAAGTCTTCAGCTCAATCAACACAGTCGGTTTCCATGGCAGAAAAGGTTATAATTCTGAGGAACTGGAATTTTTGGATCGAGAAAGCACCACGGCCTCCATTTGCTTTCCCCATCAAAATTTCTCACTCTCCTCGCTTGGACACCATTGTAGAAGACGAAGAAATTGAGACCAAACGGTCCTAGTTCAGATTCAGATCCATTTCTTTTAGCTCTCTCTCTAAAGAAACAGATTTTCGTTTTATGTTTTTGTACACAAATTTTCCAACTTTTCAATGCAAAATCTTATGTATGAACACTTGAAATTTATGTATCTATTGAGTCTGACTTTCTATATCTCCAACAACAGCATGTGTAAATTCGAATGGCATAATGATTATTAAGCATAAACATAACAACCCAGTTGATTAGATTAGCAGAAAAGCAAACGCCAGAATTACATGATCGGTCAAGAAAAAACAGAGGCAAAGCAAAAGAAAAGAGAGCAATTGGGAACAGGGCACACATAAAACAAGTGCCTTTGGAAATTTAGCCGAACAAAATTCAAACTTTTTCCCCCTTTCCAAACACAGAACGATGGAGATTTTGGATAAGATTTATACGGCGGATGAGGTTCTGAACGATCCCAGAGCTTTAACTGCTCCTGCCCTCAATATAATTTGGTGATAAATTGCAGCAAAGGCAGCTCCAATGAAGGGGCCAACCCAGAAGATCCACTGTCCAAAAAGTTTAAACAAAAAAAAACATCGGATATAAGCTTCAATTTCTTGATCTGAAAAACAAAGATCCAAATGAACTATAAAAAGGAGAAGTTACTTGATCATGCCAGGCCCTAGCTTGGTTATAGATGACAGCAGCTCCTAAGCTTCTAGCTGGGTTGATGCCGGTGCCGGTGATCGGAATGGTGGCCAAATGTACCATAAACACGGCGAACCCAATTGGGAGTGGCGCCAAAACCTTTAATTTCAAGTTCAAACGAGATTAATTCAATGAAGTAAAACGAGGGTCAACCCGGTTTTGGGTAATTAAAAATGAAACTTAACAGGAATGTGAGAATCTCTGGCGTTTCTCTTGGGATCGGTGGCAGAGAAGACAGTGTAAACAAGAACGAATGTTCCAATGATCTCTGCGGCTAAGCCGGTGCCGGTGCTGTACCCGTAGTTGAGAACATTGGCTCCACCGCCGTAGCGATGGTAATAATCCTTCTGAAGTGATCTCGCCAACGCACACCCCAGAATGGCGCCCAAACATTGTGCCGCCATGTAAGATAGAGCTCTAACCAGAGAGATTTTTCGAGCCAATAGCAGCCCGAATGTCACGGCCGGATTAATATGGCCTCCTACAAAGTTAGTTAAAACAAAAAGGGTAATTTACCACATCCCCAGTTGAAAGATTTATCAGAGGAATAGAAGAAAACGGACCAGACAGAACTTAACAGAGGAATAGAAGAAAACTGACCAGAAATACCAGCGGTGCAATAAACGAGGACGAAGATCATGCCCCCGACTGCCCAAGCAATGCCCAAAATGCCGACGCCGTCGCATGTCACTTGACCGTCGGCCTGGCTGGAATTGCCAATCACAGTGAGAACGAGAATGTACAAGAACAAAAGCGTGGCAACGAACTCGGCAATTATGGCTCTGTAAAATGACCACTGACACAACTCGCCGACATCGATCAATGGGACTGGAGGCGGGTCGTGGTAGTCCTTTGCGGCCAACCCACCATTCCCTCTGCCATCGACATCGTTAGACATTGCTCCTTTTGTCTCAAGAAGAATGAAATTGATCCACTAGTTGCAACTCGAAAGCAGAGAGAATCAGTTTGGGTTGCAGAGGGGGCGATGATGATGATGGAGGGCAGTAATGAAATTGGGATATAAATATAAGGAGTGATTTAGTGTTATTTTAGCATTTCTTTCCTTCAATTTTCAATATTTTGGTAGAAAACTGTCATTGTTTGGTATTTATTTCCCCTGTAATCTGCTTGCCAAGTTGCTCCATTGTATTCCATTTTGGTTATTTAATGAATTGTCAGTGACCGGCTCAATACGCTAGAGCTCCTTGGCTCGTTCTCCTTTTTCACCAACACCGTCTTCTTCTTCTTCTTGTTCTTAATTTAGTTCTGGTTTTTTCTTGTATTGTAACCCAGAAGGATTAGTGAGGGGAGAGTATAATGCTTGCAGCTATGAGTGTATGGACTTGAGAAGCAGAACATTGAACATTGAACATTGTTGATTCTGTAAATTTTGTTAAAGTTAACTTTAGTGGTTATGAATTTAAGACTTAATAAATGTTTGTCTACCCATCTGTAACATTTGTACTAGAGACATGTTCAAATATTAATGTTGTACACGCCATTCTCCTCTTTTCTCACCTACTTCAAATATTAATGTTGTTTGCTCCATTTTCAACCAAGCAACCACTTGGTCGCATACTTGCCATGTTAGGATGCCTATTTTGAAAAAACTTTATTACTGTTGTAGTACATATTCCTTTCTTTCACCTTAGAAATATGAGATGGTGATTGATTAAAATGAAAGTTGATATATTTTTTTTTTTGAGTTCAACATTTGTAGAGATGGAAGATCGAATCATCGACTTCTACGATGATAGTACATGCATTTATCTACTGAACTATGTGTCGATCCTTTAGTAAAGCATCTTGTGTCAGTAAGGACCATTATATTAATCTTGGATCTAGAAATAAAATTAATAGAATAGGAATCAAAAACAATTATCGGGACAAAGTGTAGGATATATCGCCTCTATGCCTGCTGAATTCTTGTTGATGTCTTGCTTTTCTAGCCATCTTCAGATATCCCTGATCTCCTCACTTGGTATCCTAGGAATTTTTTTAAATTATATAATTCGATCATACCCAATCGCATATAGAAAAATAATATTCGCATTGCCCCTAGCCTCATTCCCGTATACATGGGTCAGGCTTGACATCTTGGTCATGCACTAGGATAAGCCTCACCTAGTGAGTTAGTATCCACTTTGTTGATCTCTCGACCCAAGAGTTGATTAGAATTGCTTAGGAATGCTAGATTAGAATATGTAGGTATTAGAGACATCAGACCTTCCACATCTCCACAAAATTAATAGTATAGGAATTAAAAACAACCATCTCGACAAAGTGTAGGATATATTGCCTCTGTGTATATCCTGCAGAATTTTTGTTGATGTCTTCCTTTTCTAGCAATCTTCATATATCTTTGTGAATGTCCTGTACTAGCTAATCCTCGTCTAGTGAGTTAGTATTCACTTTGTTGATATTGAATTAGCTCGACCCATGAGATTATATATGTAGGTGTTAGGGACAACTGACACTCACATCTCCACATTGATATGTTATTGATACTAATGTATTAATCTTAGTTTTAGAAATAAAATTAATAGAATAAAATAAAAAAAATAACTATCTATGAAATATTGCCCGTCTTGCTTTTCTAGTCATATTCATATATCCTTACTTGGCATCCCAAGAATTTTTTTAAATTATGTACTCGGACCATAACCAACCGCTCTTAAGAAAAAAATATGTTCGTTACAGTTTTTACAACATGTGAATGTTATAGTACTCAACCAAAAAAAAAACATGTGAATGCTATAAATAATGGAAATTAAGGCAGTAAGTGTACGAAAAAGGAATTGAATTCTATGTATGTTTCACATGGCCTTATTATACCTTAATTAAAGGGAACCCACTAATTCTATATCTTTTTGGTGTAAAATCATTCATTATAAAAGGCAGAACCCATTAATTAGTTCTCATCTTCAACCCAAAATCAATCACCCTCTCTCTGTGGATAAACTTCAATCAGTGGAGTTTTCATAGAAGAGAAGAACAGAGGTTTGAGAAACTGAATCGAGAAAGCACCATCTCTACATGTTTTTCATATCCAGACTTCTCACTCTCCTCGTTTGGCCACCATTGTAGAAGACGAAGAATTTAAGCAAATAAATGAGGCGAAAAAGCCCTCTTTTATGGTTTCCTGCCAATATTAGCCTTGTGTTGGAAAATTTTAGCTACTTTTCAATGCAAAATGTTGGACTGTGAATATAACGGCATATTATATCATTAAGCATAGACATGACCCACTTGATTGGATCAACTTTGCATTAAAAAAAGCCCAGAATTACGTACTTGAAGTGAAGAACAGAGGAAAAGCAAAAGAAAAGAGGAAAAAAAAAAGCCAGAGCCATTGGGTAGTGGGCACATATAAAACAAGTGCCTTTGGGGATTTGGCTAATGAAAATTCACATTTTTTTGGTCTCCAAGCACAGAACAATGGGGATTTGGATAACATTTATACGGCGGTGGAGCTTCTGAACGATCCCAGAGCCTTTACAGCGCCTGCCCTCAATATGATTTGGTGATAAATTGCAGCAATGGCAGCTCCAATGAAGGGGCCAACCCAGAAGATCCACTGTTCAAAAGTAAAAAATAATATCAGAAAAACAAAATTGAACAGCGCCAAACAGAAGGGTTGGTTGTGGTGGAAGAAGAAGTTACTTGGTCATCCCATGGCTTGTCCTTGTTAAAGATGACAGCAGCTCCTAAGCTTCGAGCTGGGTTGATGCCGGTGCCGGTGATCGGAATGGTGGCCAAATGAACCATGAACACGGCAAACCCAATTGGGAGTGGTGCCAAAACCTTGAATTTTGAAGTTGAAACAAGATTAGTTCAATGGAGTAAAAAGAGGCCAAAAAAACCAATTGGGGGTCTTCGATGAAACTTACGGGAACATGAGAATCTCTAGCGTTTCTCTTGGGATCAGTGGCGGAGAAGACTGTGTAAACAAGAACAAATGTTCCGATGATCTCTGCGGCCAAGCCGGTGCCGGTGCTGTAGCCTTCGGCGAGCGAATTGGCGCCACCGCCGTACTCCTTGTAGTGAGCCTTCTGGAAGGATTTCACCAACGCACAGCCACAAATGGCGCCCAAACACTGAGCCGCCATGTAAAACACAGCTCTGACCAGAGACACTTTCCGAGCCAAAAACAACCCAAATGTCACCGCCGGGTTAATATGCCCTCCTGCCAAATTCCAATAAAAAAAAAACCCGTAATTTTCCATAAAGTTGAACAGAGAGAAGCAGAAACAGAGGAATTAGAAGAAAGAGGAACCCACCAGAAATTCCAGCGGTGCAGTAAACAAGGACGAAGATCATGCCGCCGAATGCCCAGGCAATGCCCAAAATGCCGACGCCGCCGCAGATTTCGCCCCCGTTTTTGGTGTCGGATTGGGAACTGTAGCCAATGACAGTGAGAACAGTGACGTAAAGGAACAAAAGGGTGGCGACGAACTCGGCGATTACAGCTCTGTAAAATGACCATTGAATGAACTCCTCGGCATCGATCAATGGAGCAGGAGGGGGGTCTTGGTAGTCCTTGGCGGCGAATCCACCATGCCCTCCGGCTTCAAGATCCTTCGACATGCTTCCTTTTAGGTGAAGTTTAGAAAGAAACAGAAGAAGTACTTAGAATTTGAAATTGAAAGCAGAGAGGAGTGTGATGGAGGTTAGGGATGAAGTGGGGATTATATATAAGGGGCGACTGGGCTAGTGGAGTGATTAGTGATGGGTTTGGAGTGTTCAATTGTTAATCAAAATTTTTGGAATTTTCTTGCCGCCCCATTTCCCCTCAATTTTCTTCTTTCTTTGACCCAAATACTTGAGGAGATGTTTATAAATCAAGGATTCAAGAGGTAGAAAATAAGAAATGAGGAGAGAGAAAATTAGAAAATTAGTATTTAAAAAGAAAAAAGAAGATAATTGTTAAATTTTTAATAATGATATACAAAATACTTATCTAGCTAAATATGTTCTTACCTCCACAATCCCTCTTCTAGCTTTCCATGACCTTAATCCTCTAGAAGCTTCTCAGAGATTTTCGAGAAACATTCATAAATATATTAAACCCAACTAATAAAAGCTTTTTAAGAAAAAAAATATTACATAAGTGAAAATTCAAAATCTTAGACTCATGTAAAAAGGTAAAGTTGTTAGTTTTATATTTATATCATAGATTCTAAAAGTGTGAATACTTGATTACAACTAAACCACAAAACTCCAAAGAAAAAAGTTATTTAAAATCAACAACAATATATCAAACTCTAATTAAAAGATATTGAATGATAAAGGGAAACACGCACAACAAAAATAACCATACATAATTTTAACTGTTTCAAGGTTGAGAGTATTATTTTTAAGTGTTTCAAGGTTTAATTTTATGTACTAAAAATTGAAATAAAATAAAAAATAAAAATAAAATAAAAAAAGTTGGGCGTGATACATATAAGTCACGTGGAGGTGGAAATAAGAGTCGGTGAGGACTGAGGAGTGATTGAACCGACTATTTGAAACTCCATAATACATTTCACCACCACCGTCCATCTCGACGGGGTCCCACCACCATCCGCCAATCAACTCTTGCCACGTAATCACATCACAATCACCCGATCTTTATTTATTCTAAACCTCAAAACTTTGGTCGGCTCAGTCAAACAAAATTCTCGGGGCGGAAAAATGCGAGTTCATTATTTGAGACTCGTGGCTCTGGATGATCCACGTGTCGAGACTTTAATGGTCGCTGAAGTCATGGAAAACATTGCTTTATTATGCCTAAAATTATTGTTTATCGTGATTCGGTTCGTCACTTCATCCTTGGATCGGCGGTAGCCGTTGGGATGTCTTCTTCTTATTTTTCTTTTTTCCAAAAAATAATTTTAGTTTGCTTTTGTTTCAATAATTATTTAATTCATCGCCATCGCTTTGCTTGTCTTGCTATTGGGCATGTATATATATATTATCCGTTCAATCATACTTTTATTTAATGATTTTATTAGAAAAATACAGGATAATTAAAATAGTCAAATGATGATGTTTAAATGAAATTTCAAACAAAAAGATCAAGTTAAATTTTACTAAATAATTTGATTGAACGAGACTTTTTCTTTACTAATAATGAATACTATTTTAGTTGGTTAAACTTTTTATTATTATTTTAGTTTAACTTCGCTTTTATTTCTTTTTCATAACCACTCTTTTCTTTATGTTGGAATAATCTCTCTCGCTCCTCTCATCACATTTAAATAGGTGAAACCAAATTTCCCGACTTGTTTCTCTCATGCGTCGAATTTATCAAGTGTTTTGAGGGCGAACAATGGATGACGAGAGGTTGAGAGACGAGAAAATGAGAACATATGCATCACTTATATAACCTAAGCATAGAAATTATAGTTAACAACCAAATTGAGCATAGCTAAACTAGTTAAAACATATATTTTTTTTACCAAAAAATCTAAGATTCAAATCCCCCTCATCCCTATATGCCGTTGTTGAACTAAACAAAAAAGTTAATATCTATTAAAACGAAAGTAGTATTAATTATGAACAAAAGAGAAAGAGAGAGATGTTAATAGTAATTTTTAGTAGATTACCTGTGTTTCAACACATAAAGGAAAGACAATTTTTTTTTAAGTTCAACAACATGTCGAAGTGAAAATTTGAATCTTCAACTTTTTTTTTCGAGAATATATGTCTTAACTAATATGAGCTGTGCTCAACTTCACCAAAAGGTAAATTTAATTTGAGTCTGATAAAAGCTCCAACCCAAGAACAAGAGCTAGCAAACATAATGAATTACTAATGGATGAATGAAACAGGTAGAAGAAATTAGGGTTTTGTGATACTATTTTATTTGGATATATGATGTTCCCATCTCCTTTGGAATCAAAGTTGGACCTTCCGATCCAAATGATTGTTGAATCAAAACCAGAAGAACTTTTTGCTAATTATTTCAAATCAATTATTAGGATAAATTTATAATTTGTTCTTTCTTTATTTTGTTTGCAACCAATCTTACATAAAGTATTCATAGTTTCTTGTACTTCAAATTTCTTTTGGATCAAGTAATTTTTCAATAATTTTTTTTGTCATATATGATTTTTCTTATTATCTCTTTTTACATACGTTTTAGGCTTTTTTGTACGTACTTTCTTTCTAACTTCTCTTCCCACAATAGTTTCTCTCACTAATGTTGATTTCCCTATATTTTTCTTTTCTTATTTTCTATACCGACATTTTTGTCATTTATGATTACAAAATTCTCTCGTGTTTTTACAAGTATATTTTCTTTGGTTAATCTCCATTTGCACACCCTTTCTCTAAATCCTCTCAATATTTCTCGCATGTTTTTGTTTTTTAAGAAGTGAATTAATTTGAAAACTATATTTTAATTAATATTATAAGTTGAAAAACCATCTCTAATTAGATTAAATGTATATTTTTGAAAATATGTATTTATAACGTGAGAACAAACTAATTTATCATCATGTAGTTTTCATTAAACCTATAGATTACTTCCCTCTAGGGGATCCCATCAATTTAAGTGAAGGTCTCTTTGTAGTGCTTTAATATCCATCTTGTGATGTGTAAATCTATATATCATAGATTAAAGAAAAATCCCAAAAGGCCATGCATTCACAATGTACAAATACCATGAAATCTTTGTCTTGTAATTACAAAAAAGCTGATTAAAAGATTATGGATTCGAACTCTCACCCTACATATTGAACTAGGAAAAAAATAATACAAAAATAGAGGAAAAAACAGAAAACAGAGTGGATATCGACATTTTAGACAGTGAGTATGAAAAAACTAAAACGTTATGAGTCTTAATGTATTTTTTCTTCTTCGACCAAATTTGGAGTAGAAGGACAAGGCATTATAGGGCAAATCAGGAGGTCTGGAATGATCCTAGAGCTTTGGCTGCTCCTGCTGTTAGTAAGAAAAAGGGTATGCAGAAACAACGTTAGACAAATAGAAATATAATTTAGAAAGAAAGTGAAAGGTTGAAGAGGAAGATGGTATATATGTTTATATATATAGTTGATGATCACAGGGCTTGTCTTTGTTGAAAACCACTGCGGCCAATCCGGTGCCTGTGGTGTTGCCGTCGGCAAGCTCATTGGCTCCACCGCCGTAAGCATTGTAGTGAGAGTGACCAAGGCACACCCACAAATGGCGCCAAAACACTGAGCCGCAATGTACAATACGGCTCTCACCAACGACACCTTCCGAGCCAAAAGCAGCCCAAATGTCTGTCGCCGCCGGATTCACATGCCCTCCCAATGGTCAATCAATTCATGTTATTTTATCCTTCGACATGTGGAAACAGGGTCGGATTTGAAAACAGAGGAGTTGCAGAGCTTTTAAAAATTCCTGAATATTTGTGTAATATTTTATTAAAATAGCCCAATATGATGAGATTCTTTTTTTTTTCCTTTTTTTTTGGGTAGTTTATAACGTTAAAAGAAAAGGTCTAATATTATACTTTTTTTTTTGTTTTTATGTGCGAATTTTGGCTTCTAATTTTAAATAATTTCACTTTTGTTTTATAATAATGTTGTAACATAGTATAGATTTTTTTTAGTTCAATATCGGAGGGTGAGAATTCGAATCCACGATTTTTTAGTCAGGTTTGGGTTAAAAAATATTCTT
>JAOANK020000085.1:871157-882500 GCA_026257165.2 Telfairia occidentalis
GTTGAAATTGGTGAGTTCTGGCAAAATTATTCAATAGTTAATTTGTTAATGAATTAAACTTAATTTCGTGGAACTGCGATGATAGTACATGTCTTTATCCACTGAGCTATGCTTGATTTGACATTAAAATTGCTACACTTAAATCTAAGTATAAGTTTCAATTTAATGAAATTAAAGATTTAAAGTAAATATTAACCACCAAAATGAAATAAATTAAAAAATTTAAGAACTGAAATAAAATTTAAAAGTCATTTTTAGTTTTTCACATGTCTGAATGTGATGAAGTGCTTGAATGAGTGAATTCAAAAGAATTTATGAGGGAATCAGAAGTGCATTAATTTCAAAGAAGCTTAAAATAATATTGAGATGATTTTATGATGTGATATGGTCTGATTTGAAATCTCCAAAAGACAGAGTCAAAATGCCAAATATAAAGCCGTCGCTGTCACTTCTCAGCTTCAACCCTTCAACTTCATTGCAGAGTGGAGAATTAGCTGAAACGAGATTCATAATTAAAGTGGATTTAATTGTAATTAATTTTTTCTTAATTTAATGCATTAATATTTTGATTCTGTTCAATCAAACCTTTTCAGACACACTTCTCATATACACTTTTATTTATTTTTAGGCTAAAACTATAATTTTGGTCTCTAAAATTTACTCTAATTGTTAGTTTGATCTTCAAAGTTTTATTTTTTATTTTTTAATTCTGAAAGTTATAATAAATTTTAGATTCAATTTTTGTAATTAATAATTTTTTTGGCGAAAGTTAATAAGAGTTTTAATTTTTTTTTTTTTAATTTTGTTTCTTCTCTTACTATTAAACACAATTTAAGCTTGATTTTTCCCCCTTCAATTTCTAAGCTAGTAATATATAATATGTCTATGCTATAGAGCTTAATTCTTGATTTTAATTTACATTTTAACCCTATATATTGAATTTGAGACGGATTAAGGATTGAAAATCGACTAAAATATGATAATTTTTAAATCTTAAAAATCAAATCAGAGGGATTAGTAAACTTTAAGGACGAAAACTAAATCATATATGTTGGCTTACATAAGCTAAAAATCTACTAACCATGTAGGTTACATAAAATTAAATTTTTATGGCTTATTTTGTATACAATTTATATACAAGTTAACTCATACAAATTTTATAAGAAATGACACAATGGGTGGCAACTGCTAAAACTGGTAATGAAACAAAGCAGTTGAAGACATAATGACACTTTTTTTTCACTTTGAAGAATGGGAAATCACAGTCAAATCAACACAAAAATTAGGGTTGAACTTGTTTATTTCATGCACAGGCATCTTTAATCATCCTTAACCCACTCCTAAATTTCCTGGCCCTTTTACTGTCACTCGCTCCAAATAAGGGCGGATCCAAAATTTTATGTCGGAGCCACAAAATCATATTGATATAATTTTAGATGAATTGATATAAAACATTTTGTTTTTAGTTCAGCGTTGATATAAAACATGTAGATTAAGTAATATTGATCATTTTTATGAAAAAATATATATATATAATATTGATTACTAAACTAGGATAAATATTATACTAACTTATTTATAATGAATTAAAGAAAAATGACTTTTTATTTGCATAGTTTGATTTTAGTTTGTTGAAAAAAAAAATGATTGAATTATTTATATAAATATACTAAAAATAAAATGAAAGTTGAAATATTAAATAAATTTTATTTAATAGAATTATTCATATAAGTAAGTTTTTAGAAATAACTAAAATTTCTAAATATTTTTATTCATTTTTATAGATAGTATATATATAAACAAAATTAGTACTATATATTTGTTATTATTTTATATATTTTATATTAAGAATGAATTTGAATTAGTTAAAGTAAATATAGTTTACAATATAAGCTTACTAAGGTAAAAGTCCAAATTATTTACTTCAAATAAAATAAAATAAAATATTTATATTATGTATATATAGTATTAGAATAAACCGGGGAGGGCGATAAAAGAAAGAAATAAAATAAATAAAATTGTCATTTATCTATTTATTAGGTATATATTATCAGATCATTAAGGGAAAAAAACTTTAAATCATGCATATTTTTATTTGAAACACTCGAGAGTAGGGGCGGATCCAAAATTTTATGTCGGAGACACAAATTGAATATAGTTTTAAGTGTATTACTATTAGCGACGAATCCATAATTTATGTTGGGGCACAAATTGAATATAGTTTTGGATGTATTAGTATAAAATATTAAAATTATGTAATATTAAAGACAATTTGTATGTACAATTTTTTGTTTATATTTTTTGAAATGTTAGTCAAAAAGTTGAGATATCGTAGAGATAAATTTTTTTAAAGAGAAAAGTTAGAGAGAGAAAAAAAATGAATAAGAGTTAAAAGTATGAGATATATTTGATAAAACATATTAATAAAAGATAAAAAAAATTAGAAATGTTGACGAGAATACAAGTAATATTATGGGACTGCACGCTCGGGATGAAAGATAGGAGGGGGTCCAACATTGTAAAGTTACCAATGAGCCAACATTATTTTACATGCTCTAATTGAATCAAGACATATATAATACATTAGTTTTAGGTTGAGGGGGCAAGTGCGTCCTTGTCCCAACATAGATCCACCTCTGTCTCCAAACATAAAAACATGATTTTTATTTTTTAAATTTGGAGATTGAGGCGATGTTCGAGATATATATAATTCTCGTGAATGCTCATCTTCTACTCCCACATCATTTTAACTAATTTTATCGAGATGAATCTACTTGATTTGATATCTTGCCTTCTTTTTTTTTTTTTTCCTTTTTTGGTTCAAATTGAGTTGGATAAAACTACTAAAATGTATATACAAGTAGCTTAAAAAGAGTGATGGAAGAGGCCAAATCCATGGCAGAAACTCAGAGATAAAGATGGAGAAATTCCCATTATTCAGTAGATTTTCAGACTGCAAAAAGGAAAGAGAGTAAAGTGAAGTGCCCAATGGAGGAAGCAATGGCATGAAAGATGAAGCTTTGTTTCCTACAAGAGTTGGTGGAAATAAGGAAGACTCCAAATCAACGGACAAACAGTAATCTCAATCTTCAAGAAAATAAACCATACTCCCAATCAGATGAGGCAGAAGATAAAAGACTTTGGGTTATGGTAAAAGTTGAAACTTTCCACTTATTTAAACCTTCTATTTTAACCCTCAATTTAAATCTAAAACGCTATTTCATATCATCACAAAGGTAGAATAAAGATCATTTTTTTTTTAAAAGTAAATATATATATAAAAAAAAAAAAACAACAAAGGACTCCATAGCCTAGGGTCAGGCAACGAAGAAAACACAAACCAATATATAAAAAAGAAGGCTCACACTCCAAGCTAGCTAGGAGGAAAGAAGCTCGACAACCCATCAATGAGAAAGTTTAAGACGAATTCTAATCCTAGATGTATGTACAAGTCATAAGAGTTGAGAATATAATTAGAAATAAGTGCTTTAGGCTTTTTTTATTTACCTCCTGCCCCTCTTTTTCAAAAAGATCAAATCTTTAATATTTTAATATAATTACTAATATTTTAACTAGTTAATTATGCTTTAAGTCAATAATAGAGATGGTCAATGTTTTTTTTGGTTTAAAAAAATACTTTTTGTCCCTGTATTTTTTAATGAAGTAATGATGTAGTTCAAGAATTTAGTCATTATATTTTCAAATTTGTAACAATTTAGTCCATAAATTTTAATATGTAACAATTTAGTTCATGCACTTTCAATTTTCTAACAATTTAGTTCATGCACTTTCAATTTTCTGACAATTTAGTCCCTATTGTGAAAAATGTTGTTAAAATTTAATGGGATTAAATTGATTAGGGACTAAATGTATTTATAAACTATAAAGATTAAAATTGTTGCATCATAAAAATTGATGCTTTATTTTGATCAAAATTTTCAAGATAGAGACTAATTTTTTGAAAGTATAGAGACTAAATTGTCGTATATGAAAGTTCATAAATTAAATTGTTACAATTTTAAAAATACAAAAATTAAATCCGTACGTATTAAAGTTTAGAGAGTAAATCCTTAATGAAATTACAGGAACAAAAAGTATTTTTTATTTTTTATTTTTCCATCTTTTATGTTTTCGTTTTTCTAGATTGACACGTGAATTGAGAAGGGTAGGTTAGTAGGGTGCAGCAACTTGATAATCTTTTTTTCAAAGGGACAAAGAATGCTTAGAAGAAAGAGTGTCCAGTAAGAAGTGAAAGCTTTCATCAGTGTGTCTGTCTGAAACAATTTTTTTTTTCCTTTCCTTTCCTTTTTGGTGCTTTAATTTTGTCGCTTTCTGGTGCAGTCTGTATCATAATACTAAGATTAAAGCAAAGTTTAACTCCGGGGTATCGGTGTGTTGGGGTAGATTGAGTTTTATGAAATTTTGAAATTAATTTAATTGTTCGAATTGACAATATGTATAACTCAAATTTTTTTTGTTAAGTTATGAATCTAACCCAAATTAATCTATTAAAATTGGGTTGGGTTGGTTCGGTTCTATAATCAAAATTATACTTTATAATTGTTATTTAAAAATTATTTAACTTTCAAATATATATTTGATTAAAGATGTTTGTAAAATTTGATTGCTTAAAAATGTCTAATAACTAACATAATCCATACTATTTTTGTTTTGAATTTAAAATGATTTTGAACTAAAAATTAAAAAAATCTTGAAGTAAAAGTAAATATTAAGCTATTAATAAATTTATAAAACTTATAATTTTATATTACCGTGGGTTGGGTTGGGTTAGTTCGGTTCAATATAGTGGACCCAAGAATCGAATCAACTCAATCAGATTAGGGAAAAATGAACTCAATCTAATCCAACCCAAACAACGTGGATTGGTTTGGATTACTCGGGTTTTTTGGGTTGTCGATTCTTTTGAACACGTCTAGTTTAACCCTTTCCCCAATTTGCCACTTCTCACTACACGACAAATGAATCTTGTCCCATCATCCATCTTCCACAAACCATAATATATACATTATAATTTCTACCAATAATGTGAATTTCCTTAGTTCTTAATCTTTTAAGATTTGAATGCTATTTTGATCTCTCAATCATTTTCGTTAAAGTCCTATGTTTTGATATATGGATTTTTTTGCGCCAAATCTGACATAGTTCAATTAGTTAAGGTATATATCATCGACAAAAAAATTAGAGATTCAAATTCTCATCATCACATGTTATCGAACTCAAAAGAAAAAAAAAAAAAAAAGATTAATGGATTTTTGCTAAATATAAACACTATCCAAAATTATATGGCAAGAAAATACACTTCTTAAACATGAAGGAAAGCGTTTGAAAAACTGCTGTCTGTCCCCTAATAAAAGTATTAAACTGACTACAAAATTCGACCGAAGCCACTCGAACACTTACTTCAGAATTCAAATTATATAAAACTGAACCGACCAACAGTAGAGTCGTCGATTTGTTTGATTTCGTCCCATATTATGCCTCAATTTAAAGGGACAAATTAAACAGCGTTAGTGAACATAAGTGTTCTAAACTTTGGTGTTGGGTTTTCTCAGGTCCTGCAGTAGAAATGAGCTACGCCGTTACTGCCGGGAATAATGTGGTGGCGGAGGAACACCGTTGGAGGAAGAATATGGTGGACCGAGGCCGAGGCCGAGGGCGGAGGAAGGGCAGAAGAAGAAGGGAATCCTGATGATGCTGCAGTGGAGAAGAAAGGCACTGAAGTTGCTCCGCCGTAGGGGCTTTGGATTTGCCATGCCCACTTCGGTATGGATTCAACTTCCATTCTCTTTTCCATTGCTCTTTCCTGATATATATACAACAGCCAGGAGATGCTTTCAACTCTCAATGACAAAAATCTTCAGAACACATTCATTGTTTTTTTTTCTTCCTTTCCAAGAACGGTTATATCATAACAAAAATATTGATATAAGATTAAATTTATCACAATTCGCTAACTTAAGCTAGATTGCATGATGATTTAACATGGTAATAAAACAGGAGACCATGTACTTTTAAGGTCAGAGATTCGAACTCCCGTACTCACTGAACTAAAAAAAACTATTGTCATAAAAATTAAATAGTGCAAAAGAAATATTAAGAGAACAAAAAAAAAACAGTTTTCGTTTGACGTTTATTCTAAAAAGAATGAAACTGCTTTTCTAAATACTCAAACAAGCTTTACTTTAAAATTTTAGGACTCAATTTTATAACCATTTTGTTTTTAAAAAATTACACTTATTTTACAATTAAAAGAAACAAAAAAAAAACTAGGCAGGTTTTAAAACTACCTTTTGAAAATTATCATGATCAGTTAAATACCTTAATTTTAGTCCAAAATATAATACCTGGTAAGTAGGAAAGAAATTGGTACAACTCATACAAGAATGGTGTGCTCTCACAGCCACAGAAGCATGATTTTCCAGCTGCAACAGAAAGAACAACTTCAAATCAAACCAGCCCATGGATGAGAAAACGCATAGAAACTCAATCTTAATCAACATTAGAAAATTAATCTCAATCAATCAGAAATAACAATAAAAGAAATTGTCAGAAAATGGCCTCACCATCACCCCAGATCTCCTCTCAGAATCTGTGCTCTTTAAGCCACAGAAATTTGGGACACAGCCATTAAGGTTGCCAGATGGACAAGGAGGGGCAATACCCAAGTTCAAGTCAATATCATCCATATCTTTTTTATTCAAAAAAAAAAAAAAGAAAAAAAAGAAAGATCAGTTCTAGAGAGAAAGAGAAAGTAGAGAAGGATCTTTTATTTTATTTTATTTTTTATTGATGATTATATATGGCAGTTAATTTAGAAAGCATCAAATAGAACAGAGGAAGATGTCAAAGAAAAGTACTGTTTGTGTTTTTATTTGTTTTTTAAAGCTTTTTTATATATAAAAAAAAAAGGTTGGTATGGAAAAATGAGCTTGTTGAGAGAGAAACCTTGGTTTTCAGATTCAAAAGCGATTTCCCCCTCATAGGAACTCTGATCAAAGTTGGTAACAGCTTCCTTTCCATTGTATTTTATGGCAGCCTTATCATATGCTCTGAATTACACCAAAAGTAATATCTCAACCACACAAAACGTGTCACCTTATGACACAAATTTCATGGGAAATGAGAGACAGATTTATTGAGATTAAAATATAAATTGTCTTTTTCTGACCTTGCAGCCTCTATCTCACTATCAAACAACCCAAGATACACATACCTGCAGAAAAGCCCCAAAAAATCAACATTGCATTCCAACCTAAGGATTTTTTGGGAAATAATTTTAAGATTAGCAATCTTTACCAAATGTACACATTTAAATCACTAGATTTGAAAGTCAAACAATTTCATTTAAAAAAAGAAAAAGAAAAAACCCATGACCGTGGAACAAACCCACCAAAAGAAAATGACAAATTATAATTATTAAAAGTAGCTATCTTTCTAATAAATTCTTATTGTAAAAAGGAAAGTATTAATTAAAACAGAAGTTTTTTTTTTTAATATTACATCAAACATATCAACGGTTAACTTTTTTTTTTTTTTTGAATTCAACATTTGTGGGGATGGAAATTGAACCATCAACTTTTGTAAGGGTAGAACATGACTTTATTCACTGAGCTTGGCATGAACGGTTAACTGCTAGATAAGGTGTGATGAGATGTATTAAAAATGTTATTATATTTTGATATTGAAGTGTCTATAGTTTTAGAAAGAAACATCTTTAAAAGGACATTACCAAAACGTGTTTGTACTGAATTTTGTTAAAAAAAGCATAAAGTTATCTTTCAAAAAAGCTACCAAAAGAACCATTTCCAAGCTTTTCTTTTCTTTTTCATGATCAAAATTAACTCCAATGGTTCATCAAACATCAAAGAAATAGTAAAAAACAAATCAAAGAGGAATTAAGTTGCAGTAATGGCTGTAAAAGTATATAGAAATTCTGCTTACTTCTTGCCAAGAAACTGGCCCATGCGAGCCTCCCATCGCCCACATTTGTGCAAAGTGACCCCTCTGTATTTGGAGCTCCCTCTTGAAAACCCAGTGCTCTGCCTTCGAAGAATATGCACAAACTCCTCCTTACTAAAATTACTCATCTGCAAATCCGCCATTGAAGCCCCAAAACAGAGCTTCACAATCAAATTTCACAACGCAGAGAAAACAACATCAACACAAGATCAATCATCTCCCATTTCACCTGTTTAATCTCTTCACTGTAGTCACTGATATTGAAATTTATATCCGCGTGAACCCCTCGAAACTTGATTGCAGCTCGATCATAAGCCCTAAAATCAAAACCAGAAGAATTTGGGTTGGGGGGTGGGGGTTCTTTCATCTCCCAAACAGATTTCAAGAGAAACATTTCAAGTGAACTTTGTTTGTTCTACCTGGCAGCAGAATGGGCAGTGTCAAAACCTCCTACAAGAATCATAAACCCAAAATCGGGATCGAAATTTCAATACGGATGTGGTTTTAATCGAAACTTAAAACAAATGAAAGTTTTCTATTATACCTAAGTAAACTTGCTTCCCACTATCCCTGTGAACAGAAACAACCGATTGATAAGAACCTCACAGGCAGTCACGCAGAAAAGAAATTGAAAAATCGATTTCATTAAGCCTAGCGAGAATTGATTCGATTTTACTGATAACAAACCAGATATGCGATTCCCATCTCCCTGTTCTTCGATAATACGTAACCCCACGATACTGCGAGCTCCGGGATTTGGGACCTCGCCGGCCCTTCTTCGCCGGATTACAGGACTGTTGAACCACGATTCTATTGGTGGCTCTCGCATTCACATAATCGGAATCCAGGCATTGCCTCTGCAAAGAGACGCCGGAGGAAAACCGGGCCGTCCGATCGCGTTGATCGTCGTCGTCGTTGTTGTTGTTGTTGAGGATGCTAAAAGAGTAAGTGACAGCACAATCGGCGTTGGAAGATGAATCCTCGTCGCCGGTGGTGTTGGACTGATCGGCGTTGACGACGGAGGAAGAAACGGGACTGTCAACTCCGGTACCGGAAGCAAAATCTCCGGAGAGAATACAGAGGTTGAGGTCCAACATTGAATTCCAGTGAAACAAGGAAGAATCCAAGTGAATCGCCAGAGAAAAAGGCACACGAAGCAAAATCCAAAACGGTCTGTCACAGGAAAAAGCTCGTTTGATGAAAATGGAGAAGCATAATGAGTTTTGAGGGTGAAGGAACAGAACAATTAGTCACCAATTTCCATGAAGAACAGAGAGAAAGAGAGGGAGAGAAGAAGGAAAGGAAATTGAGGTCACTCTTTAGTCTCGCTCGCCTTTCATGTCTGCTCTGCAAATCATTTGAAGTCTTTCCTTTATTTAAATAATGTTAAATTACAAATTTAATTTTTTTTTCATTAAATAGGTCTTTAAAAATAATAAATAAATTATTCAACTTTTAATTTTATATCTCATAAATTTGATATATTTAGTATTTATAAAATTAATGGATATGTGAGACATCAAATTACTTATATAATTCTAAACTTTTAATTTTGTATTTAATAAATTTATGATTTAAAAAAAATATTGACTAGGTTAAAAATTTATTGGATGCAAATTTAAAAATTTGAAGACTTATTTAGTACAAAATTGAAAATTTAAGGATTAATAAAATATTTTTAAGTTTGTAGGCCTATTAGACAATATCATGAAAGTTGGAGACCGAGGCAAATTTAAAAATTTAAGAATTAATAGTGTAATTTAACATTTAAATAACAACGAAAAGAAAAAAAGGGAAAATGTTTGGTTACATACTACAGTCACGGATGCTTTTGCTGATGTGATGTTGGCGGGGAGGAGAGAGACGGGCCATTTGAGTTTCAAAAATAAAAAATAAATGTTAAGTTAAAATGGTTCCTATACATTTTTATTATTAAAGTACTAATTTAATCAATAAACTTTAGTTTGTAATAATTTGATCTATATACTTTTAAATTGACGATAACTGAGTCACTAGTATGTAACAATTTATCTCTTATTTAAATTTTATAACAATTTAGTCCCTAATCCATACAAAATCTCATCAAAATTAAGTGTCTCGATTTTTACTAAGTAATGATGTACTTTTGTACTTTATAAACACATCTCATATGCGTTTATTGATCTACATATATAAGAAATCTTATTCATCTTACGATCATTTTTTATTATATAGACAAATCATTACAAATTTTAAATTAAATTGTTACATACTAAAATTTCATGACTAAATTATTACATATTAAAGTTCATGAATTAAATTGTTACAATTTTAAAAGTATTGGAATTAAATTATTACAAACTAAAGTTTAAAAACTAAATCATTACTTTAATAAAAGTTCATGACTAACCATGTTTTTTATCCTATGTTCAATTTCTATCGAATTAACCACTAATTTTAATGAAAAATAAAGTAAAAATCTCTTAAAACTTACTAATTTCAACAAAAATCAAGTCTTATACAAAATTAAGCATGATAAATACATAAGATTGGAAATGAAATAAAAATGTTAAAATTAAACTTAGAAATTTCAACCACTTTAGTGCTTTCTTTTAAAAAAAAAATCATTAATTTTGTACTAGATATATGTTTTATATTCATTAGAACGTCCACACGAAAATATTTTCATTAACGGTTTTTCAAATGAAAGTCTATCAGAGAGTAGAAATTATAATATTTTTTCAAGGGAAATTAAAAATTTGATGAAATTAAAAATTTAGGATAAACATTGATGTATTTTACTAATTTCAGGATAAAAATTAATCCTCCCCAAAATAGTTCCAACAAAGAAACTTTTTGGTCAAGAATATTTGTCTTAACTAGTTGAACTATATTCGAATTCGCGATCAAAAAATAATTGAACCTCTTAAAATTGACTCAAAAACCAACTAAGTTGACCAAATTAGAACAATGTCAAATAGAGAATTATGTCTAAGCCTAATTAATTTGGACAATCTCAACTCTTTTGAGTTTTGACTTCAGCACAAAATTTATATATCATCTTATTTATAGTTCAACAATACGTAGAGTTGAAAATTCGAATCGACGACTTTTTTATTGTAAAAATGTGTCTTAATCAATTGAGTTATACTCGATTTGACGTATATAAATATCTTACTAATATAAGCAACTAAATTGCACCTCCGATCCTTTGAAACAATATAAGCTTACACCATGATCTTTTGAAACTCATCTCTTATATTACTCTCCAATTATATAAATTATAAATCTACACACTAAAAACAAGTAATAGAAATTCAAGTTAAAGGAATTCAAACTTTCAATTACAAACTATATTACTTTAGTTTTCAATCTCTAACAGTA
>JAOANK020000085.1:964574-974734 GCA_026257165.2 Telfairia occidentalis
TTTTTAAAGTTCAAATACTAAAATAAATAGAACTCAAAAGAAAAAAAGGAATACCCAAATAAACCTGATGAAAGTCTAGAGACGAAATTATTATTATTTAAAGTTTAAGGATTAAAATAGATATGTCATAAAGTTTAAAAACTAAAATATAACAAATCTAATGCTCATTTCTATTATTTGGAAAACAATGCATTTTCACTTCCATTGCTCTTGTATTTGTAATCATTTTTCAAACCCCATGTGATTGGTATATTAATACAAATGAAGATATATAATTAGAATTCAATTAAATATCATCTGATTAGATTAACGGTATGACTAAAATATAACGATTGGTCAATTATATTCATTCATCACACTACCTCGCCAATCCAATTATTTAACGAAATGTCATACCAACATTTTGTCGTTTAATAATAGGTCACATTATGTTGAAGGTTGTTAACATGCCGCATGATCACTTATTTTAAGATTTTTATGTTGCTATCGCAAATATCGATGGTTCGATATTTTAATCTTGTAATTGCTGAACTAAAAAAAAATAAAAATAAATATTTCATGTAGTCACAATTCAAATTTAGAGACAGGATGTAAATTTGTAAAAATTTAAAAAATGAATAGACCGCCATTATAACAATTAAATTAGGAATTAAATTTATAATTAAACTTTATAACATTTTTATTAACGGAGAAAAAGTCGGTAGATCGCATTGCGCGGTGAAATTGAAAGATCATCGATAAAACCAACGATGGACCAATGAAGGGCCAACACGTAGACATAAGAATGGGAAATATCTCCATCGGTTCTCATTCTGATGCGAATTTACCATATTGTCCTCAACCCTCCCGTCCACGATGTGAAATATCTGACATGACTGAAAAAACCGAATAGAACTTGTTCCCCTCTTTCACGCGGCAATTCTCTGTAGCGTTCGTGGTCCGCAAGCAGTCTCCGATTAGGTTAAGGGTCTCAAATCTGCTACTCCAATGGCGACGGTGGCATCTGCAGGACTCAATGACATTAGTAATAGCAAGAATCCGCATGGAGAAAACCCTAGTCAAACCCTAGACCCGGCGATTTCTTCCTCCACCCAGCCTCCTGCCACCGTTCTGCCGTTGTCAACTGATGGTGGGTCTTCCAAGGAAAGGGATGAGTCCAAGGGCTCCGGTAAGGCGTCGGTTGATGGGGATGGTGCGCCGGTTTCTGATATCCAGAGGAAAATGCGCCGGGCTGAGCGTTTTGGGATTTCAGTTCAATTGTCGGAAGAGGAAAAGCGTAATTCTCGAGCGGAACGGTAACTATCTTTCTTGGTTACTGGTCTTCGCTGGATTTCAGTGCTTGCATCCTTGTGTTCTTGTGTATTTGAATCCATTTCTCTTGGGAGATCATGGCTTTCTTTATAGTTACTTTCCTACGATTGCTTTGAAACTATACATTTTTCTCTCTTTTTATGGGCAAACGTTGTGATAACTGATGAGTCACTGGTGTAAATGTTACGTTACTGTGCACAAGGATGTAAAAATTCTTTAGGCGACCCAATTTACGAAGCTGATGAACTGCCTGAATAGCGCTTTTTAACAAACTCAAAAAATTTATATACACCTGATAGGTTAGACCGATGGTTTGCTTATGCAGTTACGAGGACATTTGGAACTTGGAGATTATGACTTTCTGGAGCATATCAAATCCGTATTATAATTTAGTCTGATGCATCTGTTATATTACCCAATCTAATTGTTCATATTCTGGTAATGGCTTGGAATTCTACTTGGAATGGGGAAAATTTGAAATCCAAAATGATTGATCTGGCTTATTGGTATATGCTAAATGTCATGAATTCACTGTCTTATCTTTGTAAAAACAATGAGGAAAGGTGTAGCCCTCTCTCTCTCTCTTGTACCCTCTCAAGTGAAATTGGAAACTTTTGTTCTCTCAATTCCAGCTATGGTTTCATTAGAATCTTACAATTGGAATCACTCCTTTTCCCGATCGCTGTGAACCCTAGTTAGATTCAGGCATGATACACTTTTTAGTTATTGGGAGAACCCAAGTATGCTCTTTCCATCTGTTTCGACGCTTCCCTAATTGTTCCTCTCATTGCGGAGCAGCTACACTTGTGGCCCTTTATATTTTAGAGCCTCATGGTCTTGTCTTGTCAAGGGTGGGTTCTGTCGGATGTTTGGTTGGAAAGAACTGCTAAAATCTTTGAAGATAAGTTAGAAAAATGGTAATGTTGTGTGGCAATTAATCTTTTTGGGCTTATATTTGTATACTCTTTCTTCTCTTTTCTGTAACTCTAATACTCATCTGTTCCTTCATTTTTCTAAGTTCTCTTATTCTTATGTTTCTCGTTTATTTTCTGTAAAATATCTTTAATATTGATGGTTGGGGACCATTTCAGGTTTGGTATGGGTGCCACAACGAATGGATTGGGCGCATCAAGTAAGAGTGAGGAGGTGAAGAGAAAGGCTAGAGCTGAGAGGTCTTTTCCACGTCTTTATGGATTGATAATTCACCTAGTGAAAGAAATTGTATTTATTGACTTTTACTCAGTCATCTTCTTTTAAACCTTTGCTAATATTTGTGCTTATTTAGATTTGGGCTTCCTGCCTCTGTGACTACTGATGATGAGGCAAAGAAGAAAGCTCGTCTTGCTAGGTTTTCATCAACATCAAAGCCTGATCCCCAGGAGGAAGAAAAGAGGAAAGCAAGGGCAATCAGGTACTGTGCCTCGTTTTTTGTTTCCCTGGTCGTAGCTAATTGAAACACTTCCAATTCTATCATCTATGGTGCATGGAGATCATGTATAGAATGTATTAACATCAGAGTGCAACTAATATATTGTTTTTTTTTTACCTTTTTTTTTGTGTGAAGATTTTCTAATCCAACATCAAACTCTCACACACAAGGCGATGGGAAAGGAAACATCGAGACGGTAATGTTATCCTTATAAGTTTATTCTGCTATCTAGTAGGAAAGAGTAGTGTATACTTGTCTCCAATGCTCTTACTCCCATTGACGGTTCCCATTATTTGTAATCAGATTGAAGATATTGCAGGGAAGGCTGGAGGTGGTGCCTGAAAAGAACATTTCCTGTTGATGGCAAGATAGCTTTTTCTTGTAAACTTTTTTTGGTGGTTAGTGTTTTTTTAATAATCTGATTGGCATTCAGCCTACAGAATGTACACCTTATCCAACCTTATAATGTTATTCTGATGATTGATTTCGTTCTATGGCAGGTTTAGTACCCTGGTTAGGATTCCCCGTAATGGCTTCCATACTCATGTGCATTCCTTTATAAGATTATGTAGTGCAAAAGTCTTCCATTCTGAGGGCAGATTTCAATAGTGCGAGGTGCTGTACTTGGTGTTGCTGTGAGACGAGATTTTCTAGATACAGATGTGTCGGGATATCAATTCTCTGGTTAGGTGATAGTAATAGCAAATACCTCCATAGGTCAAGTCTATCTTAGAGTTTATTAAGAATATCAGAAATTTCTGAAGTTTTTAGCCCTCCAATGTTTTGGTAATCATCTTCAGTTTATATCTTCTTTGTGATGACAAGTTGGATGCGCTCATGATATCATTTTAACGGCAGTGCTAAGTTTCCATGTGAATTGGTACCTTCTGACCCTGACTGGTTGAAATTTACTAATTTTGTCAAATTGGCCTTTAGTATGAGTTAAAAGTTGACGCATCTTACTTTCTCTTGAGTTAATTTCATTAGGTTTCTAGTTTTCTAACTATAATTAGGTTTGGATTTTTAGGTTCTTTTGTTCCTTTTAATTTTAGGGTTTTCATTTTGCTGACTGTAATAACATAGGATTAATGGCCAACATCTTAATTCAAGGAAACTTGCATGTATATCTTTTGCCTTTTCTTTTCCAGAGACAGATCGCGAGTCTGAGCACAGCTAGCTATTATCCGATCATTTACGATTGAGGTTTGGTCTCTTTGTATGATGGCAGAACTTCCCATGGCATCACTTATATAAATTACTCATTATGGAAATGACGATTACATTTTTTAGTGCCTAGTTTTTTTATAACCTGCCAGAATACTTTGATTAGAATGATCATGTGTTGAATGTTAAATAGAACTGCCGTTCAAACTGTCATCATGAGATTATAGCTCCAACTTGTGTGAGAATAAACTGAAGAGATATCTTGGGAGGGGAAGAAAATATCAATCCCATTGGTAAGTGGTCGTGTGGGAGAAGCTGAATTTTCTCTTCTAACCTGGGAAATTATGATATTCTTATTTGGTAATATAGGAAAGGCTAACTCTTTGGAGGTATTTGTTGGCGCTCTTAGAGGTTTCTGCATGTATTGAGGTCTGTAACTGAGAATGGATTCTAGTCCTCTACAAATAGGTTTCCCCGTTTAGTTTTTGTTGTTTCTTTCTTCTTCCCTTTCTCTCTCTTTTCATTGGTAGCTTGCAGCTACATGTATGTAGTTTCTTTCGGATTTTTGGTTGGATGTAATGGTATGGAAGGACCGCGACATTTATATGAGGGAATCGATATTTTGATTAAAATTTCTTTTGTGATATATATATATATATATTCCCTCGCTTGTTGTGCCAGTGTATTATTCATTATTGAAAATCTAATTGAACGTTTCATGATATTTTACCAGAACAAATTAATAATTTGAAGAGCCTTAAGATAACTGAGTTGTAGGAAGGCGTGCTTGTTATTGGATGATTCTATTTACTGCATGTTTTGGGATCATATCTTATGGCTGGTTATGTTCTTGGGCATGCTGCTCAAACTTTCCTGAAGTGCAATCATCACAATCTGGTATGTCTTATTCCTTCTCTATTTCATATTTTGCTCATTTCTTCAGTCTTGAAGCTACCCTCTTTTCTTTTCCTTGTTGAAGTATCATATCATTATTTCCCTGCCTCTGGCTTTTGTTGGTTCTGAGTTTTTGGTTGTCGTTAGATGTTTCAAAAATGGTTTTGGTCATTGTACTTCCTTTTTGACCCTTAAATTTCGTAGAATTTTAATTTTAGTTCATATCTTTTATCAATTATAGTGGCCCTTGAACTATTAAATGATGAGTTTTAGTCCTGATATTCATTTTACATTCTACATTGAGAATCTATGGGCCATCATAATAGAAGTGGTTATCTTGGTATGCTTGTTGATTGATGCATTAATATATTAAATCAGGTTTTCAGTATTGAGAATAAGTGCATGTGTGACCTAACTTTTTTAAAAAATGTTTTTGAATAAAACATTTATTATATAAGCGTTTTTGAAAGAAAATTAATTAAATACTTAATTTTAAAAAGATTTAAATGTTTTTAAATATTTTGAAACCATTTCTTATTATTACAAATTTTTAAAAAAATTTAATTAGTTAAAAGTACTTTTCAAAATTTTAATCAAACACTATTAATTTTGAGTAAATTTTTTTTCCTATCAATTAACAATTTAAAAGTCATACCAAGTATATCTTAAATATTTTATGGACAGGTAGAGATTAGATGTGAAGTTTAATTAAAATGGGAAGGACTAGAATTAGGTATTTTCATAGTTAGAGGATTCAAATGAAAAGCACCTAACAGTTTGGCCAAAATTTTAGAAGTTTGAGCTTCGAAAATAATAAGGGAATCTAAACAAAGTAAATTTACTGAAAATTAGTTTTCAACTTTATTTGTTAGAAAACATAAAATTGTTACTTGGGAGTTGGGACTTGGCAGAGCTTTTTCCATTACTTGAATTTAACTCTCTTTTTTTTGTTTTGATATTTTTATTGGAAAAGATTAAAGACTCCCCCTGGTAGCCTTTCCCAAAAAAAAGGGTAAAAAATCTCCACCGTGGTGGTCAGGTCACGGAGTTATATCCTGTCGATATACGGTACCTCGGGTTAATAAATTCACGTGCCATTTTTACCGTACTTTCGTTGGAAGAACTGTAATTGTCATGTCAATCTCACCTTCAGTCTTTCTTAAAAAGAAATAAGAGAAGGAAAAAAAATTACAATACGAATGCCAGTTTGAGCCCTCTCTCTCTCTCTCACTTGAGTTTTTTTTTTTCTTAAACGAAAATGAAAGAAAAAGAATTCCGAAACCAGTTTGAGCCTCTCGCTCTCTCTCTCCTCCTTCAGTCTTTCCCTCTTTTTTACTTTAAAAGAAAGAAAATAAAGTTTTACTTTTGATTTACCGGATTGGACTTTAGACTTGTAGTATTTTTATTTTTATTTTTGAGAGACTGAGTAGTAATTTGTTGCAATTTTAACTTTATGTTACATTCACCCATTAGTTTAAAAATAACAACGATGTTTTTATTATATGTATATATATAATTTCATTGATTTCAGCAAAAATAAGTTCTAACAAATCAATACACTAAATTAACCTAAAAAAAATAAGTTTACCAAAATTTATTGATTGCAACAAAAATCTAACCCTTACACTGTTTTTTAATTTGGTTTTATGATATAATGAAAGCGTGTAAGAATAATTTTTAATAATTCTTCAAATGAAAATCAGGTAAAAATTGTCGCACCCAGCTGAATTTAAAGTCTAAATGGATGAAATCGAAAGGTTATGGTAAAATTTGATACAACTTATTTAGAGTAGAAATTAAGTATTGAAAAAAAAAAAACCTCCAAGAAAACCTTACCCTTGAGTCTTATTTATTATTATTATTTTATTAAAAGAAGAAAACAAAAAGAATTACAAAAAGCTTGGTTGAGTCTCCCGCTCTCTTTCTCAAAAGAAAAAGAACAAAAACTACAAAAGCGAGTTTTGAGTCTGAGTCTCTCTCTCTCTCTCTCTCTCGCAAATGGTCAAATTATTATTATATAAATAATAGAAACTGCTTACAAAAATATTAATCTCTTTTAGTATTTTTAACTAAAATGGAATGATTTACATACTCATTATGGCCTTCATGTGATTTCTTCTCTCAAATGAGCTCTGCACATTTTCTCGCATGTGCTTATGATGAACATTTGTTGCCCTTTCATGGATTGCCTTCAACTTCATCGCTCCGTTCTCTGAATTCGCCGCCTCCAATGCTACCGGATTATCTGTGTAATGCTCCTTCTCTTTCTCCTTTACTTCTACTGAAAAACTTGAAACAATTATGAAATAATCTCAATTAGGCCCGAGCTTAAGTTAATTCATGTGGAAATGGTGAAGTTTTGCTAGTCTGGGAGGGAATTTTGGTACCTTTGATCTTTGCTCTTGGAGATTAGAGAGGATCGGTGGGGATCGGTGCAGGAATTGTTGGGAGATTTGGAGTTAGGGCTTGATTTGCCTCGATCTAGGGCATTGTGATTAGTTTTATTCTTATCGCTCTGTTTGGATGGGGTGATTTCTGGAAATTTCTCGCACTGATTTTCCGGGATTGTTGAAACGAGATTCTCTGATCTTGATTCCTGATCTTCTGTTTCCTTTGTGGCTGAAGAAATTGTGGAAATTTCTGATGAAGTTGAAATTTCTGAGCGCATTGATATCGAGGTAATGTTGAGAGATTCGAGCTTCTTAATCAAGAGTTTAAGTTTCTTCTCAGCTTTGTTCCTTAGCTCTGTCTCCTTTCTAATCTGATTCTCCAACTCTATCAGCTTCGCAAAAACAGAAAAAACTTTGTGAATATTAGAGAACGAAAAAAGGTAGAAGCAAAAGGGAATGCAAAATGTGAACTGTAATGAAGAAGATGTCCATATCTATGGAACATTACCTTCTTCCCCATGAGCTCTGCCTCCTCTTTGGCTGACCTTGACGTTTGTCTCTCTGCAAGCAATCTTCCTCTTAAGCACTCTAAAGTTTTCAAACCCTCCCCTCCTTCCATTTTCTTTCCACTGCAAGAAAACCCTTTTTCACTGTCAAAACTTATATTCATCTGAAGATTCTGAACCCACAAATAGAGAGAGAGAGAGAGAACCCACCTCCATTGTCTGTCTTCCTTGCAAGAAGCCATCATTTTCTTTGCCTTTCAGTGTAGAAACTTTAGCGATCTGCAATATTTACCATCAAATCAGTTTGTGCGCTTGAGATGAGTGAAGTTGCACTTAGAAATGAAATAGAAATCTGGGGAGAAAAGGAGATTTAGGAAATTTGAATTACTTGTCCTGTTCTTTCTGTGGAGATTCTGTGTTGGTTCAAAAACAAAGATGCCGTAATCAGTGTCAGAAAACCCACAGCCTTGGCCTCTTTCTTATAATAACTCTAACTCGCTGCCTTTGTGACAGTTGTTCATCCTTTCCAATTCCTAGAATATAACCCTTTTATTTATTATTGTGCACTTTAAAGCCCATGCAATTCCTGTCATGACCATAAATTTGCTAAACATGATAATGGAATTTGTTTGCTTTTTTAAAAGCCAACTTTGTTGGTGGAAGTAAAACAGAATTTCTAAGATAAATCTAACTTCACTGTTTGCACAAACTTTTTGGATTTCTTGTGAAGCAAAAACTTAGCATAAGCTATGATTATTTAATCAAACCCATATTATGAAGTTTGTTAGATTGGAGGTGAATATGTATATATATATTTCATAATTAGTTTGATTTTAAAAACACAGAAAAAAGTAGTTCTTTTTTTGAGTTAAACATTTGTGGGAATGGAGGATTGAACCATTGACCTTTGCGATGATGGTAGTACATGTCTATATCCACTGAGCTATACTCGGATTGACACAGAAAAAAGTAGTTCGAACTATTTAGATCTCTAGATAATTTCATATTTAACTTTATGTTTTAAGAGTTAAATTCGTTTGCTCACCGTTTCTTTGTTTTTTTTTCCACCTTATCAAAAACACTTTTGAATTCTGTGAAATTTTAATGAGAATATAGTTTAGTAAATTTTTTTTTAAAAAAAGTTTTTAACATTTGATTGCAAGTTCGAAAATGTTTTTAGATGTGATTTGCAAACTATGTCTATGAAATTGTGAATATACGAAATTTTAAAATATACAATGAAACATTAAATCATAGTCAAACACATCATTTCAAAAAATGCATTAAAATAAAGTAAAACGTTTGAATATTTTTTCAGTACAACCTTTGAATTATTTATGATCATTTTCATTGAAATAATATACCACAAACAACTATATGAATATTGCACAACTAATTGAACTTATGGTTTGAAATTCAAACACAACACAAATTTGAAAAATATTTTTCCATCTGTCAGTGCAAGACAACAAAGTAAAATATCTAATATCCATTGCGACCATTTTCAAATCAAATTTTGCACAAAAAAAAAATAAAAAAATAAAAAAAAATCACGGAGGTAAATAGTGTTAAAAATAGCACTCCGTGGCGGTTTATTGTCACGTGAGGTCCATGAATTTGTCTCCTTCCTTCCCTCGCCTTACATTGATTCCTATGTCTATTAAATAACTCTTACAAATTCAAATTTCAAATTTAGGAGATGTTGTTTTCTAAAATTTTTTAAAAAATATATATATATTCATCTATCTATCTTTAAGAAATTGGTCTCTTGTTTTTTTTTGTTTGCTACCTGTTTTTTTCTTCAAACAATTCAACTTTTTTACTTTTAGAAATAAAAATTTTGATTTAGTGAAAACAAGGGAACTTTACGATTGACTACTCATTCATCATTTAAAAAAATATTTATAGATTGTCAAATAATTCTTTAATTTATTATTATTAGTTTTTTAAAGAAAGAAAAACCTTCTAGACTAAAGAGCTTAAGGCATGCCCTTAAATTTAAGGGTCATGGTTATATTCATAAAACTTGTGGCTCATTTATCTTTGTATTGTGTGGATGAGTTTTTTTTTTTTTTTGGGTCAATATTTTTAACTATATTATTTTTAAAAATGTATTATTAAAGAAACAAAAAGTGGTTTGAACTTTGAAGGCATGCCTTTGGTAGGGCATATGAGGCAATTATCATATTCAATTATGTGAACTTTAATAAAAAAAAATGCAACAATTGAACATTATTGCCATTATATTTTTTGCTTTCCCAAAATGGCTTGCATTGCACTCGACGAATCCACTTTCAAAGCCCTTTCTTTAAGAAATGGATTCTCATATACATGATTCAATTAACTAACAATTTACATTAGTGTTAACCTTTTATTTTAGGTTTTGAATTTTTTGAAATATTTTATTTCGTTTATTGATTTATTTATAAATTTATTTTGACTCTCATGTTTAATTTTCTATATTGT
>JAOANK020000085.1:990935-1001315 GCA_026257165.2 Telfairia occidentalis
GCCATAGTTTCGAATATATGAATAAATATATTAATATAAACATTAATATATTAAATGATAAAATTATATACTAAGAACTAAAATGATTATTTCTTATAAGTTTAGGTATTAAAATAAACATTTTAAAAGTCTAAACACCAAAATAGAATAAATCTAAAAATTTAAAGACTAAAATATACATTTTAAAAATTTAAAAAACAAAATAGAAGAAAAAAATGAGATTCATTGGAAAAGAAAATTGCATCTCGATTGTCAGAAAATTTATAAGACATTCCCCATTTCGAAACTTTATTTAAGATTGCAAGAATGGGAAAGAGAGTATAGCAAAAAGTAATTGGTTTTTGAAGAACAAAAGAATGAAATGAATAAATAAAAATAATAATCGCTTTGGTAAACAAATAATTTGAGTTACATGATTATCCTTGTTCAGGTGGTTGAATGTTACAAATCAAAAATACTATCAGACCTGTCTGGGAAAAAGAAAGAAAAAGCAAAATCGATTGAAGAAAACCTAAAATACCTTTTCTATCCACTTCTCAGAAGTCCGGCATTACCGCAAGAATCTCTAATCAGCTTTGAAGATGGTTCCGTGATTTTCCGGTGAGCGGAGGCGATTTGGTCGTTGACGGCGGTGAGGATACTGATCCGGTTGAATTCTGAGAATTGGTGGTGGCGAAGGGGCTCTCATTGACATAATTTCCGGGCGGATCGTACTCACAGATCATGAGGACGCCTCCGGTTTGGCACTTGACGCGTGTGCATCCAAGTTTCAGCGAATCTCTCCAAATGATCTGCGTGTAATGGCCGCACATTTGGCCGTCGGAGCAGGCGTTGGTATGGGCGTCGTAAAATTCCTTCTCCTTCGCCCACGATTGAACTGCTTCCGCGGGCGTCCAGTGATCTAGCGCTCCCCAAAACAGATTCTCGCCGTACGGACCGTACGAGTGGATCATCCTGCAATCGTTGACGCGCTGCATTCCCCAGCGGCGGGCGTATCGAGCCAATTTCTTGTCCCATCCGAACAGCGGATGCGTCACGTTCATCCTCACCTTGTTGTGCGCGACGAGAAATTCGCGAGCGAAGCGTCGAGGCGCCGTATGGTTTGCGGTTGCGGTTGCGGTTACGGTTGCGGCTACGTTTGCGGTTGCAGTTGCAGTTGCAGTTGAAGTTGCGGTTGCGGTTGATCTATCACCGCCATTGGACGACGGGGATTGGTGCTGCGGGGAGATGATCGGGAGGAGGAGAGAGACGCAGAGGAGGAGAGAAGGAAGAATAGAAGGCAGTGACGGCGACATTGGAGGAAGCCGCGGCGGAGGCGGTGACCGGCGATGAGAGAGTGATTTGGGGATTGCGATTGGTGAAGTTGCTGCCCTCAAGTTAGAGCAGCGGAACGAGAGGAAAGGAGAGGAGAGGCGTTTTTGTATCTGATTTTCTCATTTCAATTTCCGCTTTCTTCGGTTATTATTATTATTATTCATGGTTCAATTTAGTAAACTTCTTTCTTTTTCCTATTAATGTCATTTTTTAAAAAAATTCTAAATTTAATTTCTTTTACGATTTAAATGTTATTTTCGTTTCTAAGTCTCATTAATGGTGATTATAGCTTTGCTCATCCTTTTCCCTTTTTAACAATAAGAGGATGGGAATTTCTGTCTCCAATTTTTTAAAAGGTTTATTTTGATTTAAAAATTTAAAAATTTGTTTTATTTTGAAATGTATACTTTAGTCCATAAACTTTAAAATTATCTTTTTGGTTCTTACTCTTATTTTGATTTTAACGAATTAGACACATTAACCTGTGAATATAAGCATGTATTTACCTAAAATTTAAAATTGTGTATTAAGTAAGCAAATTTTGGGTTGAGAAATAATATAAGTAGGAGCAAAATATTTAATTGTTAAAATTTCAAGAACTAAAATAAACATTATGAAAGTTAAAAGACGAAAATAATTATTTTTTCAAAGTTTAAAACAATGTGAAAGCTTAAAAACCCAAAAAAACAACAATAATAGTAATCTTAAAATTCAAGAACAAAAATAAGATTTAAACCTTACCTAAGACTTAGACATATATATAATGTTTTAACCTAAGATCAAGATGAGCTATAGATTGTTTTTTTATTTTTTTGGTACTATAGATTGCTTATCTTAAACTATGAGTTTTTTTTTTTTAACCTTACTCAAATTTAAAGCACATAGACTCAAAGGATAACTTTTAAGTATTTTTTACCGCATAAATCATAATCTGTGGAGCTATCTTTAATGCATATACCCTAAGACAAAAAGGTTCTATGTTCAAATTCTCACTTCTACATGTTGTTGAATTAAAAAAAAAGTTGGCAATCTGAAAAAAAAAGAAAGAAAGTTAAGTTACATTTATTTGAGGTTTTAAGACCAAATTTACAATTAAAAAAATAGATTTTGATTATCATTCATTTTACATACTTCGAACTTATATAGATTTTTTTTTTGTTTTTTTTTTAATTGAATGAGAACATATTTTTCAACTTTTTAACTTTTTAAAAATTCACATTTTCTGTCACTTTAAGAAATCCACATTTATTAATATAGAAATGTCAACCTAGGTGTTATAAACAAAAAAAGAAGAGAGAAAAAAGAAGTCAAAGCTACATAATTCAAATCGGGAAATAATCCAATACTGCAGTTCTATACTACACGGGCGATCGACGGCAGATTTCGATCCCGTCCCAAATCACAGCCTTCAAGATTACGCCACGCAACCTACCATCAACCAAGGACGTGACATCAAAACACGTGGCACAAATCTGGAGCAGCAACAGTTTCGCGTTGGTGTAAGCGTGTTACAGACGCAAATTCCCCAGTCCCCTCCATTTGCCCCACAGGGTCGGTTCGCACGCAAAGGAGCCAAATCGCCATAATCTCGAAGTCTCCGTTTTATAGAATCCGAGTTAAAACCTCCGCCGTCGGCCACCGGCTCTCCCATATTCGTTATTTGGGTTTTCAGAATTTGATTTAGATTCAGACGAGTTGAGTGAAGGGTTTTAATTAATTCGCGATATGCCGATTCGATGTACTCTGAATTTCAGAGTTTCGACGGGTTTTCTTATTGTTTCGGCATTCTTGAGCTGCTTTTCAGGTGAAATAAGTCCCTAGAGATGTGAAATTTTGGTTTCTCTATAGATGTTCTTGCTTTGATTTGGTTTGATTTCCGTGTTTATTGTAGAATCGGCGGTTGTTACGCTTGATTCCATCGTCATATACAAGACGCACGAGTGGTTAGCATCGAAACCGACTGTTTATTTTCAATGTCAAGGAGGAAATAAGACGAAATTGCCTGATGTACAGAAAGAACATGTTTTATACAGCTTCAATGGTGAAGAATCTTGGCAGGTTTGTGGTCTCTCATCACGTTGTTTTGAACAGTGTTTAAGCTTTTCCACTTTTTTTTTTTTTTCCCCCTTTTCATGTCGGCTTTATTGGGTGTTGTAATTTCATTTGAATGACTTAGAGATCACATTTTACAGACCAAAATTTCACTCGGTGGAACTGAAGTATCCTGTTTGCTTATAATTATGTGTAAATTGCAATGATTGAAGTTCTTCACTCAAATTGGAAAATAACATAGTAATAGGACATTTTGGATATCACAATTTTAACTTTTGTCTCTGTGTTTCACTGAAAACAAGGACATTTTGAAGTTTTTGTTGTATGGAAACATATTCAACTCAAAAGTAATGGGGGTGGTCATGTCTTTGTGTATATTTATGAATAGATAAAAGGCATAAATCCTCTTCTCATTAGAGAAAGAGGAATGGCATACACAGTAATAAATGGCACGGTTTATTATTGTTGATTTGGTCCCAATGTTGAAATACTTTCTTTGTGCTTTCAGCCATTGACTGAATTTGAAAGCAAAAAGTGTAAGCGATGTGGGTTCTTTGAAGAGGACAGCATTAAATCTGATGATGTGTTTGAGGAGTGGGAGTTTTGTCCATCTGTTTTTACAGCTCCCGCTGGAAAATATGTACGATACAATGAAAACGAGTTCAATGCCACTTTTCTATGCTTGCAGTGCACAGCTTATTCCAATGGTGAGTAGCAATATGCTATATAGTTTATGACTGCATTTCGTTGAATTAATACGGCCTAGCTGTTTATGGTTCGAGTATCTGGTGAGTTTTAAATTTCTGAAGAAATTAGTTCCCTTCTAGATATGAATGATTATATTGCCTTGATCTGTTAATCTGGCGTTTACATACTTTCGAGTTCAATATTGTAACTCCAAGTGAAGAAAATGAAATCACCTTATTCATTCACTCTCTTGGATATTTTAGTTGTTTATCATGGAAACTTTTGAGTTTAAAGATAAACAGGATTTTTGAACATAAATAGAAGCTTTGTTATTCTAAGAATTCTTGAAGTATTGCATCATTTTTCTTCCTTTCAATTTTGCCTCTTTTATTTAGATGAATGCAACTGTACAGACCTTAATCCATACCTTCTGAGGGAACCCCTAGTGACCTTAATTCACACGAAATATTCGAAAATGAGGTATTTGCACTAGATGCCCCTAGAACCTTGAGAGTTAGTTTTAAGAACATATGCATAGCCTAATCTATGAACTTGCACTCATGCTTCGTACTTCTCGATTATTTCAAATAAATCCGTGACCATGACTCCGCTGATTTGTCCATGTGTTCTGGAAGTTTACAATCTGCATTTAAGATTTTGTGTAAAATTGATACTTGCAGTTACCAGTTCAAGTTCACCTTCCCATGATGAAGGAAAGGGAATGCATGTTGCTGTAGTCATAGTCATCAGTGCTCTGGCTTCAACTGTGTTAATTCTTGGTATTGTGGGTGGTTATAAGTATTGGCAAAAAAAGAGAAGGGAACAAGATCAGGCTAGATTTCTGAAGCTGTTTGAAGATGGTGACGACATTGAGGATGAATTGGGCCTTAGCGATGTAATATGAGGAGAGTTGGTATACTTAAAAGAAAGAAAGAAATTACTGTACAGAGATATATTTTACCTAACCTTTTTACCTTTGCGGTTAGAATAGAATGAGTATGAAATTTCTGCTTCATTCATTGATCACAGGAAGATAGTCCTTTAAAATGCTAAGAAGAGACATAGAGAGATATTAAGATGTCTGAATGAGTTTTGTGTACTTCTTTGGTGTAATAAACTAGGGAAAATTCATTATTATTTCTGGTCAAAACATTTGAAAGAGAGAATAAAGAATTCTGATTACATCACATTCAGCCAATTTCTGTATGATGGAATGAAAGTAAAAGAGTTATTAGGCTAAATTCACTGATGCCCATCAGTGTCATGATGATGGTCAATCTGAAAAGCAATGTCAGTACCCTAGAATGGCATCAAGGAGTGCCATAGCATCAGAACTGCAGTCATGTTCAGGTTCCAACTGTTGGCCCTCCCAGTCATTGCCATGCTCATCTTCTTCAAGTCCAAACCAAGATTGAAAGCAATCCCAAATAGATTCATAGACCAAATATCTAGAATTGTCATTATAGTCCTCATTGTGGAGAATGTCTTCTGTATTCTGCCTTCTGCAGCCATTTTGATTGCCATAAGGGTCTTGGCAATTGAAGAAGAGATCTCTGCAAATGTCACTATAAGAACTGGAGTTGTGTTCATTCAGCGAATACTCAAAACAACTGCTGTAAACCTGTTCACCCTCATAATTGTCTCCAATTTGGTCTCTATCAGACTCGCGTTTGCTCGTGAAACCAAGCTCCGTGGTCCAAAATGGAGAATGATCTTCTGAAGACAGGTTCTCATTGAAAGGAAAAGAGGGGTTCAGATCAGCGTAGTCGTAGCTGTTTGCATTTGGCATGAGCAGGCCAATGGAGTGAGAGCCACTGTAACTCATAGTGGATATTCAAGTTCTAAATCTCTTGTTTACAACAAACTGAATATAAGGGAATCACAGGCCACAGTACTATGAGTGTCCTAGATTTCGAAATTGGAGCTTGGTGGAGATCGAAGAGTTGATATGATCTGTTATATAAACTTGGAAAGGAGAAAGCACCATATTTGTAGTGGATTCCATTCTAATCTATAAACATATTCTCTTTAAAATAACTCTATAAGCTTATCCTAAATATCTTAAATAGGTAGTTAATGTATTGAACTCATTACCTCCTTTGTTCCTCAAACCATCTGACAAAGTATGATGGTATTTCATTTGAAAGTGGAAATATTGTTCATTTCCACCCAAGAGAAATCTTCACCCAACCAAGAGAACAAAATCTCTTTACAAAGGATGAATTCCTTCTCCAACATCACATGCTTCGTCCACCTAATAGGTTAAATTAGCAACGTTCTAACATGTTTCTGAAGTAAGAAGTTATTTAGTAGATATCTCACATTTTTAGCTTGCAAAAGTGAACATTTGAAAGAGTTTATTTAGGAGGGATGAAAAGCTGCAAAAAAAGAAAAAGAAAAAAAAAAGTGAAGGCATTTTCAGATTTGTTGCCAAGGCATCTTATCTCAAGTAGCTGCCTCCAACTGCTGGCTAAGAATCCATTTTCCTCTTTGCTTTCTGGCAGAGATTATGCCTTGCGGCGACCGACTCCATAGTGGCCAACATGTGCTACACACCATGTCTCTTATCTTCTGAAGTCTATGTTATTGAAAGCTCCATAAAGAGTAAAGCCCTGAACATGGCAATGCAAGAACTACATTAGAACGCCATTTTATGGCTGCAATTTTGACATTATGTGATTCTCAAATGGAGAAACAGAATTCAGGAACACAAGTGTTAACACCAAAATTAGCCTGATTTGGAGTTCTATAATTTAATCACATCAGAGGAACTCTCTTTGCCTTTTGGTCTATAATTCTTGCTCCAGTGTCAGCATACACACAGACTCGCAAGTTTGACAGTAGGATTCCAAATTAGAAATTTAAGTGGTGAGTGGTTGGTGACTAAGCTATTACACAAAATTTTATAGTGCATAAAGAGGCATTGATAGAGAATAATGAATGACCTTTTGAGCATTCTATAGAGACTCAGAGCTCTGAACTGCCTTGTTGAAGTTTTCTATTTCCTTGGACTGGGAACCATAAACTGCTTTTATAGTGTCCCTACAGCTACTGCAATAAAGATGAACAAATTAGCCCAATTACAGCACATACAAAAAAGCATTGAGGTGGACTTGCTACTAAACTTCCTCCCAGTTAGTTCATTTCCTCACTTGAATCCCAGTTCTTTTGTTTCTTATGTTCAATGTTTGTTGTTCTCACTCAAGTTCTCATCTGGTAATATTTATTTTTCTTGAAAGAAAGGTTATATGCAAATAAATTCCTTGCTTCTTTTATGGTTTTTTAAAGTCCTTTTGAGATCTTAGCCGGTTCAAGAAACAAGCAACTCTTAAGTTTGTTTCAGACGTCTTCTTTTTTTCCTTTATTTTTTAAAACTAGGTAAAGAATTTTAAATAGTGCTTCATTTGTGTTGAGCAGTGAAGCACCAACAAGTAGACCATAATTTATAATTCTTCTTCAAGGTTATGGAGTAAAAGAGTAATAAGTCCATAGTTGAAGCTTAAATTGACAAAATCCACATCCAATCGATTGCCTTCAATATCTAGTACCAAATCAAATCGTCTTCCTCTGGTTGAAAATCTCAAAAGATGATGGACAGATTAATCCCTATAATTTCAGGTATACGTCTTGAAATTGCCTAACTGTTATTGCAAAATTCATAAGCTACCCCATTTAACTATGATTAAATTTAAAGTTTAGGTAGTTAGGTGGTATTTGTTTAGTTTCTAAATTTTTAAAAGTTCCAATTAAACCTCTAAATTTAGAATTACGATCCTATATGATCGTTGTCATTAACATCTTTTACTAAATAAAATAATAAAGTGACAAGTAAAATTTTGACGAAAGTAATATGATGCAATAGACAAAGGACAAAAGGGAGTAGATATTTGACAAAATAGAACGACAATATAAAAGTGATTTACTACTTGATTTTAGGAAACAAATATGTTGCAATTGTTGGGAAAAGCCTCCCACTTTTACCGTCATTACCCACCATGCAAAAAATTAGCAATACAAGAAAGAAATTTAATTAGAGCTAGTACACCAAACTTAAAGTATTTCTAAGATAAATAAAACTAAAGCCCATGAGATATAGTGCTTAGAACCCATCAGTTCATTCATTATAGTGCTTAGAACTCATCAATTCATTCATTCTTTCTAATGTGAAATTTTCACTCTTATAATATTTTGCCAAATATCCAACAGTAATGCCACTTTATCTTATTTAATTATCTACCTTCTTTTGTTATTTATCTTATGCTAAATAGCATAATTATTTAGTTTTTTTTTAGTTCAACAACAAGTAGGAATAGAGATTCGAAACTAGGACTTTTTGGTTAGAAAGATATAGTTTAATCAGTTGAACTATACTCACTTTTACACATTATTATTTAGTTAATGATATTAATAATATAAAACCGCATTTCAAGGTCTTTGGAATATGATTGAAACTTAACCTTTTAAAGTTTGAAGATTAAAATGAGAACTGATGAACCACATCTACTTTGAACCAATAAAACGTAGAAGAGAAGGTCCTGAGGTTTATGAGAAGACCCACCTGCAAGCGGCGTTGTTGAACTTGTTTTCTTTGATTCCATATAACTTGTCAAATACAGGGGACTCTACGCGGCAAAAATATGGGCGATCTGTGAAAGTTTAAGGGAAAATGAGTCTCATGTTTCGAACACAGCGTTAGAATTCAAAATTGGAAGCTGCCGCCAGAGGGAAGGGCTCAGTCTTACCGGCGTAAATGGAACATTTACGCGTGCTCTTATCGTAGTGAATGCACCATCCATCAGCGCCAATCAAGCTTTCATAGAGCTGAAATTTATGAAATAAAATTATGTCGAAATCGCACTGCCGAAGAAGAAACAATTGCCAAAGGAATTTCCGCTGAAACTTAAATCCTGGCTTCGAAATGAAATGACGAACCTCGATATCGGAAGGATTATTGAAGATTTCCTCCGGCGAGGCGAAGGATGGCCCCTTGGCGAGCTTGCAGCAGGCGCCGCATCCCTCGACGCACTGCCATAATTGCTCCTTTCTTTTGCCCCCAAACCCTACATTCATGCTCCGGCCTTGTCTGGTCTTATTATCCTTCGTCGCAGTCTGCTGCGGCCGGCGCGCGGTGGTTATGGTGACTTGCGGCGGAGCCACCGCGTGGTACATTTCTTTGGGAGTTCGGATAAGCGTATAAAGTAAAGAGAAAACAAAGGATAGAATGACCTTTTTATTTATTTTTTAATTAAAAAACATATGAATTTGAAGATTCGAATCCATAATTATTTTGAGTAAATATATCTTTAATCAATTGAGCTATGCTGGATTTGATTTATTATTTTTGAGTTAGACAATGTAGAGTTGGAGATTGACATTTTTTTTTTTAATAAAAATATTGACATTTTAATCTAACTAATGTGTATGTATTTCTAACCATCTACATCAAACAATTATTTAGGAGGTTCGACTTTATTCAATAATTTATTTTTGTAGTTTGAGAGTCCTTATTCTATTAAAAAAAAATTAGTATTATTAGAGTATCTACTCTTTCTATTCACAATTTAACACATCATTAAGTGATTTATTGTTTTATTTTATGAACTCTAGATTATACTTAAATATTATCGATGTGGCAAATAATGAATAAAAATAGTTCTGTTATGAATAATATAAGAAAGTAGATGCTCATTTACTAATCAACAACTATATAAATAGTAACATTTGGTGTATTAAGTTGGGGGTGCAATTTTGGTAAGAAAATTCAAAAATAATTTCCACCATTTCTTTACTTTCTTATATTTGGTTTTATTTTATAAATTTCTTTTATTTATTTTAATTTCATAATTTTATATTCGTGTTCTGATGGTATCTCGTTTTGATCTCAAATTAATAATCGCTTTAGCCCAACTTTGTATATTATTTTTGTAATTATAAAATAAATCATTTGATTTGGAAACCTACACAATTTTTCAATTTCCTCCATAATATTTCAACGTTTTTCTATCAAATCTCAAGACAATAACAACATTTAAGTTGAAAAGTAGAACGACATTCAAAATCTTTCAATTAGGTTATTCGTAGTGTTCTAAAAACTGTCTTAAAAATTTCACCCCTTTTCTTCTCTTTTAAGGAATTTGATTATTAAAAGAAAGAACCTTTGGACAACTTCATGGCAGGCTTTCAAGTTTTCTTCTTCTTCTTCTATTTTTTTCTATAAAAAAAAGCTGTTGACTAAGAAAATTCGTAATAAGAAAGGTTTTTTTTTTTTTTAATTCAAAATGTGTGAGTGGAAAGATTTGAACCCATAACCTCTTGATTAAGAAAATA
>JAOANK020000085.1:1011861-1021923 GCA_026257165.2 Telfairia occidentalis
ACTTAATTTTTGTATTTGTTAGCCTTTACTTAAAAAAACACCAATAGTTAAAAAAAAAAAAATATATATATATATAGTAAGAAAAAACTTTTCCAATAATGAATGCCCATAATAGTCACGATTATTAAAAAAAATGTTTAAATTTAACTAACTTGGGTATTAACTATTAAAAATAAGAGAAAAAAAAGTCCATCAATTGAGATTTTTAAAATAAGAAAATAATTAAATAATCATAAAGTATAATAGTCAAACATTTATCAATAAATTTTGAAGAACAGAAGATGAATACGTGGCTGCTGTTGACCTTGACCAACTCGGTCGAAAAAACTAGAAGCCTGAAACAATCACTGAAAAAGCCAAACATTTTGAAATCCCCAAAATGCCCTCTCATGTGCTAAACAATTATACCAGTCTTACTCGACTACTCCCGTAATATTAACAAAACCCAGCCCCATTTTGGTACTTATATTTCAGCATTACCTATTTATTCGTCCACGTCTCTCCCTCTTAAAAACTTCCTGAGGATTCTTTTATTATAGCCAGTCGATGTATCGTTTAAAGTCTAAATTCTGAAGAAGGCTCCAAAAATTCGTGCGCATTCAATTCGGAGAAACAAAAATTACAGTAAACAAGCTTCAGTTCGAGCTCTCGGCTTGATCATTCTTCCGTCTCTTTGTTCATTTGCTGGTATTGTTGAGCCCATTTGTTGGATTTTCTTCAAGAATTCTTCTGGGTGTTGGGTAAATTCTGGAATCCTCGGTTTCTTTGTCATCATTTGCCTGTTCAAGAATCGAAGTTTCTGGGTTTTGTTGTATCTTTACACATGCATGGCTTTTGGGTCTAAAATGGCGGCTTTAACTGTAAATTCTTGAAATGAGATGCTTTTCTGTTTTAATTAGTTGTGTTTGATTTATTATGGGGATGCTATGCAGATACCTTAAAGAAATGGGAATTGAAGTAGAAGAAGAGCGAGTTGAAATTTGGAGTAATTTGTGAGAAATCTTGATTGATAGAAAGAAAGTTTGGGGGCAAGTTTTGTTTTGTTTTAGATTTGTTATTGGCGTTTCTGGAAATTTTATCTGAGTTCTTGGAGTTGGGCATGATGAAAAAAGAAGTTGAAATTTGGAGTAACTTATGAGAAATTTTGATTAAAAGAAAGGAAGTGTGGGGGCAAGTTCTGTTTTGATTTGTTATCCTTATTGGTGATTCTGGAAATTTGATCTGAGTTCTTGGAATTGGGCATTATGGATGTGGTGGGAAGAGTTGGAAATTTAATCTCTCAAAGTGTTTTAGCAATTGCTCTCCCCTTTCATCCCTTTGGAGGAGCCATTGATATAATTGTTGTTCAGCAGCAGGATGGGACTTTTCGGACTACGCCGTGGCACGTTCAATTTGGTAAGTTTCAGGGTGTGCTCAAGGGTGCAGAGAAGGTTTGCATAACCGTCAATGGTGTCGAGGCTAATTTCCATATGTTTCTTGATAGTTCGGGTGAGGCCTACTTAATAAGGGAAGTTGATCCAAGCGAAGGAAGTGATGATGTCAAAGTTACAAATGATTCGATTTTAGATGATGGAGCAAATTTTGATGGCAAGAACAATGGAAATCAGAATGTTCTTGACCCTTGTATACAAGAACATGGTGTGTTTGATGCTAGTGTGCAAATGCAAGACGAACCGAATCCATTATACTTGGAAAGAAATGGGATGGCTGAATCTGATGGCGAGCAGAGATTTTATTTCCAAGATGTTCAATCTCCATTGGATGATTCAGTTGAGATGTCAAATGATGGGTCAAATCGATATATGGATAAAGAAATCGTAAAATCAGACGATCAAAAGTCGGAAGTAATATTAGGAAGTGTGGATGGTCATGAGCCAACTTATTTTTCGGCATCAAATAAGGTTTTGGAGAAAGTGCAATTGACTCCATTTCAAAACCGTCCGGGTGTCAATGATGGGATGGATTTTGATGAAGGTAATGAGAAGTTTGATTCTGGGGAAGATCCTCGGCCTTGTAATTGTAATCATCTAAATGCATCCAAAAGTGATGTTGATTTGTATAAAATTTGCAGTGCCAACAATGATACTGATGATTTCAAGTACCAGCTGGAAGTTTGTGAAGGAGATGATGAACATGTTATGCATTTCCAAAACCAGGTGGATATTACTTCTGGAGGCGATACGGATTGGGTTTCTCACTCCGGTTTGAAGCTACCAGAACGTGGTCAATTAGATTCTGAAGATGTCAGTTCCACGTTGGCGGCTGATAATTCAGAAGCTAAAGGGATTGAAGATCCTCCGAGAGCTGACGAGGTGGTAGAAGAGAGTGTTGTTAAATTCATCAACGAGTTATCCCAACCGAGCGGTCGTGATTCCTCAAGAACCTGTTTGCATCCCGATTTACCACCCGTTACAAGCATCGCAGCTGAGAAGCTGACAAACTCCGAAAATATGGATCAAAGTGATCCATCAGTTTACTTTGATAGTGATAATACACAATTGAAGAATGATCAAGTGATTGAGGCAGTGGATCAAGAAAGATCCGTGCCTGATTGTGAATGCAGTGAATGTGATCTTTCAAAATTTTGTGCAGAAAATTTGAATGAAAAGATAGATGGTCACCAAACCACTAGTAAGCTTTCTTTTTCCGGCTTAGCAATTCATCTGTTGATTAATGATTCATTCGTACAAAGTATTTATTTAATCCGTTTATGTGAATAATATACAGAATTTGAAATTTCACTTTGTGGAAGTGAACTTTATTCCGGTATGGGATTGAGTGCTGCTGCAGAAGCATTTGATGCTCATCACGTATCTGCTCAGGTATTTGGAAGCTCTGCCGCGTCAATCATAAGAAATGAGAATCTAATAATTCGATTCCGAGGGAGGTACTGGCCTTGGGATAAAGTGGCTCCAGTAGTGCTTGGAATGGCAGCATTTGGAATGGATTTGCCAATGGATCCCAAGGATTCGATTCCTGTGGAACAAGATGACTCAACTAGGCCCGAAAACGAGGAAGCTGAGAATATTTCTACTCCTGGAAGAAATGGATGGAGACTTTGGTCTATTCCATTTCGTAGGGTAAAAAAATTTGAGCTCAATGGCAATGACACATCAAACGAGGAGGTGTTTCTTGACACGCAATCTGAGTTTCAGAGTCCAACCCTAGCATCCCAACACTACAACGATTCTCCTCGAAAGCGTATTATAAGGACAAACATTCCTACTACAGAGCAGATAGCGTCTTTGAATTTAAACGAAGGTCAAAATAGGATCGATTTCACCTTTTCTACAAAGGTTCTCGGAGAGCAAAAGGTTTCTCATTGTCTCCTACTTATATTTTATGGTCTATGTATATCGATTTAACAGTTAGATCTTCCTGTACTTGGCATTAAACCCCGAATGCATTAGCAGGTCGATGCTCATATTTACCTGTGGAAGTGGAACACGAAAATTGTGATTTCAGATGTTGACGGGACGATAACCAAGTAAGGCTAAATTTTATGGCTACGAATAATCACTCTGCAACTTCCTCGATTGTTATGGCTACGAAAATTGTTTAATCTCGTTTGTAACTTTGAATTTATCAGATGGAAATTTTACAATGATAAGAAGAAACTTTTAGTTGTAGCAAATGGCTAAAGAATTCTCGTCTTTGGCTGCGTTGCGACTAATTAGATATCGAATATAACTTGTGTGCTGTGTATATTTTTTTTTCAGGTCCGATGTCTTAGGCCAATTCATGCCTTTGGTTGGCATGGACTGGTCACAATCTGGGGTGGCCAGACTTTTCTCTGCAATTAAGGTGTGTATTCACAGTTAACCATTCAAAGTGACCAACTTTTGGTTATTCACAGTGAATTTTATTTTTACTATAGGAAAATGGTTATCAGATACTATTTTTGAGCGCTCGGGCAATTATTCAGGCGTATTTAACCCGAAATTTCTTGCTCAACCTAAAACAGGTACCGGTTAACGTGTTGTCAACATTATTATAATGATATCGAGACCTTGTTAGAGTTTAATTTTCACCATCTCAAACATTTAAGTGACTAGAGCTAAGGATCTATCTGATGAGCGTCTCTAGCTTTCGAGATGGGAAATGTAGGAATATTGAAATCTTTGGTTGGTCTAAATCAAATGCTACTATTCGACTCGGATTCTCAAAATGCTATCATTTTTTGCCCTTCATTTGTCAGTCTTTCTTGCTATGAATGAAATGGATTATTGTTCTGCCATTTTAGGATGGAGATGCGTTACCCGATGGCCCTGTTGTCATTTCTCCAGATGGAATTCTTCCCTCGTTGTACCGAGAAGGTAAAATATTTTCGTTTGTGAAATTGGCCATGTTGCATAGAACTCCATCTCGTCATTCTATCTAACTCTGACATTTTATCGATGTTCCTGTTGACATTTTTGAAAATTTGAAGCCTCGACATTTTTTTCGATTTAACTCGATTCTAAAATCATTATCTCTTGGGGTTCCTTTATATCGATATTCCAGTCATTATTATGTTTGATCTATCAGTTGCACTTATTTTGTTTCTTTTATGATGATGAACAGTAATTAGAAGAACACCTCATGAGTTTAAGATTGCCTGTTTAGAGGTAAATGAAAGATGGAAAAATGTTGCAACTTTGAAGTTACCTCCAAATAGTTTCTTCTGTGCCAGTTCTTAAACTTCCCAGTTCCCATTTTTCGGTAAAATATGCAGGAGATTAGAGGACTCTTCCCATCCAATCATAACCCGTTCTACGCAGGATTCGGTAACCGAGACACAGACGAGCTAAGTTACATGAAGATGGGGATCCCAAAAGGCAAAATATTTATAATCAATCCTAAGGTATTAAGCTGGTTCAAGTATATGATTTTATTCCCCACTTGGTTATTTCATTTTGATCCTGCAAATTTGTATCACCTTGTAGGGAGAGGTGGTGAATAGTCATAGCAAGAACGCTAAATCGTACACGTCCTTGCTCGAACTCGTCAACGAAATCTTTCCACCCGCCTCGTCGGTTGAACCGGTAAGAATAAGTGTATGTTTGGGAGTACTTTCAATTGTGACAAAAATACCTTAAAGTAGTAACTAAAGAAGTTACTGTTCTATGGTTACTACTTTTCTGAAAGGATAATTTTCTTTTTTTTTTTTTTACTATGTTATTTTCTAACTTATTTTTACGTCTAACAGGAAGATTACAACTCGTGGAATTATTGGAAAATGCCTTTACCTGAAGTTGATTAGCAGCATTGGCATCAGCAATATTAGTTAGGGAAAAGTGAGAAACAAATTTCTTCAAACATGAGGAAATTTTGTTAACCTTGTTTTGCTTGGCTCATATGTTTGCCCAGAAAATGTTAATAAAACAATTGGGTAATTTTAAGATTGCTCAATCAAAATCATACACATTTTATAGCTTAAATCGGCTTTTTGTTTCTGTATATAATCTATTTACAGTAAATATTGACGCATCTGTTGTAATTTTAAAACATTTATAAATTTAATTATATTTTTTCGCCATACATTCGTTTTACTGATGGGTTTTTTCCTATTTATAAATTAACAATGTAAATTTATTTAAAATGAAATGTGACGTGGAAGGATTTAAATGGTTATGGTGTTGAATTTTTTATATTTTTTTACGAATACTTTCTTCAATAATACTGGAGTTTTTCAGTTCAAATAATTCATCCCATGTGTAAAAGTCAACTGCCAAAATATGAAGGAATATAATGGGGAAAGTGTTTTCAAAATTGACAATGGAAAATAGTAAGATTGGTGGTAATTTTGTTTTCAATAAAACATGTCTTTATACTATTTTTTTTTTCTTTGAAATACTTTTATAAAATATAATTACAAATGTAGCCTTTAAAAAATTAACAATAAACATAAAATATATTCTTTGAAATTTTATTAACTATATTCATTAATTTGATGATAATTTTCAATTCATTTTTAACTTCTTGTCTTTATTTACATAATTTATGGTTACCTAAATATTAATTCAAATGATTAAATTAAAATAATTACTAATGCACTTGGTTTTTTTTTTTTTTCAAATTTATTTTTATTTGTTGGAGTTATTAAATTAATAACGTTTTAAACGTCCCATTCGGGTTAATTTCGGGTAATGGGCTCGGATTAGGCCCAATTGAGACCCAGGCCCAATCTAGGAAGGTAGCCTTTGTTAGGGACCCATTCTGGTAATCGTTATAAAATTTGGAGCGAAATTTCTGGCAAAGGAATCGAGCCACTGCGTCAGAGAAGAATTGCGTTGAACTGGCACACGGTTCCTCTTGACTTCTTCTTCCCCTCTCATTTTCTCTTCCATTTTTCTGATCTCTTTCTTCCAAAAGTTTCAATTTCCATCTCTTTCCTCTGCATTCCCAAATCTATCACCCGTGTGGCATTTCGTAGTATTCGATCATTTTGCTTCAACAAGCTCTTCGGATTAATCAGCCACCGGCATTGGAGAAATAGTTTATGTTATTGTGAAAATATCTGTTCAAGGATTGTTCCGAGGTTGAGAGTTTTAGCTTCGATTTCGTTTTTATAGATTAGAACGAGAGAGAGAGAGACCTGCGGAGGGAAGGGCGGTGATGTCGTGGCTTAGAGCAGCGGTGATCAAGGCGGTGGAAGCGGGTGCCGGAGGGAAGGATAACCTCACCCGCACTGTCCGTAGCTACGCCGGAACCGTCGTCTACCATGCAGGAAATGCTGTTGTGGAGGGCGCCAAGATCATCCAAGACCGCATTGTAATTTCATTCTCTCTGTTTTTAATGGAGTTTGGTTCAGTTGGTATCGTTGTAAATATCTGAACATGTACCCCTAGGGCATGGGACGCTACGATATTGGTCTCTGTTTTGTGTGTGGCTTTCTTAGTTTAGTAGGGTTATGTCTGTGCGCATTACTAGTTATCGCTTTGTATCCGCGCGTATTAATGGTTACACTTTCTGTTTCTCAGAGGAGTTAAGTTTAGGGTTTGATTTGTGAGGCAGGGACCGAGGAATATGCAGGGCTTCAAACAGACAGTAAAAAGGCTGGAAGAAATATCTGTTTCGTCTAGAGGCGTAGAAAGAGTTCAGCTATTGAGAAGGTGGTTAGTTGCGCTCAAAGAGGTGGATAGATTTTCACCAGGTTCTATCGAGGGTGGTAAAAACAGTCCGACAGATCAGCTCAGCGATGAAAATAAAGATTCTCCAAAAAAACCTACGTTGGTGTGTATATCAATTAATGATGTTGTGTTTCCTTAACACTTTTGCATGTCTGGTTTGATTGAAGGATTTGGAGTTTTTCTATGTTCGTTTTCTCCCTCGACACTGAACGTCGTGGGATGTTGCTTGATATCGTGCGCAGGTCTATTATGTGGACCCAGATATGGGAGGGGAGCTGAGAACTTTTCGTGATGTATTTCTTACGAGCCAAGCTCTAGAAGGCATTACGTTGTCTATGGTGAGTTAAATGCATGTCAATACCATTTTGTTTGCAAAACATTGGCATACGAAAATCTGCTAGTTAGTTCCGTACTAAGTGCTGGCATTTATTCATTTACAGTTTCTGTTGCAATGATGTAATAAGTTGATGTGCATAAAAGGCCTACATTTTTAACTTGTCATCATTCTATATGTAAATATTGCATTCTTTTTCCCCCACAAGGGAATGGAGGGATTTCTTGTTCTCAGTTACTTTTGTGGGTTTTGTTTTTTCTGATCATGGAGTTTAACCGCAGGTTAACCCTTTTCTATGTCTCAGATTCTCGAAGAACCTAATGATGAAGAAGAATCACTACTTCTAGAGATATTTGGGTGAATATTCATTCTCAGTTGCACCTTACATGTTCATTATGCCCTGCAGCTGATTTCAGAAAGTCTTCTGACATTACTTGTGCAGACGAGAAGAAACAATATTAGAATTTCTACGCCTCATGATCATTTTCACACTCATATCATTGGTCTTTAAATTCCCTTTGTCATGGCTATATTCAGGCTCTGTCTTTCAGGAGGAAAGGAAGTACGTCAAGCAGTAATGACGAGTGTGCACAATTTGGCAAAAGCATTTTCAGAATACCAAGATGAAGTACTGGTAATGTCAAGAAGCCATGAATTACTTTCAGCATAAATTTAACATGGGCAAAGCAGTCACTTCCCTTTGTCACTCCCATTTTTAGGTAAAGCGAGAAGAATTGCTCCAATATGTCCAAGATGCAATTGCAGGGCTGAAAATAAATGCTGATTTTGATAGGTGGTGAATAAGCATATCTTTCATATTCCATTAATTGGCCTTCATCAATTGGATATTTGTTACATTATGTTTGCGTGGATTTTTATTGATGGAAATTCGATTGAACTAAATTGAAACCTTTACAACAAGGGTGAATTGGAGTTAGGTTAGCTATAAGGATTTTTATATTCCATTCTTGTGATTTGCTAACAATGTGCTAATTTGGGGCTTGATCCTATAGTGTCTAGGGCAACAAACATTTCAATATACTATGTTGTTTGATTAAAGATCATTGTATGGGTTTGCAAAACTTTCAATTGAAGTTTTTCATTGAACAGATCCACACCGTAATTCTTGTAAGTCTTTTTCAAACAAAATTATTTATTCTTCTGTCAATTTCCTGCTCTCAGAATAGATGCTAAAGCGTGTAGTTTAAAAGAAACACTTGATGAAAAGAAAGGAGAGCTGCAATCTTCAAGTGGAGACAGTGGTAATGCATTTGATGAGGAAACTACTACTTCTAAGGTGGATTTGAATTTAATTTGTATCTACATATACAGAGATATGAACCATGTATATTATTGTGGTCATTTTTCTAGCTAACTATTTAGATTATATACTTCAACTTTTAACTTCTTAGTTAGTACTTTACATCTCTGCTATTACTCATTCTTTTTTAGAGTTTTAAGAAAGTATTATATTACATAGATCGCATTATGTAAATTACAGATTCTACAAGAAATACTTTCACAAGTTCAATTATGCTCCAAGTTGGAGGACCTTCTACTAAAGAAGAAGCTTTTGGACAATGGGGATTCTCCACAGCTTCATGCTGAAAAGGTCCGTCCTCTCCCTGGCTTTGGGTTAACACAATGGAATAAGGGAACTAACTTAATGCAGTTTTCTCACTTGCATAGAAGATTAGTTCTTAGATAGTTATCTGACTGTGATAATTGATGAATAAACTTGAATACTTGGGGATTTCTGTATAAGGTTTAATATATTCTCACATTTTTTGAAATCTAGAGCTGTACATTGTCTGCAATGTCTATCTTTTCTTTCCCCACCCTCACGTACTGAAGAGCAAAATTGTTGGTGCTATAAAGTATGCATGTTTTTTGTATTTTTGTCAGTTTTATTTTATTTATTCAAATAAGAGAAAAATTTAGAAAGGTTACCGGGAGAAAATTCTGAGATGAGAAGAATGTTCCTCAATTGACATAAGAATCTTTGGTCTCAATTACCATGGTTTAGATTATTAGTAGTATGCACTATCATGGTGATGTCTCCAAAAACTATAATTTTCCTCATGATGTTCTTCAAGTTGGTATAAGTTATTTAATGATTAACTTTCTGGTTCTTTTATTTTTTGATTGATTGACTGTTGATACTTTCACCACTGAATGATGGCAATCGATTTATATTGCAGGTTGAGAAATTGAGAATTTTGTCAGAATCTTTGGCTAATTCTACCTTGAAAGCTGAAAGGCGTATTGTAGACCACAGGTATAACATATTACTAATGCAGATTTGTTACTTACATATATTTTTTTATTGTTGCTTACATGTTTGTTGCACTGATAGGGTTCCATGCGCATTGTCCTATTTGTGACGTTATTTTTAAATATGACACAACCTCTCATTACTCGTGATAGAATACAAAAGGTGAGGACTGAGAGATCAACTTGAAAGGCCAAGGAGTTAAAGTATCACCTAATTGGCCAAGATAACAACAGAAAATAGTTACAAAATTATTTAGAAGGAGACCACTAGAGAGAGGCTAAAGCTTTCACTATTTTCCCCTAAAACATCAATTTTCCTACTGGAATTTTGGAAAGTTCTGT
>JAOANK020000085.1:1078477-1088979 GCA_026257165.2 Telfairia occidentalis
AAACTCAAGTTCTTCTCTCCTTCTGTTTCCAAAATGTATTTCTGAAGCAGCCAAGCAAGAAGAAGCACAAAACCAGTAGTTAAAGAACAAAAAAGAGAAATGACATGAAGAACTAACCTGCTCGTAAACCTCGCTTAACAGAAGACAGCCTCTCACCGGAGCTCCGATCATCAACATGACTCCCAATCTTGCACCTCTTGTGGCGAATGATCTCCATCGTTGCTCATGAAAAGCAGAAGATCGAAAATGCAGGAAGAAACAAAGGGAAAAGAAAAAAAAGCATCCAGCGGAGAAAACGGAAAAAAGAGCAGAAAATCACGGACAAGAAGTAGCTAGCCCCAAGATTTCAATTTTGTTGGTAGCTTCACCCGCTGGAATACAATAACAACAACAACAACAACAAGAAGGAAAAAAAAAGTAAAATATTGAAACAAGATCAAGATGCCGTAGTTCTTCAGAGAGAGAGGAGAGAATCTTTTGGTTTTTGGTTTTTTATTTGGCTCAGAAAAATTGAAGCTCTAAGAGTGAGAGAGAAAGAGAGAGAGAGAGAAGGGGGCGAGGGCATTGAATACGGATCCGTTGCAACTGCCGAAGGAGTGGAAGCGGTGAAAATGGTGTGAATGGACTAGGAGAGAGAAACACAGGCGCGTGAAGAGAGAGAGAGAGGGGTGGCGGAATTTATATTCTTTTTTGAACTTTCAAAACACTCCTTTATACGAAGGAGGTGACCATCTTCGCGGGCAACTCGTACATATCCTGTAGTCCCCGTCTCAAATAACTCTACAAATTAAAAAAAAAAATAAAAAAGGTTAAATTACAAATTTAGTCCATATCTATTTTTTTACTTCGACATTTGAAAGCTTACCGATAAAATCATCGACCTTTGTCATAAAAGTTAGAGTCTTGTCTACTGAGTTATGCTCTAATTAGTAATTTAGGGTCTGTTTGAAATTGCTTTTGTCGGGTCAAAAACAATTTTGAGAGAATTTTTGATAAACAGACTACTCTAAATTACTAATTGGAGCATATTTCAGTAAAAATATAAAATCACTTTTAAGTTTACTCTTAACTGCAGAATTTTCTAAGAAGGTGACCATCTTCACGGGCAACTCGTGCATATCCCCCTATTCCACGTCTCAAATAACTCTACAAATAAAAAATTAAAAAAAAAAAAACTAAATTATACAAAATACTCGTAAACTTTATGGTATTTTTGAAATATTTTTGAAGGGATGAGTGTAGAATTGAAACTAGTTTAGGGATATTTTGTATAATTTAGCCAAAAATTGTTAAATTACAAATTTAGTGGATATCTATTTTTCTTCCTTCAACAATTGAAAGCTAAGGAATAAAATCATAGATCAGTGTCATAATAGTTGGAGTCTTATTTATTGAGTTATGTTCCAATTAACAATTTAGTTAAGTCCTTAAACTTAAAAAAAAAAATCAAATAAGATTCTAAATTTTCAATTTTGTATTTATTATTTTCTTAAACTTCAAAATATTATTATAAACCTATACACTTTCAATTTTGTGTCTAATAGGTGTTTGAATCTTCAATTTTGCAGTTAATTGATCATTGACCAAAACTATATTTTTTTAAAAAAATTCATGAACTTATTAGACACAAAATTAAAATCTTTGAATTTGTTAGGGACCTAATAGATACAATGCATAAGGCTTTGAGACTTATTTGACATTTCTAAAGTTTTTAGATTTATCATACACAAAATTGAAATTTTATAAACCTAGTTAGACACTTTTTAAAGTTTATGAACCCATTTGACATAAACCTAAAAGTTCAAGTTCAACTTATAATTTAACCAACTAAAAACCAATATTTTCAACTTTTATTTTCCAATCTTAATTTGATTGGTGTTGTTTTTTTTTTTCCTAATTTTTCTAATTAATAATTTATATTTCATTTTTTTCCATCAAGCTCTTATATGGTCAAAAAACCTTAATATTCACTGATGAAATGTCGGAATGTAGAGGTGGGGATTCGAATTCATGATCTATTGATCAGAGAGATATACTTTTAACTTGTTGAACTATGCTCGATTTGACATGAAATTATAATATCTAGTTGTACTACTTTGCATTTTAATTTAATGAACTAGATGTAGTATTCATATAATAAAAAGTCTCCTCACTTTAAACAATAATTCAACTTGTAATAACTGACTTGATTCAAAATCGATTGTTGGTAGACCCATTAAAAATGTTAGCAGTGTTCATTACCTTATTAAAAGAAATTTTATTCTTATATTCTTATGTTATTGTCTTTGAACTTTTCATTGTCACAAGTCGATTTCATTGTCTTCGTAACTATTCAAATTTTGGTCAAATGCGCTCTTTTTTTTATCATTATTATTGTCAATATTGATTATTAATAGCATAATACCTTAATATGTCATATGGTCATGCCCATATACAAAAAAAAAAAAAAAAAAAATTGTAATGGTATAAATTTTTTTATTATTTAATTAAACAATAAATGTCACAACCTCATCTTTATTTTATTTGAACTCATGACCTTCTTGGTCAGAAAAATATGAGTTTAATAACAATACTCATTATTTGTATACGATGATCTTCTCATTCGAATGGTTATTAAAATCACTCTCTATATTTTTTTTTCTTTTTTTAATTGAAGGATAGAAATGTAAATGTAAGGTTTGAATTTGAAATGATAAGACTTTATAATTTATTATTTTATTTTTAAACTCTAAGAGTTATGAATTATTATTTTTTTCTTGGGGTATGAGCTCAAGTTAGACAAAGAAAATGTGTATTATTGTTTGTATTGGAGGGGTTGTTTGGACTTGGCATTTTAAAAGTGATAGAATCTTAGATTGAAAAGTGAAGTGGAAGAGGACAATGACATGGACCAAACAAAGCATTGGAGTATTTGATTTTGGAAGCATTTTGCTAGAGAGTAGCCATGTTTTTTATTTTGTCTGTTACCTTCACTATTTTTTTTTCCTTAGAGACAAAAAAAAGGGTTATTTTAATAATAGAATATATATATATATATTTAGTTTAACATGTAGAGATGAAGATTCGAACCTATGATCTTATAGTCAATAATCTATACTTTAGACAGTTGAGTTATGCTCAAATTTAGTTAATGAAATGTATTTCTAAATTTTAATTTCATTGGAAACTCAAAAATTAGATAAACTTATGCTTAAGAATACTTTTATATTTACCTTAAAAATTGTGAGGAAAAAAAAATAAAAAACTCAAAATGAGGGAGAAAGAGAGAAATTTTGCATCCTTTATTGAAGGATAAAGCCATCAATTATGGAAAATTGTAATTGGAGTAGCACTTGATTGGGTAGGTTCATGTTTGCAAATTAAGCAAAGATATCTAACATTGCAATAATTAGTCTAAATCCACTTTATTTGTTTTGTGTGTTGGTTGATTATGGTTTTTGTTTTTTAATAAGTTAAACAACAATCTTTGATATATCTTTGATATATCTTAACCAATTGAACTTTGGCTTATTAATTATGTGATAGTAAGGAAGTTAGATCTTTGTCTCACTTAAACAAAGTAGAATTAATCTCAATTTAAGTTATATAAATTGTCATTTTTATTTATTTTTTCAAATTATATTATCAAAGACAATCAAAATTTACGTTAACATGAGGATTTTAACTCAGTGGCTAAGGCACCTATACCTTTCTATGTTCATGTATTCATGTATTCATATCACAAAACTTGAAATCGAATATTGAGTAAGCAAATTTTGAGTTGGAAAATAATATAACAAAGACCAAAGTAGTTACTTTTTGAAAGTTTAGGAATCAAGATAGGATTTAAATCTATCAAATATTATGAATTTGATATAATTAAATATACATATTTAGAGCTAATCTGAACATAGTTCAGTGCATAAAGACGTTTACTTTCATCACAAAGGTCGATAGTTCGATTTTTTAATTCTATAATAGTTGAAGTGAACAAAATATGTACATGTACATGTTTAGAGAGAGAGAAAAAAGGCACTACTTTCCATGTCCAATGTTTGTTTGCTTGGTTTGGAAGAGAGAAAATGGCACAAAAGAATTATTAAGATGTTTTCATTTCCATATGCATAGAACAAATCATTTTTTGTCTCAACCTATAACCTCACCTCACCCCAATTAAAGTCAATAAATAAAAGCTAAGTTAACTCATCAATTATCACCTTCCAATTATCACCATCTTTAAATAAGGATACAACTTTCAAACTTACACATTGTAAAAATATTCAACCACTCTTAGAATTATATTTAGGTGGGTTTGAATTTCTTATATTTAAAGAAACTTTCCTTCCCCTTCAAAAATAATTCTTACACCAACTTTTCAATAATAATTGAACATAGTCAAAGGAGTCCAATATTAAAGGACATTATACATTTATCTTAGAAAGTTAGATATTCGAATCTTTATCTTTGCAATGTTGAACAAAAAAAAAAAAAATTAACAATTGCATGGTTGAGAGATCGACTCATTAACCTTTTAAATGATACTAGGTATTTTATCTAATGAGTTAAACTCAAATTGACAAATACTCTCTAACGTAAAGGTAGTACTCTCAAATAATTGCATGTCACATATTTATATATTTTGAAATAAATTTTCATGTTTATTTATATAATTGGTCCCATTAGGATGTGTAAGAAGTTATATTTTTTTCAAACTTTTTAGTGTAATTTTTTTGTAGACAAATTAGTCTAAAAGTTAAGTCATATTTTTTACCTTTGAATGCTAAGAAATATCTTTATTTGATTTGCGACTCCTTCCTTTTCTTTTTTGAGATTCAAACCTACGATCTTTTGATCAGAGTAATTATGTCTTAATAAATTAAACTATGCTCAGTTTGACTTCGAAACTATTTTCTTAAAAATAAAAATAAAAATCATAAATTATTCTTGATTTAGTGCCAGTAATATGCCAAACACCACTAAATATTTAAATAATTTTTAATTTTTGCGTTCAACACTATGTATAGTAGAAATGCAAACACTTAACTTTTTGATCATATATATATACATATATATATTTATGGTCTTTAGCACTTAACTATACTTATTGGCACTAAATATTTAAATAGTTAGATAGCCAACATTAAAGCTTCTCACTCTATTTTAAAAAAACAAAAACAAATATTAAAGGTTAAAAATTCGTTTCAATAAAATTTATTCATACCATTTGTAATTATTTTAGGTTAAATTACATTTTTAATCTTTATGAACTTCTTCCACCTTAATTTCAAAATTAATTTGTATGATTTAAAAAATTTTATAACTGTTTTTATTCCTTGGATTAAAAAGTTGAACTCCAAAACAGAAATCTAATGGAGATTATCAATTCCTTACACTTTTTTCATTTCTTACAATCTTATCCAAATTCATATTTTTCAACCAATCGTATGATTGGTCTAATTTCTAAAATATAAAAATAATATGTCACATTATTATATATAATGCATCAGTTTGTCACATTAAATTCCTACTAGCCTTCACTAACAACGACATCCTATATTGAAATAATCGTTAAAGTAAAGGAATTAAGAATGTTATCTTAATGTAAACGTTTTCGATTGGGTTCCTAAAGTACATTTTCAACATAGTAATAGTCATAAAGATTAAAGAGAAGCAAAATTTGATCAAACTAAGTAAAAGTAAGATGGGTCAAATCCAAAAATCATGCCTTTTTTTAAGTGGCATTGATGATTGTATTAGGCAACTTTCACCTCATCTCAATATTATACCATGAAGTGAAATTTCCTATTTTTGGGGGAAAAAAAAAAGAAAAATAAATTTGAAAGGACTAAAAATTGAATAAACCCACATAGTTAAGATTATAATATTTTTATTTATTATTAATAAAAGGCGATGGGATAAAATAAAATAAATAGATTACAAGTAAATCAAACATTATTGTGGTTAAAAAAAATTATTGAAACCTTCTAGAATTTAAAATCCATATCTCCAGGAAGGGTCCTAAGAGGATGAAATGGACCTTCTTTCTTCATGCAAACTTACCTAACCTATCTCCCTAACCTGACTGAAAAGTCAGTATTTTTTCCACAAACCATTATCAATTGTAACAGAAAATATGATGATAAACATCAATAAATGTTATTTTAATATTTCTCAATCCTATCTTCTTCCTAATTAAGATTTAGAGCGACATTATTTAAACCCATGATAAGTATTTTAACCAAACTGGTCTTGACCAGTAGAGTTGATAGTCATGAACTTTATTCTCAGACATCCAAATTCTTAAACGTCCTTAATTCCCAAGCATCTAGATTCCCTAAAACGATAAAGTCACTTGGATATGTTATCCCGGCCCGGTTACGCGCACCTCAACTTAGGACAATCGCTTGACTCTACTACATTTGATTTCCGAGAAAATTCGTAGGATATTAAATACTAGGCAAGTGACTACCGTGATTTGAACCAACCAAGCTCCTATGATTAAATCTCCAACACCAATCTTCTATCTAGACTTAGGCTTTTGTCACCACTAAAAGCATATCCTTTAAGCTTCATAGTTCAGCATCAAGTTTAATCTTCTTAGCAGTCACTAATGACCATCCCACTTGGGTACTGAACCATGAAACTTAAGAGAGAAATCTGAATATTGGACATCAAAATTCCAAAAATAATGCATAGTTATGCAGATTTCTCCAAAAAACCACACCTGTATAAAGCAAGCACAAGAGGGCAGAAATATATGAGAACTTTTAAAGTATTAATCAACCAAATGGATCTCAAGGACCAGGTTTGTTTCATCCTAATAATACTTTTGGACTGGATGGAATATGGACATGCACAAAAAAAAACCATAGGCAGCAGTTTTAAACTCTTTGTAGGACACAACACATCACCCTTTTGCATTTTGCAACATGCTATATGATCACTCAAAACCTCACTTAATCCAACAAAACTACCAGATCCTACAAAATTCAAGGATCAGAAAACTTTATATTATATACATATACATATAGTAGGAATTCTTGCGCTAACTTACATATATCTCAACCAATTCTACAGGATAACCAACAACTTGACCCTACAATACTTGGGATAAAAACTTGTAAGATATTCATTATCTTGAGTAGCATGTCACCACAATTTGAATTTGTAATCTTGAGACATTCGGGTTTACAACTTGCCCTCTCGGACTTGACCACTAGATCAACCAACGGGAAGACTTCACAGACTGAGTGCCAACTCAAAGAGACCTCAAAGATTTCCATTTATTAGACTTTCCACCGAAAATTATGAACCCAAGATCTTGAAGAACTCCCCCAGATATCCCAAGGGCCGTCCTGGCTGGCAATTAAAACTTATCTCTTTAACTACTGGAAAACTCATCTATTTATTAATCTCTTATACCAATTCCTTCCTAGCACCCCCCACCTATGATGATGATTCTAAGATTTTTGTCAAGGACAGCTTCAACGGTCTTGATGCAGACTTATAGAAAAAATGTTAGCAGGAAGAAATGAAAGAAACTCAATTTCTCTGAGAATTTAGGGAATGCTGAACTAGTGAATGCCATAAAAATTCAGTAATTTCCACAGGAGACTCGATTGAAAGATTCAGGCACTCATAAAAATTCAGACAAAATTAGATGTATAACAACACCCTAGTGAATGCCAAACCACTAACAACTAACAAAAATGAATCTATTCAAAATAGCAGAGAAGAGTGAGGAGAAAACTCATACAGAGGCAGCAGGTAAGCATTCATCTCAGCTCTTCAAACCAGCTCCCTCCTTCTCTAATTTCTGAGAAAAAAGCTTTGTAGCAAACATGTTTTCATCAAAGTACTCTTTGTAAGGATGGTTCTTTGGAACAAGTCTCCTAAATTTTTCAAATTGTTTCTCAGCCTCATCATTCTTCCTTAACAGAGTATATATGATACCCTGACAAAGATATGGCCTAAAATCCCTTGGCTCCTCCCTCACAAGTTCTTGATAAGCTTTCAATGCATCAAAATAACTTCCCTCCATTACCTTAATTTGTGCAATCAATAGCTTGAAATCCCTGATATCTAACTTGTTATTCTGCTTCTTGCATTTCTCCATTGCCTCTTCGATCCTTTTAGAAACGTCCTTCAATGAATTGTCGTTCAATTGCTCCGACACCATCGCAAGGCCATGGTAGGCCTCAACACGAAACGGGTCATCCGCTAAAATCTCCTCGAATTCATTTTTCGCCAATTCCAACTCCCCCATATAGCTATGAAAATTGGCTCTCAGCAACGGCAACTCACGGTCATTGGGTTCAAGCTCGATCAAGCGGTTTAGGGCTTCAATTGCTTCTGGCAGTTTACCTGATTTTACATTCTCCTCAACGAGGGATCGAAGGGCTTCAACATCATTGGAACCATCCGTCGGTTGCTCTTCTACAACGCTCTCATTTTCCTCATACGCCGTCGATTCCTCAGCTGAATCCGTCGTCTCCGGAGCCACGGGTACAGCAATCGCAACAGCGTGTCGATGGTCGAACCGAAGGAAGAAGAATGCAGCAGCGGCAACGGAGATGCAAGCGGTTCTGACAAATCCCGATAATAGGCCTCCATTCGCCGTCTCGGAGATTGAAAATTTAGCGTTTCGAGGGGTTTCGTCCGAGGTCGAGGGAGAGGATGAGGCTTTAACAGACAACGACCAAAAACGGCGCCGAGACGGCGGCGGCGGAGACCGGAAGGAGAGGGAAGAAATGGGATTGGAGAACGAGGGAAGGCGGTGGCTGAAGGAAAGAAGGTGATGAGAAGGATGACGACGGTGGTGAAGCGAAGCAACAGACTCCATGGCTCTCACTCTCTGCGTTGCTCTGTGAAGAACCAGCGATTCGAGGTCATCTCTGACCCGGAGGTTTACAGGTTTTAGCTCTGCCAAAAATCCCAAAACCCAACCATTTCAACTCTATGTGGGCTTTGGGCCCATTCCAAAATTTCATTCAAATATTTTTGGGCTTTGAGCCCACTTTTTAAAAAGGAGTAATAGTGAAGTGAGTTCGAGATCCAAAAAATGCTTCCAAGTGAATCTTTGGAAGCACTTATTAACTGCTACTTTTTTAAGTATTTAAAGGATGTCTTTTACTTGCCTTCTAATTTAATCATTTTTCCATAAAAATATTTTTAAAACAAAATTTTTTATTTATATTTTATATTTTATATTTTAAATAATAAAATTATTTGATTGCACTATATTCAAAAACCATTCTATTAGTTATGAATTTTTTTTTCTTTTAAACAATTTTCGATTAACTACTTTGAAGTTATGTTTGGATAATTTATTTTCTTCAAAAAATAATTTTTAAACTAGTCTAAATTTTTTTAAATGCATTTTATTTTTAAAGAAAAAAAACACTTTTGACCAAAAAAAATCACTCAAGAAACTATATTAAACCATACTTTAAATTATCAATTTTTTCAAAGGTGTTCATAGAAAAAATAATTGTATTTAAAAATGATTTTTTTCAAAAAAATTATTTCAAACACACTATAAATATCTTTTAAATTTTTGTAATTACTATTAACCATGTAATCAAATACTATGAAAAATTTTAAATGTGATTTTTATAAATAATATTCTCAAAAGCATCTCAAGTTAAACTCACCATAAAATAAATCTAACTAATTAAGAGAAAATATTACAAAAATTGTGAATTTATACATAAAGTAAAAATTAGAATACAAGAACTTTTCAATATATATATATATATATATATATATATATATAGAATACAAGAAAATTAATAATTATTATGATTATAATTAGTCTGAATATAATATTTTAAATATGTTTTATCGGATCGACTATTCTATCAAAATTTATTTAGTTAAAGTTTTAAGAAGTGTTTTTAGATGACATAAATGTAATATATATATATATATATATATATATATATTGAGTTCAACAACAACATGTGGAATAGAGAATTCAAACCCATGACCTATTGAGATAAATATGTTTTTAACCAGTTGAGAGAAATACGTTAGATTTGACTACCATAAATGTAATATATTTTTATTAAATGTTATAACCTTTTTGTTTTTTTTTTATGGATAATAGCGTAAATTTGAATTTTCTTGTTGTATTTTATATTATATTTGAACTTGAGTTAAGTTTTGACTATGTTAGTTTTGCAAAATTATAAACATCTGACTACATCTGAAAAAATATATTTATATTATAGTATTTAGGTCATTATTTTTTTAGAAAATAGATTAGAGAAGAAATTATTTGTTCGTATCCTAGCTAACTTAATCTTTAAAAACATAAAAATAAAAACTCAATAGGTATCAAATATATTTGTAGTAACGTGATATCAATGATGCAAGATGATATCATTTATGAAAGTTTCTTTTCTTATAAACAATAACTAAACAATTTAAGCAATAAATTGAGTATAACTCAACGGGTTAAATACATATTTCTTTGTTGTTTAACTAAAAAAAATATATCTATATATATACATACTAAACAA
>JAOANK020000085.1:1096114-1106853 GCA_026257165.2 Telfairia occidentalis
ACTTTGAGTAAATCAGTATAAAACATTCATTTATAGAAATCTGGAACACTGAATCACTTGTAATAAATATCATATAATATAATGTTGGATATCTGAGAGATAATAAATGAATAACTTTTAAACATATATCACATAATTATGAAAACTCATCACTAAACTTGTACCCCTTGAGTTGATTATAAATCTTGTCATACTAGGCATCGAGTAATCTCAGATGCAAAGCAGAACAACATGTCATACGCCCGCAGAGCAAAGTAAAACACATAAACACACGGCCCAAAGCCCATATGTGTGAAAAGATGGGTCCCACAGACCTCATGTATCTTACATATATACTATGGAAACACATTCTCATAAGTGTATTAGGTAATGACCATGGATACATAATCTAGTAGTTTAAAGACCTTTCTAAATAATTCTTCAAACCACACTTAAATCATCAACATTTTTCAAACCATGCATCACAAATTTCAGTAATATTAATAATAAAATACCATATAGCTTTCATCGAAATAATTTATAATCATAATCAATAAATTTTTTTTATAAATCATGACATTAAAATCCTGAAATCAATTTAATGAATTCAAGTTTCTGAACTTCATATTCTCGATAAATTGAATAAAACATTTTAGAAAATAACCACTCAGATACTACTGGCGTGGCTAATTTGGATGGTAAACCGTCCTGATTCCCACTTGGCCTGTATTATCAATCCAATGACAAATCGGTAAATATTTAGTTCCACAAATAATTTATTTAAAAAATGAATTTCCCAATTTAAAAACCACAATCTCTCTCTTCATTAAATGATTTGTACAAAAATTCCCAATTTCTCAATTTATTTCCAAATTTCTTTTCTTATTTATTTCTGTGGGGCCCACAATCCACTCTCATTTTCTCTTCCTTCTATTCTCCCATTTCCCACGTGATATACAACTTCTCAAATAACCATTATTTTCTTTTTTTTTTTTTCCTCGTCGTCTCTTTCTCCACCCTTAGTCACCTTCTTCTTCCTCATTCCTTCCCTCTGTTTTTCCTTCCCAGTTTTCCTTCCTTTCTTTCGTTCTTTACTTTCTCTCTTCTTTCGAAAATAAACCCTCCATTTTGTTTTTTTTTTCCAACCTTGCACATGTCAATCCACTGAGCACACACCTCACAACATCCTTCACACGTGCACCATTCCTCTTATTTCCTTCCTTTTCCTTCTTTTTTTTTTTTTTACTTAATTACTGCAAATTATAGAAATGCCCTTACAATATGTCATACTCATGTCATCTTACATTCTTCTTACCCCTAACCCCCTCTTGTCTCTCTTCTATCTCCTATTTTCTAGTTTTGCTTCTTTTTCTTTATTGATCAATTCAAGTTTATGGTTAAGATTGTAACATTTATCTAAGTTCAAAATTCAATATGATGAAATTGAAAGTTTATAGTAAAATTGAAAATGAAGAAAAATAAAAAAAATTGATGAAAAAATAGAAAGAAAAGAAAATGCTAGAAAATAAGTGTGAGAAAAGAGATGGAGTTTGAAAAACTTAAACTGCATTTTGTTAGTGATTTGAAAATATAAATTAAAAAAAAAAGATTCAATGAAAATAAAGCTATATTATGTATTTCCAAAAATGTGTATATGATAGCTAGCAAATTTAAAAATTAAATCTCAATATAAAAAATTGTTTAAAGTATTTTAAATAACATATTCGTAAATAATAAAAATAGTAATTATTACAAACTAAATATTTAGTATAATCTCAAATATTATTAATTAATTTATTAACATATTTTATATGTTATAATTTTACAAAAATAAAATGAGTTTACAACATAAAATTACAACATATAATGAATAGGTTTATCATGATTATTTTTTTCTTTTGTTTATCTTTTAGTATATTTCTACCTTTTTCAAATTCGAAATTTACAATTTAGAAACAAGAATTGTTTGGATCATAAAATTCATGAACTCGAAAAAACAATTCATAAAATTCATACCAACCCTTTTATCTTTTCCACATGGAAGGGAGAGAGAGACAACCACCAAGTAAGAAAATGGGTTAGAAAAACGTAATTTTTTTTTTTTTTTTTGGAAGGTAATTTCTTCATATTTTGAAGCGAATATGAAAATGACAATGGGTCGGTAACTTTAGACTTTTGTTCCTCTATTGCCTTAACCGAGTTGTACGATCCCCTCGCTGTTATTTTTTATTTTGATTTACTTTTTTGAAAAAAAAAAAAAGAAAAGAAAAAGAAAATGACATAGGTGTAAGAATAATGAAAGAGCCAATAAAACTTATTTTAAAAAATACAGATCTTCAAAATTCAAAATGGGCTAAAAATTCTCAAAGAAAAAATCAAAATGAAATCCATTAGAATTAAAAGTAATATGAATATTTAAATGCACATGCTAAATAAAAAAAAAAGTAATATGAATATATATATATAATTTTTTAATTATTAACTAAAAATATATATTTTCAAAAAATTTTAAAATTTGAGATAAATAGGGGGAGGATAAACAAAGTAAAATAACTAAAGAAGATAGTGTAAATTTCTTAATTTGAAGTGAGTCTCATTTTTTATTCTCATTTATTAATTTTAATAAACACTATCATAAAAAATGAATGAAAATTTATTTTCATTTCTGGATACTAAGGCAGGGTAAGTAAGCAGGCTAAATTTCGTAAGTGAGAAAAAGAAAAAGAAAAAGAGAGAAAAAGAGAAAGGAAGTTCACTTAAATTTGGATAGAGGGTAAAGCTAAGAGTACAGTAACGGAGTCGGGGGAAGGCCCAATGAGAAAGCGACAGAAATACATGGAAAAAAGCAGCAGCATGATGCCACGTGTTTCCACGTGTCAGCCAACAACAACAACTGTATCTTAAAAAATATCTTCACGCTTCTCAAATCTCATTAGCCCACTCCCAGCCCCAGCTGTCACAGACTTCAAAACGACGACGTACATCTCCGAACAAGACGACGTCGTATCTCATGCCCAGCACAGCAAGTTGAAGATAATAAAATATTAATCGAACGACGTGTCAGACGGCAAAGAAGAAGGAGAAGAAGAAGAAGAAGAAGAAGATGAAGAATTTCCGGCCGGTGGTGGCCACCTCGTGACGCTCTGTAGTTTGTTCTCATACGCTTCAAAGAACTCCTTGTTCTCCTTCTCTAGCTCCTTCCACACTGCAGTTCATTTAATAATAATAATAATTATTATTATTCCTCTTTTTTTTGCGTTTTTTAACTTAAAAAAAAAAAAGAAAAAAGAAAAAACGAGAGAAACAGACCAGTGGAAGTGATGAGGGGTTCGATATTTGCATGTTTAGAGAGAGCTTCCATGCACTCTTCTTTAGTCATGTTGAAAATTATACACTTTTCTATCAGGTGGTGCACCTATAAAATCAATATAAAAAAATGTCAAGAGAAACCACTAATAAACAGATTAATTATTAGAGAGCCAAAAAAAAAAAAAAAAAAAAAAACCATGTGGATGTAAGAAGCTGAAGCTGAAGCTGAGGGGTCGTCGTCCATGAGCGGCGCTGTGTGTTGGGAAAATTTGGATCGACAGAATCGCGAGAGAGAATGGTTGTGTTGGGACTAAGGAGTTGGAGTGGGAAATTTGGAGGGCGGAGCAATGGAATTATATAATATCATTTTTCTTTTTTCTTTTTCCTTTCAATTATATAATATAATAAGGAATGGGTATGGAGTGTAATAAATTATTAAATCTGCCGGGGGTTGCCCGTCACAAGTGGGTAATACAGTTGTAAATAATAATAAAATAATAATGGTTACTAATTAAATATATATATTCAATTCAATTTAAAATCTCTATCATAAATTTTATGTAATTAATATTTATCATATGTTATGTTATATTATAGTTTTTTTAAATTAGTTTATAACTACATTTATTAAATCTATTTAATTCAATGAATCTTTTTTTTTAGTTTAACATTTGTAGGGATGAAGATCGAATCTACAATAGGAATACATGTTTGTATCTATTGAATTATGTTCGAATTAGCATTTAATTCAATAAATCTAAAAACAAGAAAGTATGGGAATCGTGCATTTATTAATGTTTGACTATATGTCTACTAAAAATTTAAAGAACCACCAAATATATCAGTTACATTTGAATAATTTATAAAATGAAAAAGGGAGTACTAGGGGGCGACGTCATACGGGGGTGGGGCCCACTGCCCACGTGGGAGGAAGGCGATGATTGGTGGAGAAAGGATTAGAGGAGATTGTTTAGGAACCAAAATCTCCCACTGCGTTTGTCGCTTACGTGGGCCCGTTGAGTCCAAATTGGGCCCAACACCACTTTTTGGGCCCCACTCTCCTCACGGTCCAATTCACTCAAGCCGTCGATTCCCCCGTCCCGACCACACTTCCCACCTCTGCCACCACTCCCATCCGACGATCATCTGCCCTTCTTTCCACGTCAGATCGCGGTTTCCAATCATTGTTTTTTTTTTTTATAGTTTAAATACTTTGTTTTTTTTAAAGTTCAACAACAATAAGTGAATGAGGATTTAAACCCACGATTCTATGATCGAAAACATATGTCTTAATTAATTAAATTATACTTAATTTGACAGTTTAAATACTATGTTGATAGTTTACACTTTTATTAATTTTAATTTTTATATACTTTTAAAAAGTAATCATCATGATCCATGCTCATAAATTTCTAATATAAGTTCTACACATAAAATAAGCCTTATAATATAAAATTGTGGCTGAAGAAATTTATTTCAATATATTTGTGCTAAATTTGTTATGGAAAGTCAACTTTAGCATAGTTCAACGAGACATATCTACTAATTAAAAATTGTAAGTCCAAATTTTCATTCCACACATTATGGAACTCTCTATATATATAATGATAAAAAAAAATGAAATAATCAAAATGGTAAATTTTCAAAAAAATATAAGAAAAATGGATATTTCACAAGTACAGGACCAAAGTTAGGAGTACGAGACAAAAATAGGAAATAAACGTTTTAAAAATTATACAAACTATTATCGACTAAGAGCTTTCATTTTCGCCTGAAATATTAATTTTTATATCTCCCATATATTTTTAAGTAAATAAAATTGTTAAGGTTTTTGAATTTCAAATTTGTGAATGACAATTTTAAGCCAAAAAAATTATTGAAATGAAAAAAACTCTTTTGAATATAGTTTCATAACAATATTCAAATTCCCAAAGCTAGACAAAGACATGGTTAAAAGATTCTTTACCATGGGTAATGCAGGCACTTCATACCTCCGATGGGGTTGATGGTTATTTATTTATTTTTATTTTTTTTGTGATCATGTACTTAAAAAAAAATACTGAAATTGAAAGAGAGAGAGATACCTCTTTATTCTGAAAACTTAATTTAAAAAGATAATAAATACAAATTTTATAACAAAAGAAACAAATGTAGACCTATTTTTGTTTTTTCTTTGTTATTTTCTTAAATTATGTAATTATATATTAATTTAAAATGTCCGGTTAGTAATAATTTAATTTAAAAAAAAATCAATTTTCACATTTAAATTTATCCAGCTATATCAATTTTCACAAAAAACTTTTAATTTCATTAAGTTGACTCTCAAACTTAAATAAGTGTTGCAATCTTAACCCTAAACTTGAAGAAGAGTTGCAATTTTTACCCTCTAATAAATTTTTGCGACCGTTTAAAAAAATATTATCATATGTATTTGATGAATTATAAACATACCTAAAGAGAAAAATTAATAGAACTTCAAAGAAAAACGACATTCGAGCTAAATTGTTGTTGAAATTTACGAGTTTTGGCAAAGTTATCCAATAGTTAATTTATGCATTAATCAAACTTAATTTTGTGAAATGTTTGATTTTATTGAAATTAGTGAGTTTATACTAATTTCTACATTGCTTTTTATAATAATTTATAAATCAATCAGCTGAAATTGAATAGATTGTTAAAATTACAATACTTATCTAAATCTAAGATTCAATTTGATGAAATTAAAATTTCATGAGTTAAATTGATACAACTCGATAAGTATATAGGGGTATTTTTTTTCCAATAATTTATTAAAAGTACACAAAAATCCAAAAGATTCCAAAGAAGAAAAAAAAAAGTGAATTGAAGAGACCTAACATTAATGTCTTATATTTCCCTAGCCACAAAATTATTTTTTTAAAAAAAGCAAATAATCCAAAAATTCAATAGGAAAAAGCCATCTTGCTTTTACACCTGAATTTATGGTCGAAGCAACACAGTCGTCGGATTTCATTGGCATTTTCCTCTCATAATTTTCCCTTTTTTTCCCATATATAATATATAATGCGTACGGTGCGTTCCATTTCTTTCAACTTTGTAATTTGATATATATTTATTTAAAAATATTTAATCTATTTTTCACTTCTTAAAAAGTTGATAATTATAATTGTTGATGCAGTCAGATCCTCACCAGAATTCTTATACTCTGCAGTGCAATGTCGTGCCAAATTTACTTTGACGCTCAAATTAGTGATACGCACTCTACAGTAAAAAAAAAAAGTTGGGAATGTTTTGCCTTTATTTGGTAGAATTACTATGGAACTGTATCGTGGCTTAGGGTTAAAAGTACGGTAACTATGGAGTTTATGAGTTTAAAATCTAATTAAGGTGACTAAATATGTAAATGTAAAATATTAAAACAACTAAATATTTGTATAGTTAGGGACTATACAAGAATAGAGGTAAAAGATAAAATTTTAAGGGGGAAAATCAATTTTTATCCTTAAACTTGTTAAGTTATATCGACTTATCGCTAAACTTTTAATTCCATCAAATTGAATCATAGAATTAGATAAGTGTTGCAATTTTAACCTTCAGTTTACTTTTTGCTAATGCACTCATTAATTTCTACAGAAAGAAATTTAGAAATTACCCTAAATTCACTAATTTCAATCAAGAGCAAGCATTGCATAGTTTGATTAAGGCAGAAGTCATCCAATGAATATTTTTGCCAAAACTCATAAATTTCATTAAAAAAAAATCTTTAATGTCATTTTTCTTTGAAATTCGACTAACTTTGCTCTTTATGAATGTTTTATATAATTAATTGAATGCATATGTGAATATTTTTTTAACGATCTTTGGAGTAAACATTTATTAGAGGGTAACAATTGCAACATTTCTAGTTTAGGGTTAAAAATTGTCATACTTATTTAAGTTTGAGTTTCAATTTGATGAAATTGAGAATTTAAAGTAAGAAGTGATATAATTTGACAAGTTTATGAGTGAAAATTGATATTTTTCGTAGTTTTAATTACGTATTATTTGTGGCTTATCTATTAAAATAATTTGACGGGATAGGTTTGACTCATCGAATATGACAAGCTAAAATTATCCTACAAAATCTCGTGATTTTGATTGGTTGTATCCCAATAAGGTGATATTAACCCAACTTATTGATTCATTGAATAAGTACTATAAGCTTTTGTCATGAGCAATTAATTTAAAAAACAAAAAAACAAGAACAAAAAAAAAACTGTTGAGGAATTGGAGGTGCTCCAAAAGGTCTTGTAATTCTAAACTCAATCACATCTTCAGTTTATTAATTTTGAATCTTTCCATCGACAATTTTCGATTAGAAATGTGAAGGAAATGGAAATTGAAAGCTGAATGACATTCATGTTGTTTATTGAGAATCAAATTTAGATCGTTGAGGACCAGTAAAAAAGGCAAAGAGGAAAACAAATAATGCAAATTTAGTGTGGGACCTAAAAAAAAGAGAAATATTCCCCACTTTTTGAATTTAATAAGCAATAACAATGTGAAGAATAATTTGCATTAATTAATTAGTTGAACTATGCCCAAATGACGAATTCGAGCATAGTTCAATGGATAATATATTTATTACCATCATGAAAGTCGATAATTTGATCTCCTAACTCGGCCATGGTTCAATTTATAAAAAAGATTTTCTTTCTTTCTCTACACTTAATTACTACATAGAATTACTTTACAAAGTGTATGAAGTTTTCTTTTCCTTGCAACTTTCAAGAGAATTTGTTTCAGACTCTCACAAATCACATTCAAGTTACCCAAATTGATAATAAATCTTCAGTTGAGTCTGAAAGGAAGTTGAAATCTTCACTCTCTTTCAAGTGCTCAACAAAGAATTTCAAAGCAGAATAAATTTCATCCTTTTGATGGTGATTCCTATCACCAGTCACAAAGACATGAACTTTGCTTCTGATTTCAATCCAACTGCAACCTGGAGCCCTCTTCATCCCCTTCTCCTTCATTTCCCTTCTTAATATTGATACGTTTTGCCATTTCCCAGCTGCAGAATGCGCATTCGACATCATTACATACGACGAAACGTCACCCGGATCCAAAGCCAGGATTTTCTCGGCTGCAAGCTCCCCAAGCTCAACGTTTGAGTGAATTTGGCAGCCCCCAAGCAAAGCTTTCCAAAACCCGATCCCTGGATCGAAAGGTAGGTCGCGTATAAATTCCTCTGCTTGTCTAAATTGACCTGAACGGGAGAGTAAATCAACCATACAAGCATAATGCTCGGGTTTTAGCACGCTGGGTTTATCGAGTCTCGCTTGATTGAAATATGAATAACCTTCGTCGACGAGACCAGCATGATTACAAGCCCACAACAAGCTTAGAAGCGTCACACCATTTGGTTTGCAGCCTGCAAAACCCATCCTTTCATAGAAACCTATGGTTTCTTTTCCCCTACCATTTTGAGCATAACCACACAGGACAGCATTCCATGAAACTATGTTTCTTTCATCAAGTTTATTGAAAACCAACAAACTATCATCCATACTTCCACATTTTGCATAAAAACTTATAAGCGAGTTGCTAACGAACACGTCGAGTTTTCCCAAGAACTTGACAGCACAGGCATGAAAACTCCTCCCTATCCCAAGTGACGCTATATTAGCAGCAGCACATATAGCACAAGGGAAAGTAGACTGAGTGGGCAAAAACCCTTCTCTAAGCATATCAATAAAGAGATGCACAGCATCCTCATTGTGTCCCTTTTGGCTAAACCCGCCAATCATTGCATTCCACGAAACGACGTTTCGTTCTGGCATTTCATTGAACACCTGGAGAGCATTTTGAATTCTCTCCCATTTCAGGTATCCAGAAATCAAACTAGTGTAAGAAACAACATTTGGCATCTTGATATCATCAAAAGTTCTTTGGGCCTCCTCAATGACACTCAACTTGACATACAAATCCAAAAGTGCACTACCAACAAACACATTACGGTGAAGGCCAATCTTCATGGCACAAGCATGAAGTTGCTTGCCAATTTTAATGTCTCCGAGTGCAGTGGCAGAGTGAGTAACAGTGCCAAAAGTGAACTCATTGGGCCTTAAATTTAACAAAAACAGTGCAGAAAATAGATATAATGCCTCTTCGTGCTGGTGCAGCCTAGCGCAGCGCCCAATCACGGCGGTTGCTGAAACCACGTTTAAGTGAGGCATTTGGTCGAACACTTTCCGGGCACCCAATTCGGCGCCAGGAAATGGACCAATGTTGGATTGAATTGCTGAAGTTCCGACGGTGCCATGGCCTTCGGATTTGAGTTTGATCAATTGCCTGCAAGATGAAGCGTAAAATTTTCTCCATATTGCTATGGGTTTCATGTGGTGAAAGCGCTTGTGTTCTGGACTTGAAGATTGGAGCTTCGACGGCCGAGCTTGAATTGCATGTTATTTAGCGGCAAGCAGAACAGAGTTACTGTAAATTCTTAAGATCAGGTCAATGGTTTCTGATTTCAACGATCAGCTTAAGATTCAGAAGATTGATGGCTTATGTACTCCATTCGTTGACACAATATTCACCGTTGCAGAGGTGCATCAACTTCAGAAATCATAATAAATTTGTAAAGTTGTATCAATTTACGAATTTTTAATTTCGTTGAATTGAATCTCAAACTTAGATGAGTGTTGCAACTTTAACTTTAATTTTGAGGAAACATATAAACTTTTATTATGTAATAAGTTTTTGGTCGAAAAATTATAGAAAAAATATTTTCACATAAATTCAATGAATAATAAAACATACATAAGAAATAAAATGGATAGACACAAAAACCTAAATTTTTGTTCAAATTTATAATTTTACCAAAATTATTCAATGGTTAATTTATCATTAATCAAATTTAATTTTGTACATTGCTTTATTTGATTGAAATTAGTAAATTTGCGAAGATTTTCACATTACTTTTTATTAAAATTAATGGATGAATTAGCAGAAATTGAATAGATGGTTATAGTCCAATTTGATAAGTTGAAAGTTTAGGGGTAAAAAGTATTTTTTTCCCTAATAAATTTCTTACTTATTGCCATGTTTAGATTTAAAATTATGTCATTTTTTTAGTTTGACAAATGTGGGAATGCATTACGTTTAACATAGTAATAAATGTCTTGTTTACTTAACTATACTATGTTTGTCAAATGTCATCGTTAAATTTACATGACCGTACTTTTTTTTTTTTGGAGAAAATTTATATAACCATGTTGAATGAGAAATTTTGGCAAATCAAAAGATGTCACGTGTCCGTTTAGTAGCCGGTAACACCAATCGGTCCGACCAAATTAAAATCAGGATGCGACCTAAGATCAAATGACAATTTGGCTGAGAAAAGCCCAAATTAGGTTAAAATAAATTGGATTAGGCTCGATAAATGTAAATCCATTAAGGTAGTTGGGCCGAAAATCTAAATTTAGCTTAAG
>JAOANK020000085.1:1139336-1151543 GCA_026257165.2 Telfairia occidentalis
TTGGGATTTAAACAAAATATAATTCCCCCCCCCCCCCCCCTACCCCAAAGATAACAAGATTTGAGTTGTGGATTAAAACTTCAAATCAATTAGATCTTATTGATTAAACCATCTTGAATCCCTCAAATCAGATGAGAAATTAAACTAAAAGTCTATAGTCAAGAAAACCTTCAAATGTTTCACTTTGCATTATTTTTTCACTTTGCTGATTTGTTTGATTGTGCTTTTGTGTTGCATCAGCCACTACTTATACACAGATCCAACACCTTGATCTCTTATATATCTGTGTAGGAATCCATATCCAATCTGGAACCCATTAGACTCATTCTTTTTTAGATAATGGGTCTTTCATGGACCCATTCATAGGAAATGTAAATATGTTGTGTCCAAAGGAAAGATGGATATGTTTGCTACATGATTTGACCTTTTACATATGTCAGACAGCATTTTCTCTCTCTACCCAGAAAAAAAAAAAAAATAAAATAAGAGAGAAAGTAGTGGATAAGTTAATGGTGGTGGTGGTTAGTGAGGTTAAAATTCTATTCCATGCCTCTCTCTCTCTCTCTCTCTGTTTTGTTAATGGAAATTGAGCCATATGACATTTTCTCTCTCTAAAAAGATTTGCAGGTTATTTGGTGGAAGATGAGCAATGAAAATACAGATTCCATTACGTGGGAGAGTTGGATATTGCCTTCTTTGATTCTTTAGAGTAAGCCTTGTACTTGACAGATTATTCCATGGAATATAATCTTTGATTATTTTCTTTTTCTTTCTTGCCAAACAAACAGGCATTGGGATAATATCCCTTTCCCATGTGTATATTTTAATTTTAATTTCATTCTTAGTTGGAGTTTTTCTTCTTTAATATTTACTCAGTAGCCATTAGGGAAAAAGAAGAAGAAGAAAAAAAGAAGAAAAAGAATAGTTCTTATTGGCTAGTTTCCCATGTCTCTTATTTGGTGGTTTCTTCCCCCTCAACTTGTCATTCTATGACATTTCTTAATCAAGTTGGATTTTTTTTCTTCATTGCTTTTCTTATCCACTCATCAATTTTATTTTATTTTTATTATTATTGTAAGTTAAATGCATCTTACTATGCTTTGCATATCTTGAATTCTTTAAATTACTTTCATAAGAAAAGTAATTGTGCATAACAAGTAAGATGCATCATTAAATTCTCTAATTTAGAATCGATCCAACAAATACTTCGAAATTATCCGATGTGAAACTATAAAGATGGATTAAGTTCTAAATTTGAATTAGTAGTAAAATTAAAACTACATTAATTAAATCATGTCAAATCGAGTAGAGTTCAATTTGTTAATATATTTTTCTGACAAAAAAGTTATGAGTTTGAATTTTCTCACTCCTCACATATTGTAAAAATACCTAAATTTAATCTTCGAAATAGCATCTCAGTCCAACCACAAAATTAAAACGATCGAAAGATCGTCGAAAGTTTGAAAATTGCCAACAAAACTAGAAGAACTAACAAGTATAATGCTAACCATAATTTTTATTGAATAAATAAATAAAGAAATACAAATTCAATTAATGGAAGGTATAAACTTGATAATTTATTTAAGTCAAGCTTTAATTTAATGAAAAATTCTATTCCTTCAAAATAATAATTTTTGGCTCAAGAAAAACCAATAAGTAGTAACCATAATAAAATGTGATGAATTTCCATAAATTTTCTTTTTCCTTACAAAGAATCAACACCAAAAGCAACCACTCATCTGCCTCATTACTTTATAAACTTTACTTAACATTCACGTTGATTGATTTATAATTCGCAGTATAGAACTTTTGAAACCAACTATTGATTAAATGAGAATTAAAAACTAAAATCTTCTTTATTTTTCCTTTTCCTTTTCTTTTCCATTTGATCATATTTGCTAATCCATCTTAAATACTGTGGATTACTTTGTTAAAAAAAGCCTTCATTATGAACTTTCAAGTTAATTACATTGATTATTACTGTTTTTCCTTTTTTTTTTTTTTTTTTAAGTTTAATCCCAATTTTGTTGTAAATTTCTTTCGTCGTATTAAATTTTACAACTACCACTTAATTTTAATTATTATACATACTAATTTGGCACTTTCGAACATTCATTCTACAATCAAAGGGACTATTAATTTATCTAGATCCATTTATTTTTATGAATTTATTTTAAACGCTAATCTTGGCATTTGTGATAACCAATTTTTAATTACAATGATTTATCTTTTCTACCTATATTTTTTTGCCATTGTGATAGAATTTTAGTTTTTTTAAAAAAAATAAGATAAATACATAAATTAAAATATAATGATAATAATAATAATAATAATAGAGTAACTTAAAAATCTATTTGCCACAAAAAATCTTAACTACCCAAAAATCTATTCGCCACATAAATGAAACAGCAAAGTTGATAACAACTTAAGTCTATTATGTACCCACAGCACAAACATAAACTAAAGAAAATCAAAGCAAACAATTTATTAAAGTATTTATTAGATGTAACTTTCACTAGTGCTCCAATACCATTAATCTAAATGGTTATTAAATTTTTTTTTTTTTCATTTGTTTCCAACTTAAATTTTATCTGTTTAAAAAAAAAAAATTCCTGTCCTAATCGAAGCGGGCCCAGGATCCAACCAAGTAAAAAATTGTCATCTCTAAGGTGAAGCAAGCGGTGTGGTTGGTTGTGTCATCAACAAAGTAAAAAGATTACATTTTGTTTTTTTAAATAAAAAAAAGAGATTGTCAAATTGAGCATAGCTCAACTGACTAAAAATATATTTTTAAGAGATGATGAGTTCGAATCTTCCACTCCACAAGTTATTGAACTCAAAAAATAATAATAATAAACGAGATTACATTTTGTTCTAAAAAAAAATTAAAATTAAAGCAGCATTTTTTAGAACAGGAATTTGGTGATGTGTGATATGACATATTTTTGCTTTCCACCACAACTTTTAGTGGTTTAAACCTCTCACCAATTCAGGTCATTGGGCAATATGGCTCTTGCCAATCATTCCCACCCTTTTTTATTTAATCTTTATTTTGTTATTAGTTGTAGAAAAATTTAAGCTTTTTGTGTGGATGATAAGAATTGAGCTGCTAAGTCTTCTTCCATTATTTATTTTATTGGGGAAGATCCACTTATTGTTTGAATATTTCTTTTATTGATGGCAACTCTTCTATAATTTTTTGTATCATGTATGATGTAATTGTTTTGGGGGCTGTGGGGGAGAAGGTGTCAAACAATAATTGAGGTTGCCAAAATTGGGACAAATAAATTACAATTGGAAAATATAGAAACGTTGTATGATCAATGAAATCCAATAAATTCAACAATATAAATTGATAGGAAAAAAAGTTAACAAAATTAAAAAGGTAATATATACTACATAATCGTTAACCTAAACATAGCTCAATTAGTAAAGGCGTATATCCTTCAAAAGTTTGAATCCCTACTATTATTTGTTATTGATCATACAACGTTTCTCACAGGATAGATCGCAGAATCCTACGACATATAACTATCAAGAAGCACAATGTCCTAAGTAGGTGACCACCATGAATCTGAACTCTTGCCTCCAATTATTGTTTAGGGGGAAATTTTATTTTTCCTTAGGGTTTAAATTGATTAGTTATTCTAAGAATGAATTGAATTGGAACCGAGTACAAGCTTTAGAGAAGAAATTGAGGGAAGATCCCAAACATGGGAGATAACCTTGAAATGGGTCTAAGGGGATGGAATTAAAGCCCTTTACAATAGGTTGTGGAGCGGCAATTTTAAAGACCACTTAAATTGCAATTTAATCTTGAGGTAGTCACGGGAGTAACAATATACCATTTAAATTCTCATAATTCAATGGTCAATACTTTTTTTAAAAAAAGTGAAAATATTATTTTGGGTAAACACTTAAAAAAACACCATTTTGATCTTTGTTTGTAAATTTCTAACACGAATTATCTATATACATAACAAAAACCCTTTAACACAAAGTTATGGCTACATTTCAAGAAATTTATTGAGTGTAATGTTAGATTAAAATTGTGATCGAAAAAAAAAACGAATGAACTAAAATGGTCACTTTTAAAGAGTATAGGGACCAAAACAAACATTTTGAAATTATATAATCTAAAATGGACAAAAGCTTAAAGATACAAAGACCAAAATAGACGTTTTATTGTTGTACTTCTATAAATATAACACTTTTAGTTCTTCCATTAATTACCCATTTGAATTTAAATACAAATTAATAATGACACTTTCAACTTTTTGAGGTGTCCCAAATAGATGTCACTAAAACGTGGCTCAACTGAGGTGTCCCACTCTCTACAAGATGTCACATAAGTATTCAAATTGAATATGAATATCTAGAACTAAAATTAGCACGTTTACAAAAGTGTCACCCTAAACTTGGCTCAACTGGTGAAAACTTTATACATTTATCCTAAAGGTTCGACGTTCAAATTTCTACTCCAAATTATCAAACTAAAATTTTGTTTTACAAAACTATAGGAACAAAAATGAAACAAAGAAAGTCGCCACCACTATTAAAACATTAGAAATAGCAAATACAAAGAGTAGCCTAAGTAAGACATTCAAAATAGTAAAATATAATTACTAGTTCAATCAAATTAATTGGGTATTATTAGGGTGTGGTAACTGATTAAAGCAGTGATCCTCCTTATAGACTGTGATGTGAGAGTACAGTGATAAGAAATTTTTTGCATAGTAAAAACCAGTCCTCTAATGAGCTAATGTTTGATAAATTCAGCAATCCATTATGAAGATGTACTGATCCAATCCATTATTCGAATAAGAACAAAACAATCCATATATAAACAGCAAAAGATCATGATTAATTTGGGCAAATGAGAAGAACTCGATAGGGCCCCAGCCAATTTATTATGCAGACAATTCCAGCCTATTCCAATTCCAAAACCAGAAAGTGGGGGTGGGGTCGAGAAAAACATGGACGTTAATGTAATTGCGTAATTTAAATAGCACCTGCTGTGGTGATGTGGACCACTTGCATTTGCCGGCAATCACATCAGCTCGCCGGAAATATCCTCATTATTATCGTGTAAGGCAAAGCTGCGAGAAACAAGCTTAAGAACAAGTATTGGACTCGGTGGCTAATAGATATCAATGTCTGAAGAAAAACGAGAGAAGACAGTAAAAGCAAGCAGCAGCAGCTCATATTTAGGCTTACTCATGGTGTGTTTCCCACCAAGTCATCCAACAGAAATCATCACAGAGCCAAGCAAGCCTTTCGTTTCAAATATGGCTGCTATTTCTTTTCCAAGCTGGATCAAGTAAATTTTGAGGGAGAATGAGGTAATAAAGAGTGTGGAAAATCAACTAATATATAATTAATTTCTCAAATAAGTATATCTGTCTGTTGTCATTCACACTCAGATTAGCACTAGTTGGGAAAAAAATATGACAATGAGAACTGATACAAGCAGAAGTGATATAGTTGTAACAGGACCGATCGATAGTTTCCACAAATGGTTCCTTAAGAATGTACCCTTGGGATCCCATCGACGTGACTTGCTTAAGAACCACAACATGCCGATCTTTGAGCAGCTTGAGCAGCCCCTGCTCCCTGATCTGGTTGATTAATCTTGATTGTCTGAGGCTGCAACGTCCAGAAGTAGAAAACATATCAATCACATGTGAAGAACTCCATTGAATTGAAGAATATACCGTGCAAACTTACATAATCAAAAGTAACAACAAACTTAAAAAAAATATCGGATGAAAGCAAAGAAATAAGATATCGTTAAACATATAAAACAAATTAGTGGCTTTCCAAGACATATTAAACTTGATGTCATAACAAAGCAAAGGAAAAAGAAATGCAATTGTTGGAGGAATACTTTTTTATATATAGAAAACCATAATTAAACTAATAGGATGCTTGAACTTTTACATAAACTAGATGTTGAATATTTCTCTCTTACTTTTTATTGGATAAAAAATCTCAATATTTAGATTCTGGGATTACTTTCGCCTCCATTTACTTTAGATGAACAAGTTTCTTATAATTTATTCTCATTTAAGTTAAGGATTTGTTCTCCTCCGTACCTCCTCCAAACTTTAAACAACCTTTTTCATTCTATTATAATCTACGTTTTATATATAAGAAAAAATTGAAATTTAATAAAAAGATAAAGAATAATAAATTTTAAAAAACACGGTCAGTTAAAAAGTATACATGAGAATTTAGCCAATCTAATGATTACTATACCTCGGATTTTGAATCAGTATCAGCGAGTCTCTGTTTAATATCCCTAGCTATTGAGAAGAAAACTTCTTCCACATTTAGGTTTGTCTTAGCACTCTGTAAAACATAAGATTCTTTAGAATGTAACGTCCACCAGATATTTTATAATAATTTCCAAGCCAACATGCGCAACTTACAGTCTCAAAAAACTTGATGCCATATTCATCTGCAAGAGCTTGACCCTTTGAAGTGGGGACAGCCTGAAACAATACTCCTGTCAAAAACATGTCCACTGACATGGAAAACACATGCAGGAAGACAGGTATAGAGAGAAAGGAAAGAGGGCATACCCTTTTGCTCTCATCCATGTCAGCCTTGTTACCCACCAGAATTTTGTTAACATTGTCAGAAGCATGTTGTTCAATGTTACGAATCCAGTTCCTAATGTCTGCAGAAAGCTATCAGCTTTAGTTCATGAAGCTTGAAGAAGCTAAGAAGATGCATTGTCTACAAAAATTTACTCCCTCCCCCCAAAAAAAACTCCAATACATTCAGTGGTACTGATAAAAGAATTGCAAGAATCTTTTTGAATATCATGGAGAAGATCAATGCCTCAATGGAATATAGAGAATTGGAGACTCACAAAGAGATGTCACTAAAACACAATAAAATTTGTAGCTGAAAAAAAGAGAAGGAAAGAAATTACTGTTAAAGGAGGACTCATCAGTGACATCGTACACAAGCAAAATACCCATGGCTCCACGATAGTAAGCTGCAGAGGATAAAAAGTGCTGAATTAGTCAAACTTGGGGAAAAATGCAAAAATCACCCCAAACTACATGGGTTGTTACAAGTAAACCATCAAACTTTTATTGCTAGCAATCGTACCCAAAACTTACAACATTGTTGCAACTAAGTCCTATCACAATAAACTTGTCAAAGTCAGCTTGAGAAATGCACAAATCACCCCTATGCTATAGATGTTCTTACCTTACCACCATTAAATCCTTGAACTTCTAATCTTAGCAATTATACTCCTTCAATTCTATTTTTAAAAAAATTAATAACTAAAATATTGATAATTGGACAATAAAATATAGTTAATGAATCAATTAAGGTCCCATCCAGAGTTTTTTTCTTACAACAAAATTATGGGAACTACCGAGAATGATGGAGAAGAGTGTGGTTTTTGCATTTTTCTCTTAAACTCAAAAAGGTCAAAATATTTATCAATTTATTTTGATGAAAATACAGGACAAATATTTATTGAGCGCATATGACAATGGGACCTAGGAAACTAATAATTGATAGACAACAAGGAAGCGAGGTTGCAACATGTAAACTAATAAAACACCTAAGAAATGACCTAGATTCAACAAGTTCCTTTTTTCTACTAAAAATTCAAACAAAGTGGAAATTTGAACCTCTAACATATTCAGGGAGGTTGCTACTACGTTTGATCCTAAAAACTATGCACAAGTCTGGTAGATTCCATAGGTTCAGTCCAATAAACTCAGAAACACCAGATACTAATCAAAGATATTCAGATCTTTTAGTCTAATCTAAAACAACATTTTAAGAAAATATACGCACAACCCCAAAAAATCAGCTACCAGCCAAACCAAGCATAGCTCAACTGGTTAAAGACATATCTTCCTGACCAAGAGGTCATGAGTTCGAATCCCCCCACCCCACATGTTGTTAAACTCAAAAACATCAGCCACCACATGCACATCACAACAACAACAAAAGATAACAAATTCAGCTTTAAGACTGTCTGACACTAACCAGTAGTAATTGTTCTAAACCGCTCCTGACCAGCAGTATCCCAAATTTGCAACTTGATCCTTTTGCCATCCAGCTCTATGGTCCTTATCTTAAAATCAATGCTGTCGAAGAACGTTCAGCCTACTCAAATCAAGAATAATGTGGGAAAACCACATACTCATAAAAATTATAGTTTAACAAGCACCTACCCAATGGTTGTGATGAAACTTGTAGTAAAGGAACCATCCGAGAAACGCAAAAGAAGGCAACTCTTTCCCACACCTGCAAAGATTATGTAAAACAGAACATGAAGAAATGCTCGATTCCGGACTCAAACATACGCTCTCGCAAAGAAATGCAAGCAGGAAATGGGTTCAAATACATTAAAGCGGCATCATCCTATACCATCTTAAACCATCTAACATAATCAAACCAATAACCACGATTACAACCTATTATTAATGTAAAATCCAACAGTAGCTAAAAAAAGCCAACAAAATGCGTTGCGCGTACGAAGCAACTAGAAATACGAAATCAACAAGAAATAAATTCCATACATTCAAAGAAATGCTAGGCTCATAAACTATAATAGGAAAAAAAAAAAAGCAGGCACCAAAATGCACATTCTACCCTACATCTAAAAATCAATTGATAATGGTCATGAATTAGACAAATTACAATCCATACTCGCAATGAACAACCAAATCGGGAAGATCAAACAGAAGATCGAAAACATCAAGAACCCAGATAGAAATGGAAAATAATGACGTGGAAGAGTGAATAATTGACATACCACTATCACCGATCAGGAGGAGCTTTATGAGGTAATCATAATCCGCTCGAGCTCTCGCAGGTGGAGCAGCCATCGATTGAATAAATTCACAAGGGCGACTAGAAACAAACCCTAGAGGGAAATACTAGAAGGAAAAAAAAAAGTGAAAGATCACACACCAAATAAAAGGAAACAAATCTAAGAACAGAAACCAAACAGAAATTGATTTCGTTTTATTTATATAAATTTTCCCTTTTGGAAATTAAAATTACCGGATCAAAGAGGATGAATGAATTTAAGATCTGAGACAAAGTAGAGAGAGAGAGCGCGAGGAGGGAAAGCGTCGCGTGTAACGCCAGCACTGGACGGCCGTTGAAAATTTAGACCCGGTAAGCGTTTCGATGAGGGCGCGTGCACGTATCCTACTATGGATGAGGGCTCTTGGCCGTTCGATTAGAATAACATCACGATCTTGGTTGATCCAACGGATGCCAATTGAGAAAAAGCGATAGAATGGAAATTGAGAACGACGTCGTTTTCTGGAGTAACTTCAATTTTCCCGCAAATGTTTGTGAAGTCGCGGTTTCCTTTCTTTTTTGTTTTCTTCTTCTTTTTTTTTAATAATTTACAGGATAATTTGAAAAAATAAATTAGGCAAGGGAGACTTTTTCCAATTTAAGATATATAAAAATAAAATATACTTGATTTATTTTCAAATGTGTCATTCGCATACAATAACTCTTGGAAATTCAAAAATATCCCTAATGGGCAATACATAGAACTCGAGTTTTGAACAAAAGGGGAATGATCGAAAATGTCAAGTTTTGAACTCTTGGAAGTTAATCTTATTAGAGTTCAATTGTTTAAGGTATAATTTTTCGACTCTCACATGTTGTTGAACTCAAAAGGTTGTAGATTCGAATTTCTACCTCTAAATAATGTTGAACTAAAAAAAAAAGAGTTTTGAGTTAATTCAAATATAGCTCGGTAGATAAGATATTTATTATCATTCCAAAAGTCAATAATCTAATTTCCAACCTTAAAATTCTTGAACTAGTACTCGAGTTTTGAAAGAAAAATCTAAATTTGCATCCTACCAATTAGTCATTCAATTAACACACATTACATTTATTATAGGATAATCTCTTGAAAAAAGAGTAATACGTCTAAATTTATATTTGGATTATTATTATTTTTCATTATTATAAATATCGAGTTTGCTTTGGCTAGTTTAGAATTAAATAAGTTGAACTTTTAATAGGATGTATTAGTTTATGAGTTTCGATCCTTTTTCCTTTTAGTTTGTGCCTCCCTATATCTCACTTTGTTGGGCCAATCCGAACATAATTCAGTGGATAAAGGCATGTACTACAATCGCAGAAGTCGATGGTTCGATCACTTACCCCCACAAATGTTGAACTAAAAAATATATATCTCACTTTGTTGGGAGAGCTTAGGAGAGACGAGTAGAACTCTCAATGACCTTTTTCTTTTTCTTTTTTAACTCAACGTTTTATGTTTAAAAAAATGTTGTGTTTTGTATAAATTTTGTGTTAGATTTATATAATTTTTGGACAATAAAATTATGGTTTAATCGATTGAGTGTATTAGTAGTAGGGTAATAATCTACCCAATCTCATTAAAGCAAAACATCACATCAAAAAAAATCTTCAAATTGTAACATGTTGGGTTTTGTATATGTTATTTGAAGTTTATATATATATTTTTTAATTTAGATAAGAATTATGGTTAATTTCTTAGGTAGAGTTTGTTAGTTTAGTAGGGGAATAAATGAGTATAGGTCATAAAGAAAAACATCACATCAAAACTACATCAGTTGGGTTTTTTAGCCAATCACAAACAACAGTCATTTAGTTGAGAAAACAGTTAAAATATATAATAAATGATTTTTTTTTTAATAATACAAGCCCAATCATTTAAAGAAAAAATATTCGGGATAAAATTATATATATTTAGTAGACTTTTAAATTTGTAGATTTATGAACATGATACGATATGAATCAACTAACAATAATGTTTTATTTAGATCTAGTGTAGATGTAATATTCTAAAAAATAAAAATTTGATATTAATAATAAATTAGTTGATAATATTTAGGTTTAGATCTAAATTATTCCAATGCAATTAGTTAAAATGCAGATGGTTAAGGTCTTGAAATGATTTTTTGAACTAAAAAAAGGTCTTGAAATGATTTTTATTTTTTAAATTAAGATTTTTTATTCATAATTTTTTATCTTTAAATTTATATCAACAAGTTTGAACTCTCATAGAAATTTAATAAATAAAAATACCTTTATAAATGGGATTTTTTATTTCTCAATGATTTTGAAAATAGTTTTAAAAAGTTTTTCATTTTTAAGTTAATCACGGTGGAGCCATAAATTTTCATAAAAAATAAAGATTTTCCTACAGTTTAGATAAATTTTTATATTTATAATCTTTCCATTCTGAAATTTAAGAGGGATAGAAAATACTTTAAAATTTTAACTTTTTATATTGTTTTTTAATCTAAAAGAGTTTAGAGGCTATTGCATCATCCTTTCTTCTTCTTCGTTTCACTCCTAATAAACAAACTACTTAAAATAATAATAATAATAATAATAACAAAAAGAAAGTAGAAAACTAAAAATAAAATTTTTATTGAACCATTCAAATTTGAATCAACAAAATTTTGTCATCTAGCCATTAGAACGTTTTCCATATATTTCCATGGAGATCAGAGGAAAGCTTAGAGAGAGACAGAAAATAGACTCTTCAATAGTTTTAAATTTCCAAGAGAAAAATTGAGAAAATAGGTTATAGTCGAGGGGAAAAGGTGAAAAAAAAAAGCCAACTTTGATATTATATTCTCAATGTTAATTTTCGTTTTCATATGAGGCAATGACAGGAATTTTCAGAAAGAAATCAACAATTTCCCTTGAAAAAAAGTCAACAATATTTTTACATCCTACGAATAATTTTATAGTTCAACAACATACGGACGTGGGAGATTTTAACTCATTACCTTTTAGTCAGACGCTTATGACTTAACCAATTGAACTATGATTTGCTCAACATAATAAAGACTAGAATATAAAATTATAACTCAAAGTTGAACGATGTAACTAAAATAATTTAAAGTATATCTATGACTTCGATTTTTAGAATTCTCTATCTCATTTTATAGATAAATTTATTATCTGAGAGATTGAAATAACGTATTTGATCTGTACTCTTTGATGTATAAAAGAGAAATAAAAAACGATATTTTTTAAACTTATATCGAAACGATTATTAAGAAGTAACTACGTTGTGCCAGCCAAATCCATTTCATTTTTCAATTTGAGCCACCTCTGTTTGAATTCTTCTAATGCCTAATAAATTATGGCCGCCGGTCAAATCACGGTCACCGGAGGTGAAGTTGACGGGGTCCG
>JAOANK020000085.1:1186095-1199673 GCA_026257165.2 Telfairia occidentalis
TATATCTTATAGAAATTATATCAATAATATATTTTGTATTAGGTATATCATTGGTAGATCTAATATGAAGTATATCTTTAGTATATCTATAGGTAGTAATATCAGTTATATATTTTGTACTAGGTATATCATTGATATAATGAATATTAAGTATATTCGTGATATATATCTATACTATATATAAAATGGGGTTATAGGGGAGAAACTTTCTCTCCCCATTTTGCCACTCTCACTCCACTCATGTAAGTTTTTTTTTCTCTCTCTCTCAAACTCTCAACTCTTCCAAATTCTACTTTTCTTGTACTAAAAAAAAATTCTTCTACTTTTTTTTTTTTGAGAATATAATATGTAGAAAGTTAGAATATGAAAAGTCTTGAAGACATTTAGAATATGAAAAGATTTGTTTCTTTATTTCTATGAATTTATTTTAAAAATTGTATGAGTCCATCTTTTAATTATAGTAAATAAAGAAACTTTATCTTTTAATCAAATTTATTTTATATTATCATTTTATGAGATAATATCATGTATAAAAATATAATATTGTGAAAGTAAAAGATAAAAGGTTTTTTAAAAATAGTTAAAATATGAAAAGTTTTGTCTTTTTGTTTCTATAAATTAAGTCTAAAAAAATTTTATGAGTCTATTTAACTAATTATTGTTAATGATAAAATTTCAAAACTTTTTTAATTCTCTATCTCCTACAACTATATAAATATAGCTCGGAAAAAAAAGCTCTCTTCAACTTTTTTGTAACTAACATTTGAATCCATTTTTTAAGTTTGCTTTTCTCATATTATTCATTACTCTTCTTTGTCTTATAATTTTTGTTCGATTACTTAATCTAACCTTCATCTTTAATTTTTCTTTTGATGTGATTTTTCTTTAATTGAAGATCTTATACTATCTTATTGTTTTTCTTTTCAAAAAATGACTTTGTAATCATATCATTAGTAATTATATAGAAGTTAAAACTACAATTTCACGTGCATCGCACATGTTACAAACTAGTACTTAAAAGAATGGCAACGTAAAATATCGAAAATATCTTTATCCACTAAGCTATACTCGAATTAGGATAGTTCAATTGATTAAAGCATATAATTCTAACCAAAAGGTAGGTTTTGAAGGGGTCGTCGGTTGTATTTTGATACTTAAATTTTGAAAATGTTTATTTTAGTTTCTCATATTTTTTTAAATAATCATTTAAGAAAATTGAAATATCAAAATGCTATCTTTTAATCTACGAATTTAAAAAAAAAATAAAAACACTTTGATTATTGTTATTGTAAATAGCCACTTCATCCAACTTATGTGGCTATATTTGAAAACACATCATTCATCCACTAACTAATTAATGGGTAGCCTATTGGAGCATAGTTCAGTGGATAAAAGAATGTACTACTATTGCAGAGGTCGATAGTTCAATCTCCCACCTCCACAAATGTTGAACTAAAAAAAAAAAGAAACTAATTAATGGTTAAAATTGAGAGATCAAAACATATATTTTAAATGTATAAAGACTAAAATAGAATCATCTTAAAAGTTTATTGACTAAAAATAAGATTTAAATTTAAATTTAATTAACCATCATAAAATAAAATAAGACTATTAAATAAATATATAATGAATTTAATATAAAAAAAATTATTAAAAAAATTAAAATTTTATATAACAATTCTGAAAAAGAAATTGCTAAAAGGTATGCCCCGCACAGAATTATGTTGTGATTGGCAAAATAGTAAAAGAGACCAGACCTTTTTTTTTTTAACAACACATAAGTTACTAGAGATTTAGAGTTCAATTTTTTATCGGAGATATATATTTTAATTAGTTAAGTTATGCTCAAATTAATAGTGAATGAATCATTATGAGGGAAAAAGAAAAAAAAAAAGCTCAAAACATTAGTAACTTACAATCCAGTAAAATGTATATAAGAAAACGTCACAGACAATATTTATCATGAATATTTTTCTAAAATTCTAATAACATGAAAAAAAAAATGCACACAAACCAACTTGACTATCAGCTTAAATTATTAAATTCGGATTTGATTTTTCTTCCATATAATTACTTTTGTATAAAGATGTTAAGGCAGATCACTAAGATTGTTAATTACTAGAGTAATTTTCTCTTTTTATCACCCCCCCCCCCCCCCCCAAACAAAATTACTACAGTAATTTCAGTTATTAAGTTGATGAATAATTAGTGTAATAACCATTCTTCTGTCAACATTCCCTCTGAACGTTTTTTTTTCTTTAGTTCAACAACAATATGTAGGGTATGAGAATTCGAACGGATGACCTAAGGAGATATGTCTTTAATCAGTTAAGCTATGTTTGGTTTGACCATTCTTCTCAATTTGATGTTGATCATATTTTATTCATAGGGGAGATTGATAATTTTTCTTATAAATTATATAGATTCCAAATCTCTATTCCTGATTTGAACTGTAATACTCTAAAAAACTATACATAAAAATTAAATAATACAAATAAAAATTTGAAAAAAAAAAATCAATACAAATGTCGTAGCCATATAGTTGCACATTTGAACCTTGATATAGAGATAGAAAAGAAAAAAAGAGAGAGAGAGAAACTCTCCAACACATGAAAATTAGCTTTCGCTCTACCATTTCAAATTAAATTATGGACAATATTTGGTTGTATAACTATAGGTAAGGATCTTCTTACCTACCATCATTCAAAATTTGGAAGCTATTTAATTTTTTGAAAAAAAAAATTTAGGGATATTCTCTTTTAATTGTCAAATTTTGAATGACATGAGTAGAAAAATCCCTACATACTAGTATGCAGCCAAGTATTATTATTTATCGTCATTCACACATAAAACAATCTTTTTATTTATTTTTTTAGTTTAACGAAATAGGAGATAGTGATTCAAACTCACGGCCTCTTGATCGGTGAAGGCTTAACTAATTGAGAAATGTTTCGTTTATCCACATAAAATAAATCTTATGGTTTTTGAGTTCACATAAAATAAATCTAAAACTATATAAAATGAGGCCAATTTTGGATTTAATGAAATTTACAACAGATTTCCGCCAGAGGTAAAAACCGAAACTTATTTAGTGAGAGTTTGGCATGGCTTTGAAATTATTTATCAATGCAAAAGAGTACTTTTTTTAAATAGGTAGTATTGGCTAAAATTTTAAGGAGTATTTTTTACTAATTAAAAATGTATTTTAGAATTTTTAATAATTAAAAGTTTGTTTGAAATATTTTAAATATAGATAAAAATAATCTAAGGTGCTCTTAGATGAGCTTTTTTAAGTAATTTTCTTCTAAACATGCTTATATAATAAGTATAAATAACTTTTTCAGAAGTCTACTATGACAATTGAACGGTCGTTCCAAAGGGTGTTAAAAAAAACAAATAATCCGAAAAATTGAATCAATATATCAACCCAACCAAAAAAGTTTTGGCTGGGTTTGTAAATTTGTTTGGATTTGATTGAGTTCAAATAAATGGGAATTCTATGAGTTGGATTGATTTCTGAGTTCACTGGAATTAACAAAAGAAAATATAAAACAATTCATTTTATTAGGCTCATTAAAGAAAAGGTTATTGGTAAGGGTAGCAAAAACTTTTGTTATATTTGCAAATATAGCAATTTATTTTAAATTTTGCAAATAGAGCAAATTTTTTTTTAACCAGATTTTTGTTTTTGGGTTATTCCAATTTCATCTTTTTTATTTTTAGATCAGGTATATTAGTGATATATCTAATGTGAAGTATATCAATTATATAAGTATATTAGTAATATACCTCATATGAAGTATATCAATAATAGACGTATATCAGTGATATATCTAATATGAAGTATATCAATAATAGACGTATATCAGTGATATATCTAATGTGAAGTATATCAATGATATAGGTATATTAGTAATATACCTAATATGAAGTATATCAATATTAGACGTATATCATTAATATACTTATGTGAAGTATATGATGGTATACTAAATCAAAGATATATTGAAATGAAATACATTAGTACATATATATCAAGAAAGTTAACAAAAACTAGTTTCATGTTTATTTTCTCTATTGATTTTTTATCAAAAATTTAAAAGTTAGCTTGATTAAAGAAAAAATATTATCCGTAGAAATAATGGAGATATTGCTGAAAACTAAAATAGAAAAAAGTCGATCCACTATTGAATAGTAAATCAATGATATACTAAATACCAAGTATATCGTTGATCTACATTCTTATTACATTCATGAATAAAATAGTATATCAACAATATACTCTATATCATGTATATTCGTGGTATATTACTAATATTTTGATATAATACTAAATATATCATTAACATACTTCTTATTACATATATGAAGAAAATAATATATTGGTGATATACTTTATATCATATATATCTGTGGTACATCAATGACATATCACTAATATACCTAAGACAAAATTGCATGCTTTAAGAAAAAAAAATGGTCATTTTAAGGATATTCTAGACTTTTTCACATTTTAATTTGAGTTGTAACTTAATTTTTTTGCTATATTTGTAAAATATAAAAGTGGTTGCTGAATTTTCAATATTTTATTTATTTTTTTTGCCAAAATTGGAAAAGCCCGTTAAAAAGATGTCACATCAGTCACCAATCATTTAGTTATTGCCACATCATCTTGTTATTGAAAATTAGCACAATTTAAAATTATTTTTCAAACTTCATGGATTAAAAATGTCTCTTTTGAAATTTTAAGAACCAAATAAGATGTCAACTTCAAATTCCAAAGACCAAAAGTGCTAAAGTATGGTATAAGATTAAATTTACCATAACCTATCAGAATTTTATATAAATTATAAAATCTTATATTGTTAAATTTTGGATAGAGATTTGGTAGTTAGAGAAGACTCCCAAGAAATAAGTCATGAAGAATTTTGTAAGATTAGAAGACTTGAGAAATTCATCAAATCTTCAATAAACTACTACAAGCCAAAAACCTTCGATACGCTACAAGCTGAAGAAGATCACAAATAAGCTACAACGTTAAGAGCTTCAATGAACTACCATTATCGAGACGTGGAAGGTTTGTTATCGTCCCCAACAAATGGTACTCCTAATTGAGCCATGTCAGTAGAATTTTCAAGTACCAAAGAATGGAAATCCATATTAACTAGAAAAAAGGAAGATCTGTAATATACAAGTGAGAGACAACATCTCTATTTATATGAAATTTTTATAGTTGAAATTAAAACCCAAATTAGGAAGACTAATGTCTAAAATAGAAAATATATAATACAAATTAGGTGGTAGAACTTCCACTCATCGCAATACGATAAGATGTAGCTCCTCGGTCGCCAATATAAATTCCATAAACTTAGTATTTTGTTTTAAAAATACTTTTAAACTTTCAATGTTATTCTTGAACTTTACTAAATGTTTCAAAATTACATTTTAACTAAAACTTTATTAAAATCTTAATAGAAAATTGAGGTGGGTACCAATAGGGCGTCCATGCTTGAAAGATGGCGTGACCTCACTTAAAAATTAAAGCAAATTCGGAAAGAAAAAAAAATAATCGTGAAGAAGTTTACGTTTGAGTTAAAGAAACAGAGAAAATAACCTGACAGTTAATTTTTTTCCCTTATAAATTGATGGATTGTCTCAATTTTTAAGCGAGGACATGTTATCTTGCCTTGTTGACAGCCAACTCAATTTTCTGTTAAGTTTTTAATAAAATTTTTTGGTAAAATGGTAGTTTTGAAATATTTAGCAAAGTTTAAGAATAATATTAAACTTTTGAAAGTATAGAGTTATTTTTGAAACAAACTACAAAGTTTAGGGGTATTTTATATAATTTGTTCTAAATTATTCAATAATTAATTTTACAGAACACTATAAACCATGAAAATGCTTTCAAAACTGTTTTTCACTCTCATAAAAGCAATCTCAAAGGCAACCTAAATTCCATTTTTCTTTCTCTTCTATATCCTAACTTTCTCTCTATAAATTTAATATTTAGTCCAAAATATTTTCGATCTAAATTTATCATTATCTCTAACATATCTATTTTTAAAATTACTCTTTCACTTTTTTTTCTCTCTTTCACATTTAATTTTCTATCTAACAAATTAAACTCTTTAACTTTTTCCGTCTAAAATTTCCCACTAAATTTTTTTTCGTTACAAAGCTTCTTTATCTTTTTAATTTAACTTTTTTTATCATATCTTTTACTCACAACTTTATTGTCTCTCTACATTTTTTCTCTTTCTCTTTAATTTTTTCATCCAAATTTTCTCTTCCTCTTTAACTTTTCTTTCTCCATCTCTAGCTAAAAAATTTTTCTTAATTTTTTGTTTTCTAAATCTTTTTTTATATCTCTAAAGTTTCTCACACTACCTTTTCTCTTAAAAAAATTTATGGAAAAATATATTTTTGGTCCCTAAGTTTTGGGTTTAGTTTCCATTTGATTCCTAAGTTTCAAAATGTTGTATTTTTACCCTTGAGTTTTGAGTTTAAATCCATTCGGTTCCTAAATTTCAAACTGTTGCATTTTTACCTTTGAGTTTTGAGTTTAGTTTTCATTTGATCCCTAAATTTCAAAATGTTACACGTTTAACCCTGAGTTTTGAGTTTAATTTCTATTTGATCCCTAATACTTACATTTGGTTTCCATCATAATAATTATTACTAACATTTACAAAATGCTAATGGGTTTACTTAATATAAATTTATATTATTTGTTTGTTTACATAGTAAAAAATATTATTTTTATAATCATTCAATAGGTAATGTGACGAAAACACTAGTAATAAATAGACTTATTACTAACATTTTTGTCATGTTAGGGACCAAAAGTGAGCAATAGTAAAAACTTAAGGGTAAAAGTACAACATTTTAAAATTTAAAGATTAAATAGAAACTAAATTCAAAACTCAAGCACAAAATAGAATTTAAACTCAAAACTCAAGAGTAAAAGTGTTAAAACTAAACTCAAATTTGAGGGATCAAAAAGGTATTTTTCCCAAAAATTGATCTGTCTCGAAAATTTTATTCATATGTCTCCACATATTTTTTTTCTCTCTAATATATTTCTCTAACTAAAAAAGAAAGAAAAAAAATAGAAACCAACTCTTTATTTTCTATGTTTTAGAAATAGAAAATAAAAAAACAGTTATCAAATACATGAGTTTTGCTTTTTAGAAACAGAAATAATAGAAAAATTAAAAATTAAAAAGAGAAATAGTTATCTAACCCGGCCAAAGTAATTAATTTTAAAAAAGATTCGAAGTGTAGTTGTCTCTTACTTTCTTTGTCAGCTTGTAAGTTTTTATTTTCACTTCTTGTAATTATGCGATGTAATACTCTAAAAAAATGGCTCTTGTTTTATTTTAGAAGATGATTTTAGTTTTTAGTGGTCCATAAATTTCAATTATTACATTTTTATTAATGATTTCAATTTTTATTTAATTCCTAACTTTCAAATTTTACACTTTCAATCTTCAGTTTAGTGCCCACTTTGTATCTACATTTCAAAATGCTATCTAGTTTTATTCCAGCGTTTTCATTAGTGTTTGCTTTTAGTCCCCATAACAACAGTTATTAACATTAACAAAGTGTTGATAGTTCTATTTAATATTATTTTACACGCTCTCTGACACAACCCGCCCCAGATCACCCTTTTGGACCTATGACGTGTCGTGCCGACAATGGATCCTAAGTAATCCTTAAAATCTATTGTCAGTCTGATATGATTTGATCTAGAATTTCGAAGATCATACATATATATACACGCTTGTCCTGATAACAGTGCAACTTAACTCAAGCAGTGCTAGTCACACATCTTGAATACATAACAATATGTGATGCAATTAAAGAAGACTTGTGGCAGTTGTCGGTTCTGATTGTCTCGTAGGGAACTCAAATGTTACCTAGTAGAAAAATTTGGGAGAAAAAGGGTGAGCTAAAAAGCTCCGTGAGTGAAGAGTTTTTAAGAAAATAAGTTTGAGTAAATCAACATAAAACATTCGTTTATAGAAATCTGAAATACCGAATCACTTGTATTTAATAAATATCATATAACATAATTCTTGATATCTGAGCCATAATAAATGAATAACTTTTAAACATAGATCATAGAGTTATGAAAACTCATCACTAAACTTGTACCCCTGAGCTGATCATAAATCATGTCATACTAGGCATCGAATAATCTCATATGCAAAGTAGAGCAACGTGTCATACGCGCGCAGAGCAAAGTAAACACCCAAACACATGGTCCAAAGCCCATATGTGTGAAAAGGTGGGTCCCACAGACCTCATATATCATACATATATACTATGAAAATACATTCTCATAAGTGTATTGGGTAATCACCATGGGTACATAATTTAGTGGTTTGAAAACATTTCTAAATACTTCTTCAAACCATATTTTAATCATAAACATTTCCAAACTATGCATCACAAATCTCAGTCATTTTAATAATAATATACCATATAGCTTTCATCGGAATAATTCATAATCATAATCAATAAATTTTCATAAATTATGTACTAAAATCTAGAATTATTTTGGTAAATTCTAGTTTCAATAATTCATAATTTCTTTGATAATATAATAAAACACTTTAGAAAATAACTACTCACATACTACTGGCGTCAACAATTTGGATTGTAAGCCGTCCCGATTTTTACTTTGCCTGAATATCAATTCAATGGCAAATTGGTAAATACTTAAATCCACCAATAATGTTCTTAAAGAAAAATGAACTTTCCAATTACAAACCACAATATCTCTCTTCATTAATGATTGTACCAAAATTCTCAATTTCTCAATTTAATTATTTGCATATTTCTTATTTATTCTTGTGTAGCCCACAATCCACTTCCATTTTCTCTTCATTCTATTCTCTCATTTACCACGTGATATACACTTTCTCAAATAACCATTCTTTTCTTTTCTTTTTTTTCCCCTCATTATCTCTTTCTCCACACAAGTCATTTTCTTCTTCGTTCTCTTCTGTTCTCTTCTCCCCTCTATTTCCACTTCCAGGAACAACGATTTCTCTTTTATTTTATTTTTATATCTTTCTTTCTTCTCTCACTACACACCATCAACATTTTCTTCTTCCCTTACATGGAAAACCTCGGTTCTGTTTTTTTTTTTTTTTGTTTATTTTCCTTTTCTTCCTTTTTTGTTATTAACTTCCCATCAACAACAAAATTTCAACATATATCTTAAATTCAACCAACAATATTGAGGTCGCACTTCTATTCTTCTTCTCAATCTTGATTTGGACCCAAATACATGAAAGATTTGTTGGATTTAAACATAAACTTAATAAAATCTCATTTCTCCCTTCATGGTTTTTCAAGTTCAAACCAGCAATACCTTAACAAAATCTCAATACACAAAATCCACACGCTTACAAGACTTACCAAACTTTAATTTTTGCCTTGTAGTTTCGTTCTCTCTCCCTCTTCTTCATCTTCTTCTTTCTTTTTTTTCCTATGTTTTTCTGTTTCCCCTTTCTCACCATTTTTTTCGTTTTTGGCTTTCTCTTTCTTCTTTCCAAAATAAATCATTTTGTTTCTTTTTTTTTCTATTTCCAACTTAACACAGTAGCCACCACCATTACTTTTCCCACGTGTACTTCATCCAAAAGCCAACCATTTTTTTTTACTTAATTACTTCAAATTACAAAAACGCCCTTACACTCTCACATGGTAAAATATTTATTTTATAATATTTGAATAGGTGGTGTAGGGAAAACATCTAATAAATAGCCTTGTTATTAACAATTTTGTTATGTTAGATACCAAAACTATGCAATAGTAAGAACTCAAGGGTAAAATGCAATAGTTTGAAATCTAGGGACTAAATAGAAACTAAATTCAAAACTTAAAAATAAAAGTGTAAGAAGTTTGAAACATATATGTACCAAATAAAAACTATACTCAAAATTCAAGAGTAGTAAAAGTGTAACATTTTGATATGTAGGAACTAAATGGAAACTAAATTCAATACTTAGAGACCAAGAAAGTTTATTTTTCTCCGGAATATTTTAAAGCCACACTCATGCCTTATCTAATAATAATTGTGTTTATTTGTTGTCGATTCCAACATAGTTCATTGGATAAGAAACTTACTACCATCTTAAAGGTTTTCGATATTTCAATTTGTTGAACTCATTAAAAAAAATGTGTTTATTTGTTAATTGTAAATTCATACATTAAATTATATGAGAGAGAGAAAGAGGGATTTTTTTTTTTTAATTTTGAGTTTAACGCGAGATTTGAGAATTAACCCATAGAATTTTATAATGATAGTAGGTGTCTAGGGAAGAAGGTTGTTGAAGTCATTAGTTTCAATTTTCTCCAAATTTATGTTACCTTTATTCTTTCAAAAGTTTCAATAATACTCTACACTTTTGTTGAACGTGTCAAAAAAATACCCTTTTATGAAAATTTTTGTTGGATATTGGAAAAAACGTTAGCGTGATTGCTAACATATGAACTACATTGGTACAAAATAGTCTACGTGGCAACTCAAGAGAAAAAAAACTCAATGTTTTGTTTGTTTTCGCCTACATTTTTATATGTTGATTTTGATTTTTAAAAATATCTATTTTATTTTAAAGTTTCAAATCAATCTTAAAATGCTGCGTTTTTTTGCACTTAAGTTATCTCATTGGTTTTTTTGTATCGACGTAATCTATCTATTAGCAGCCACGTCAACTTTTTGTCAAACATCTAGCCAACTTTTTTTTAAGGTATCTTTTGAAACATTTAGTAAAGGTGAATAATAGTATTGTAATTTATGAAAAAATAAGGATATTTTTTAAACAAAGTATAAAGCATATGGGTATTTTGTATAATTAAGCCAAACATAAATATTATTGAAAAAAGTATTTGTGTTCATAAGATTTGGGCGTAGCCTAATTTTGATAATCTTGGGCCTTGAAAGGAAAGCAAATCCGTTGGATTTATGTGGGCCGAGCTTTTCGGTCGTCTCTTTATAAGCAAACAAGATCTGCACAAAGAATTCCCCATTTTCACTTGCGAGAGGGAATCGATACGAACAACGCAGACAGTCGAAGGGAGATGAGGAAATTCGATCCATGGCCGGTGTTTTTCAGGCGAGAATGGAAGAGGAACTGGCCGTTCCTTGTAGGTTTCGCCATTACCGGGGCCCTTATAACCAAGATGACCGCCGGATTCACTGGTATGATGATCGATTATCGATCTTTCTAGTTATTTCTTCTCGATTCCGTCTTTTCTTTTTTCTTTTTTGATTAGTTTTACTCCTTCATTTCTTACTTATAATTCCATCCTTTCGTCGATTAATTTTCAGAGGAGGAAGTGAAGAACTCTCCCTTCGTGCAGAGGCACAATCGGTACTTTCCCGAAACCCTAATTTAATGATTCGGACTCACTCCCATGCCCCACACCTTGGCCTTGCATCTGAATTAAATCTAGTGTCTGATACAGCTGCAATTTCTCTGTCGATTTGTGGTTTTAGCCTGAAAAGTTACGAATCCATTCAAGAAAATCATACATTTTATTTTATTGGTTTTCTGTTTTTTGAGTTGGGGTTTATATATTTACTTGAGTGTGGTAGCCGTGAAGACTATATCATAAATTGTTATTGTGCATGTATTCCCTGTTTATTTCTCTCTTATGCCCATAGAGATTTGTCATCGTGGTTGTGGTACATTCTTGGGGAGTTTGAATCTTCTTGATTTCCTCTATTTGATTGGAAGGTGATTTTGGGGAAAGGCTGAAAATCCATCATATATAACCCGAAATGATTCTTAGGGAGAAATGAAAAGACTGCAACTCAGTTTTGACATTAATCTGAAAGTTATTTGGAGGTATTACATTAATACCCGTTCTTCACATACATTCCAATGTTTATGGAGTAGAGGATTTTTCTCTAGATGTTATTAAACAGTAACTTCTTTTGTCTATGTTCATGTTCCAGAAATTTGCATTTGGGTAATGTTGATTTTCTACGGCTGAGAGATGTTTTTCGTTTTTTCTTCTCTAATCGTTTCCTTTTTATGGCAATTATTCATCAAGAAGATTGGTATGTGCTTGACAAGTAAATGCTCTGGCTGCTGCAGGTGAATCTTTGAACAATGCAATTTCAAATGAGATGTCTTATATGTGCAAAATAACTGATGCTGCGGTTAGTTTCCAAGCCATTTGAAGCAAAAGTTGTATGGTACTTCTCAGTATGTATCAGACTTGAAGAATTTTGTGATGTTTGCTTTTTAGATGAACATGAATTGAATTCTTTTTCGTTGCATCGTTTGATTGAAAACTTGGAACATCTGGTTGCCCTGCTTTAATTCTAAATGGTTGAACTTGTTCACATTCTTCCATCTTACTCTCATTACTACAAAATTTTTCAAAACAACTGTCTTGAGTTTCGTTGTGAAGTAATTTATAGGATGGGTTTGTTTGTGTACACATCACTGTTTGGAATGTCCAGAATCTGTGATGCTATGAAAATAACTTTTTGTTGAAATAAGAACAAAAGTTATTTTAGGGCTAGTTTGGTAATTATTTTGTTTTCTGTTTTTGGTTTTTGATTTTTCAAAAAATAGAGTTCTTTGGTAATCAATTTAGTTTTCTGTTTTTTTTTTTTTTTTTTTTTGACATATCTCTCTAAAAGAAAGTTATCAAACAAGTTTTGTAAAAATAGAAAACAAAAAACAGATGTCAAGCATAGGTGGTTTTTGTTTTTAAAAAACTAGAAATGGTTAGGAAACAAGAATTTTTAAAAATTTTTAAAACCACATTAGTTAAAAAAAATTGGAAATGCAAGAGAGAAAATTGGTCCTCTTTACATAGCGACCATTATTTGGGGATATATGTGATCATTTTGTAACGATAGTTTCATTTCTCGAAATCTTTTTTGTAAGTTAAAGCAAAATGGGTTCGTATTATTATTGTTTAGTAGGAAATTGAGAAGGTTGTGATATTATATTTGACAAATATATGTACTAATGATTGTTAATTCTCTTAAAAGATGTGGATTACGATATGATTTCTTATATTTTACGGAATTTAGATTTAAATGTTGATGAAAATGAATTGAAATTCTAAACTGATTTACTTGCACCATTGTTGAGATTGTGTTCGTAGAAACATGTAATCGTTGACGTTAAAGCTCTCGCCCCTTTGCATCTCAAATGATGTGTAATCTAATTACTGACAAACAAGATTTTACATTAAATTCTTCAAAATTAAATTCCTTTTTTTAAAAAAATCTCTCTCTAATTTATCTTTTGCATATCTCCCCTCTTAACCTTTCAATTATAATTTCTCACAACATTTTATCGGATGTTTTATTTTAATATTGTATTTTGAAAAAAAAATCTAAAAATGTTGTTGGTCCAAAACTAATTTAAAAAATATTGCAGTTTTAATTGGAGAGAGAAGATCGTCTCTACAAGAGACGAGTAGGCTTTTTTTATTTTTTTTGGTAAATAATTATATATATTTATTTACTTTAATTTAATTTAATTTGAATATATAATTTAAAAACTACTTATGAATCTAATTCCAAAAATATAA
>JAOANK020000085.1:1231221-1255260 GCA_026257165.2 Telfairia occidentalis
GAAAAAATATAACAAACTAATTTTTATAATAAGTTCGGTATGCCCAGCCTAGAAATGTAAATTTCAGAATGCATTTTTTAATTTGTACGGACCATAAATTTGCTCGTCTACGATAAATACATATATAGATTTAGATGACATCTCTCAAATCTACACTTACAAATTTACAAATCAAACTTAAATTACACAAATTTAATTTTTACAATTTATTTCAATTTGGGTCATAGCAAGTTGTTTCGTAAAATAGGGTTTAAAGAATTATTTTATAGAAATATTTCCGTACGTGAAAATTGAAGTTATTGTACCTTTAAAATTATTGTCAGTGAGCGTGTTCTTAATTTATTATGTATTTTCCCTAAAATTCTTATAAAGTGTGAGCAAGAACAAAATTAAAATCAATAAAAATTTAAAAAATAATAATGTGAGACCCACCCACATAATTTTTGTATCTAAAATAAAATGTAATCTTGGGTTGAAAAAAAAAACAAGAAAAAGAAAAGCATTGAAGCCTATACAATTAAAAAAAGCAAAAGCAAAAATAATGTTCCTTATTTTCAGAGGAATCTCACTCCCTTAAAAAAGAAAAAAAAATCACATAAAAGAAGAAAGAAAAAAAAAAAGAAAGAAAGAGGGCGTGTGATTCTCTTCAATGAAACAAAGATCCGTATAACATTATTATTCAAAATAATTAATCAATTGAAATTCAATGGAAACACTTACAATAAAGTTTTGGTATTATTATTTGTCTGAAAAATGACCCACATGACCCATGTGTGATAAAGGTTCATTTGGTCGGGTCCATCGCCTTTTGTAAGAGTTCCCAAAGCACCAAGACCTACTTTTATTTAATTATGATTCTATATATATATATATATATATTATCAGTATTTAGAGGAAAAAAAATAATTATGAACTTAGGTTAGAAATCAAATTTTACCACAGACCTAAAATATATATTATCAAATTTCATCTCTTAAACTTAAATCATAGATGCAATTTTGACATTTTATTTGGACTTACGAAGTTCGTTCAAAGAAAGACAATATTAAGACTGGAATGTTTGTGCCAAATTATCAAGCATAATTTAACTGGTTAAAAATATATCTGAATGTTTGTTTAATTTGGTATGGTATATTTTTTTTTTGTTTTTGTTTTTTGAGGATTATATTAATTTGTTAGAGCTTGATTTTTTATGTATATATATATATATAAATTAATGAGTATTGGGAGATTAATTTTTTTTTTTGAAAAGGTATTGGGAGATTACACATTACTTTCTATAATTACAACATTTATTCAATTTATTCCTAAATTTAAAATATAGGGTAAAAATTGTTGGTTTTTTTTTTTTTCTATTTCCTAAATTTGAATTTGTCCTCAATTTTTAATTAAACTCTTATAGTGGAAATCAAATATCGAAATAATTAATGACATTTCCTTTTAAATATTATCTAATTAACATGAGTGTATTTTTGAGTTCCTTTCTCACATTAAAAAAAGAGTTTGTCGTAAATTTATATAGTTTGTGAGATTAACAGATCAACGGCAGATAAATAAACTTATATACTGTATGGTCAAGTTTTCAACCCCAAACTAGAACATCGAAACCATAAATCAAATGCTTCCATAAAAAGTAGAATGGTTTTAATTTCCATAAGATTAGAAAATTTTCAAAAACAAAATCCATAAACCATTTGATAAGTTCTTCCATTAAAATGAGTAAACATAGCTTCCAAAGTCCTATCTTGCAAAAGTTACTTTTATGAATTAGACTTTCTCTACAGCAGTAATTTGGAAATATTTTCTGAAAGTTTTTCTTTTTATAGTCCAACCAATTGCAAGGTTAGAGGATCGAACACATTAACATTTACGAGATAGTAATATTAGATTCTTAATTATATCCACTGAACTATGTTAGAATTCGCTCTGAAAATTGTTCTTAAACATGGTTTCCTCAAACTAATCATTTATTTAAATCGTAACTTTCCAATGAATTTAATCCAAAGGGAAAAATATTCAATTTTCATGTAAAGTCGTTTATGCAATATTTTTAGGTCAAAGATTCAAACCCATCATATATATGTATCATTCTTTTTGTATAGTTCAACAAAATACCTGAGAGAGAGCAAATTTAAATCTTCAACATTTTAGCCTAGAATATATATTTTAACCAGTTGAGTTATGTTAATGTCGACTATCGTGATTTAACCCCGTAATAGAATCACAAATTTTTTTTGAAAAAAAGCTTATTCATTAAGAAACAGGGAGGTCTTCTCCATCATAACCCTAAAAAAGCAATAATACAAAAAGAGAAAATTGGATGACAATGTATAAAGTATTATGACATGAAACCTTCTCTCTGATCCCCACTCTCTCTCTCTCTCTCTAAAAACCCATCAAATTAAAAGCCTTTTTTACAAAGGAGAGGAAAAAACTGAAGAACACAAAATGGTGTTTCCCTCCATTCCATCTAATAATTATCTTGATCCAACCCATCAATGGCAACAGGTATATACAAATTAATTAATAAATTTTCTTAATTTCTGCACCACAATTTAATTTTAATTTTTTTTCCCTTCAGCCTTATTTTTCTTAAAATTGAAGTGTATATTTATTATTGTGAGCTGCAGCGGCAACCAACCAACCAATCTGGGAGTATGATCGGAGCCGCCAGTTTTCAGCTGCTGCCGCAGCCATCGCCGCAGCAAGTCCGGGCGGGGTCCATGGCGGATCGGGCCCGAATGGCGAATATTCCCGTGCCGGTGCCGGAGACGGCGCTGAAGTGCCCGAGATGTGAATCAACAAACACAAAGTTTTGTTACTTTAACAATTATAGTCTCTCTCAGCCACGTCATTTCTGCAAGACCTGCCGCCGCTATTGGACCCGAGGCGGCGCTCTCAGAAGCGTCCCCGTCGGCGGCGGTTACCGCCGGAATAATAAACGGACTAAAAGTAGCTCTAAATCTCCGGTTAACTCCCAATGCCAATCTACTGCACCAGGTACGACTATTTTTTTTTCTTTTTCTTTTTTTCTCATATTATTGATCTTAAAAGTACTTTAGCAACCCAATTTACTTATTTTTCTTTCCTTTTGGTCTCACCGATCATCATATGAACTGACGATATGTTAATTTATTGCCTTAGATCTAAAAGTTTAACCCTTTCAAATCACCATTTTGACTGTAATTTTTACCTTTTTTTAAAAAAAAAAAATTAGGTCTCTATTACTTGTTTTTCACTTTTTGGAAAAAAAAAATTACCTAGAATCTTAGTAGAACTTGGATCATGAGGATAGAATTTCCTTAAACTACTGAGTACAATTTTTAAAAGCAAATGATCGATTTTTAAGTATAATCAGTTCGATTGCAAGTCTATACTAACCGTTCTATTTCTTCTAAAAAGTTGTAGGTTTGAATATTTATTGTATATTTGTGTAGTATTTTTGTTATTGAAAAAAAAAGTTTTAATTTGAGGTCTAGACTATCAAAATGAGATAAATGAAAAAATGTAAATAAGATTGTAAAAATAAAAATTAGTTACAGTACGAAACAATAAGTTAATAGTATTGTAGATCAGTTTTGAATATAAAACCTGATGTTTTGATGTCATTTTAAGATCAATCTTTGAAAATTTTTCGAATCTATATAAAAAAAATCATTTAAATATGGTTTTTTTACAACAACTTATAGAGCTTTTCAGCAGGAGAAGCAATGAGATTAAATTACAAGGCCATTTCCACACCCAACGAAGGAGCTGGAGATTCAACTCATCCCATAGGGATACCAAACTTCTTAGGGTTTGATCAAATTCAATGGCGGCCACCACAACTTCAGCTTCAGCAAATGCAGTCGTCGTCGTCGTTACCGTTGCTTGCAACTTCAGCTCGGTTGCTCGGAAATGGCATCGTCGACTCATCGTCGAGCTATAACATCGGGCAAATTCAAAAGAAGATGGAAGCGACGAAAATGGAGGAAAATCATGAGCAGCAACGACAGGTTAATGTTGGGAAGCCATTTTGGGGAGTTGTTGCTGGAAATAATGATCGCCATTATTGGAATGGTTTTAATCCTCCATCTTCTTCCCATTCACAAGTATGAGAGTTTGATGATCTTAAATTATTATGTTGGATTCTTTTTTCTTTTTTTTCCTCTAAGAACTTTGATCCAAATTGTGGAAGCTTTTAGCTTTGTTTGTTTGTTTTTTATTTAGCAAATTAGGGTTTCAATGTTGAAGAACTCTTTTGAGTAGTGTTTAAAAATATGAAGAGAGTGATTCAACTCATGTTTTAGATTTTTTTTGTTTTTGTTTTTACTTTTTTTTTTTTTTAAATGAAGATTTACATGTACACATCTGCTCACAAAAGACCTGAGTGTAGATTTTTTGTGAGAAGATGTGGATACTATGCATCTATTTGATAATGTTCTCGTTTCCTTTTTTTCCTAATTTGATTTCTTATTCCATTTTTTTTAAGAAGGAAAAGTAAGATTATGTTTGATATTTATTTTTTGTTTTTATTAGTTTTTGGTTAAAGAAGAAATAGAAATGGATTTAGGGTAATCATAATTTTTTGGATGTTCTCTAAAAGTTTTTTATGAAAAAAAAAAACCAATTACCGAAAAATAATTTTTTTAAAAAAAAGTTATTCAACTTATTATGTTTTTTTTTAAAAAAATTAAAATAAGAAACAAGAAACCATTTTTTAAAAAAGTTTTATATAATTTTATCGAATGTTTTCTAAAATAAAAAATAAGAAACATAGATCATTATCAAATCTATATAATGTTTACAGATTAGACGTAAGAAGTAGAAAACGAAAAATAAAAATATCATTAAGTCCTATTCTCCATCCTCAACATGATTCATACATTAATTAGAGGCAAAAAGATTATTAAAGTTTTACTTTTGACCTCCAAACTGATGGGAAATAAAGTTTTGCTTTGGGCACATTTTTCAAAAAAAAAAAAAGCTGTAAATTAGTCTAAATTAAGCTCTCATTATGGTTCTATAATACTTTTTTTGCTCCATTTTTTGCCTTTTTGCAGATTGTAAATATTTCACAAAACCTGAAGAGTAAATCGAACTTTGAAATTGAGATAACTAAGGTAAAGCTCGCAACCTTCTCATCCATGCATAGCGTTTTGTGGTCCTAAATCAAATTCATTAGTATGAAGCATTTATTTTCAAGTGAAATCTCACTATTTATAAGAAAGTGAAAAATTACTAAAACTTTTCGTGTATGAATATGAATTTAAATGGAAAAATATCAAGTTAGCAACATGTATATAATTTGAATATATTTGAGAGTTTTGATTTTACAAGATCTATTTGATTCATTTAATTATCTTTTGATTTCATGTTTAGATTGCTTCTCCATGAAATTTTCTAAAAAAAAATTTGAGGACTAAAAGTTTACATCTTTTTTTTTTTTTTTGAGTACCTAAGAGTATAGGCCCTAACCAATATAACGAAAAGGGATTCACAAAGAAGAAAGGTGAAGAAATTATGCGGACTAATTGAATGAAAGTTGCATAATTAACGAATAGTATATTATATTTTTAATATTTACAAAAGTGGTAAAATGTTCGAAATATGTTTCAGCAGTGATTTACTATTATTAGGAAGTTAAATTAACATGTTAATGAACAAGTGAAATCAATAATTAATATAGGTTAACATTTATATTTGTCCTTTTTTATCTAAAGTTTGACGATATGTGAAAGTAAAAATTCGATTTAAAAAATTATGTCTTAATTAATTGAACGATGCTGGTTTGACAACATTTATGTTCGATGTGATGTAGACTAATGATTTATCACAATTATTGATATATTCAATCTAGATACATTATAAGCTTTTTTTTTTTTAAGTTCACATTATGTGGTATTTTTGAAGGAAAGAAAAGTAATTTTGCATTGATGTGATATGTAATTAATGTATGGGGGTAACACAAAAGCCTAAAGTTTGTCAGGTTGGGTAAGACCAAAAGCATTCAAAAGTGGTAATCTTTAAAAAGCCACTGATTTTGGCAAAAAACAATGCACCTAAAACTGATTTTTTGGGGTTCAGTGCTTGTGCTTCAATAAAACGTTTGGTTCTCTCACAATTTTTATTTTTATTTTTTATCAACAATATTTATTTTGCTGCTTAAAGGTGTTTTGGAATTTTTCTGCACTATCATTATATTTTTTACACTTAAAAGAGAAAGGAATGCAAAAGATTTTTTTTTTTTTTTCAAAAAATTTTCTAGTTGTCAAATTTGGTATGTAAAAAGTTCCTACGTATTGATACACCTCTCTCTCTCTCGTTTCATACCAAATTTGGTTCAAAATTTATTATATATTTTTTCATATTTACGCACTTAGAAGTTGGTTAATTTTTTGTTAGATTAAAAATTTGAAATGAATCTCACACACACATATATATATATATATATAAAGTATATAGCATAATTCAAGCCCAACATAAGAAAAGTAACATCTGAAAAAAGAAAAAAACAACCATAAATATGGCAAATGTAGAATACATATGTATAAATAGTTATGATTATCGTAATATTGTTTATGTTTGTTAAGATGAGTTGGGTGCTATTGATTTTTAAATATTATATTTATAATTACTTAAAAAAAATGTTAAGTTTTACCATTAATTTTATAAAATATTTAAATCTTATATTGATCCGTGAACTATTAACATGTTCAATAGAGTTATTAAACTTTCAAATTTGTTTTATTTTTGTCAAAATTTTGAAATGTCTATTTTAGTCTATAATTTTTAAAGAATAATCATTTTGATTCTTACCTTTATTTTAATTTTTAAAAATTGATAACGTATGTTAAAGCTGAATATTGACAAAGCAAATATAAGGTGTCAAATAATGTACCAAAGACTATAACAATTACTTCTTGAATGTTTATGAATTAAAATAGATATTTTGAAAATTCAGAAATTAAAATTGTTAATTTTGTAGAGATATTCTAAGATCCAAATGGACATTTTATCCATTTGTTAAAAGTTTATGATGAAAAATTAGAACTAAAAGTTGTATAAGAAATGTATATCACTAAATATTTATTTTACAAAAATAACAAAAGAAAAAGAGAAATTTGAAAATTTTGTATTTAATGATTTAAACAAGGCACTAAGAATGGGGGAATGGAAGACGGTGGTCAAAAAAGGGGGAGGAAGTGAGTGTGGGGAAGAATGTCGGAGTCTTTTTTCGACGCGCCATAGTGCTTGTGCTTTACACGCATCACGAAAAGACAAAGCTCTCTTTTGTCAGCATCTCAACTTTACTGATTTGATCATACACAGGCACGCGCTTACATGTGTGCAATCTTCTCCATCGAGAAACATTTTAGTACTACCTAATCAAACGTCCATAAAATAAAATAATAAATGATTTTACGACATATCAAATTATAAATAAAAGAAATGTACGAGATACGTCAACGAACTCATGTACAATCTCTTTAATACTAATGTCGTGTTGTAAAATGTTCATTTTTCTTTTCTTTACTGATTCCTCTCAGTAAAATATGTCATGTTGCACTGAGGTACTTACGAATGTATGCACGTATGTGGTCCGTGAACACTTTCGGGTGAATACCCATCCCGAACAAGTAGGATTACTGGTTTAGCATTTAAGCCATAGTAGTACTAGAAATTTTCCTCCTATCCATCTTTTTTGTTGATATGTAATGATTTGACATGTATAATTTAATCTCTATCATTAAAAAAAAAAGGTTTGAATATGAAGTATCGATCTTTAGTACATAGCAATTAGTTTAGAAATGCATTTAGTCCCTGATATATTTATAAATCCACCTTTGTAACAAATTGCGTTATAATTTGACGAGATTTTTTGTGGTATGGGATTAAATTGTTTACTTAGGCTAAATTTGTATACAATAAAGTTTACGAAATAAATGGTTAGAAATTTTGAACTACACGATCAAATCATTGCACGTGAAAGTATTACAAAAGGAGAAATATTCAAGTGAAAGTAATGTTAAATTCACTCAAATTTCAAAATTTAGATGTAGATATATAAGATAAAAAGTGTGGATATTTCACATTCATGTTTCTTATTTATTGTCTTCTATTTATTAAGAAAAAGAAATATACTTAATAATTGCTTCTTGTTCATTATTTTTATTGAAAATAGAATGAAAGTTTTACTTGAAAAATAAAATGAGATATTCTAAATTATTGTCATTTGGAAATATAAGTAAAAGAATGACAAAATAATACTTTTACGTATATTTTTTTTTCCAAAATTGGAAAAGGAAGACTAGAAACAAGAAACAAAACCTTTTTCTTTCTGATTTTGGAAACTTTCATAAAACGAGAAAGGAGAAACAAGCCTGAGTTAAATTCTCCTCAATAATTAGTATTGTGTAATAGATGCAGTTTCCGTTTGGTGGGTGTATAAAGAGAGAACAAAGAAGTTACTTTTTTTATCCTATGATTACAAAATTCTCTGCTCGTATTAACTAATATAAAACAATAACTTCATATAAATTAGATTTTTTTATGTCAAATCGAGCATAGCTCAACTGGTTAAAGACATATTTTCCTAACCAAGAGGTCATGGATTCAAATAATCCCACCTCCACATGTTAAACTCAAAAAAAAAAAAAAAAGAAGCTTATTTTTAAGCCATAAATGTTAAAAGATACCCCTTTCATTTAGAGAGAGCCTAAAACTCTGTATTCAGAAGAATCATTGATTATTGAGCCTTTAAGAACCAAATGGGAAGCAGCTTGGTATTTGAAGCAAGCACTTACACTAGAAGAACCATCGTTTGGAAGACGATGTTTTCTCCGCTGGCTCATCATTTCTCGTGTTCTCGATTCCTTGTTTTAAAGATTCCAGCCTTTTCCTGCATGAAAATGGATACAGTTAAAGTCCATAATTACCGAATTACTGAAACCGGTTTAACTGATTGTTATAGACTGATGTTGATGCTTAGGCTTATATCAACGCTGAGCGATGAAACATAAATCATTCTTTAAGATTACTAATCTTGTATCTATTGAGAAAAATCCTATGCTACTAACTCAGGTTGCGGACATAAACCAACTGAAAACTCTTCAGGAAAATGGCCTCAATGAACTAAACCAGCAGCTCAAAGGAAGATCGAGATTACTTGGTATCGGTGAGCCGACCGTGCAAACTCCATCTCTGACGGAAACCTTCAACACCTTCAACTCCACTAGCAAGAATCAAGCGTCTGCATATCAAAACAGATATATGAGTGAAGTCAGGGACATGAAACAGAATATTATTGCAATTGAGCCGCAGATGGGGAACGTGAACACTACCAGACCAGAAACACAAATATATTAGAAACATTCTATTAATTCACAAGAACAATATGCAGAAAGGAGGAGGTATAAGATATTCTTCTCGTAAAGTTGCCCTGAAGAGTTTTTTTTATACATCCTCTTCAATAGGCTTAAATTAAGAAAGATGAGTAATTACGAAGGACTTGATATAGAAACCAATTTAGAAGCCAAGAATAACACAAGATTCTTGATATAACACTGATCAGCCTTCGGGGTTTTAGATATATATGGAGGGAATTTAATTGTACTGGAGACGAGCCAGTTTAATGAAACTAATACAAAAAACTAATAAGAAGCAGCAGCCTCTACTCTTCCACAACTTTCAGAATTGATATAAAAAAAATAATGATTGGTGATCGTATCCAGAAGACTGGAGAGTGCCGGCATACCTCTCCAATGATGTAACTTCTGATTCAAGTTGTGTAGCCCTTTCCTTTGCTGCATCTAGAGGCATTGATGACCCTAATTTTCGTTCACTGTCTTGAAGTCGTTGTCTTAGTTCTCTATCCTATAATGTATATATCCAAAGAGCGTCGAATATTTAGGTAGGTGTTGATGAATAGAAAAAACTGACATACTTTACTGATAAGAGACTGAACATTAAAAAAAGCAAGGGAGCAAAATACAATGGGAGATAAGAAATCAACCTGAAAGGACATCACATGGATTACGAAAAGTTATTCCAGTAGGCATTGATAAAAAGAGTAGTAATTATAAAAAGAGGTTAGAGTCAGAACTCCAAAGGGGAGCCTTGAATTTAATGGATTCCCAAATCTCATTCTCTCTTCTATGCTTGTCTACAAGCGAAGCCTAAACCGAACAATCCCAAAAGTAAGAAAAAATTGGCATCTCATTTCAATAAACCTTAAACTAGAGAAAGAGAGATAAAAAAGGGATGCAAATTACAGTGTTACCCGTTTTTCAGCACACCGTCGATAAACAGCTATTTCATCTTGACAGAAAGGCTCTATATCATTTATTTGCAAGCCTATAAAGTAAAATAGGAAAGCAAGCTTAAACTCAATGTAACAATATAAGATCAGCTTGACGATAATTACAAGCAAAGAACAAAACTTACATAAAAAAAGATTCCTCAATATCCCATCACATAAATCAACACCTTCAAGCACGTGAGATGCAATTTCAGGTGGAATAATAGGTGATGGTGGCCCCATCATTAAATCATCACCAACCAAAATGGTTTCCTCCATGGTTGGTTGCGAGTCAACTGAAGACAAAATGGTAAAAATTAGTCAATTGTATTTCTGTTTCAGCTCAAACAAATTCAATAACCAAGTTAAACAATCATTTAGTTTCTATTCACACTTTTCCAAACAACATGGAATCGATTATTTAATTAGATGCACATGGGGAAATAAAGCAAACTAAACAGATTGAGAGAAGAAGGGAGTAAAAGATCCAAAAACCAGCTTATGAAATTGAACCACTTATATAGCTGAAATAGTCTGATTGAAAAATGGAAAAAAAAAAAATTATGATGTTTAATATTGAATACTGACTTCTGCACTAGAACATCACAAAAATCAAACAGAAAGTAAGTCTCATAAGTAAACTCACAGGATTACAATATTGGATGACAAATATAGTGGCAAACACGGGTCTCCAAATTTAACATAGCTAATAGTTTTGAAGCTGATAAACCCCAAAATATAGTAGGAAGAGGGGGAGAGAGGGTGAGCGGGACAACTAGATGTTATCATGTTAATGAATAGTGTGCTAGGGGAGTGGGCCCTGTTATTTAGAGTGGGGATATAATGGAAATTTTGTTAATATACGCTTGCGTGGGGGGTGGGGAGGGGGGCACAATTTTTGGCTTAGGAGAGATCAAGGAGCTCCTTAATTCTCCCTAGTCCTTGTATTCCTGAGAATATTGATAATAATAGAAGGGTTTCTGCCAGAAGCTTACTTAAATGGGATGGTTATTTTGCAACACAATCATGTCAACAACATAGACGTTCTTTACTATTTTCAAGACGATATAACAACCTTACTATTCAATTTACAAGAATGACTACATCAACTAACGTTCGACATGAGGTCAGGAAACAGAGAATAATTGAATTAAACAAAACCATGTATATTCCTAGAACATAAATGAGAATTGGGCACTACAGACAACCCCCAGCACATACACAAACACAGAAATAAAAGTTAAGAAAACAAAAGCAGCAAATGAGGTTTATCTCTTAACCATATGTTAAATTCAGTAACAAACTATTTACCAAAGAGAACAACCACTAACTATTGATAGAGTGCAATTGTTAACTTACCATCCATGATTGCTCTCTCGTTACTTCACCAGGTAAACCAAAGTTTCAAATATACGAAGACTTGAAGGCCCTAAAATTACAAAGAACCAAACACTGAAATAAATCATATAAAAAAACAACAACAAAAAAAATTAAACAAGGACATGAACCAGTATTTAAACCGTAATAACTACTGTGAATGAGCAATTCGAGGTATCGACAGCGTGGGCACTCCGACCATGGCACAAGCCCCCGAAGCATGATCAAGTTCCATGAAATTGCTCGTTTCGATAGGGCAGGGCGGGAGATTATCCACAGATGATGATTCCTCAACAATTCCAAGCCTCAAAATATCTCCAAAATTAATTATAGCTCTTTCTAGTGCTAAAATGAGAAAATGCTAAAAAATTAAAAGTTTCCTGCAACTAGTTAGACAAGAAGTAAACCTGGAAGAGACTAACCAACATTTATTGATTATAAAATACAAAGAAATCTCCGTAATACTAGAATATCGATTTAGATCTCTAATTCAATAAGAGAATGAGGCACTATGAGTTACAATTCTCAGAATCAGCTAAAATGTGCTCGTTAAAACATGAGGCGAACCTCTAAAGTCTGAAATACGACCAATCAGAGAACAAACGTGGTTCGTTACTATAGAGAAGAAATTAGGAGGTTTTAACGTATGGATTGGCGTGCGCTTCAGAAAACAAACCTACTCGGATCACCGCCGGGAGTCGAGGGCTGTGCGTCAGAGTGCGGCGTGGGTACTGCCGCCACGTTTCCAGGAACGGGAGAGGGAGACGCCGGAGAAGGAGGGTCGCGCCGCCGTTGAGGATCGAGGGACGGGGTGGGTCACGCCGGCGGGTACACGAGAAAGAGGGAAGGAAGCCGAGTAACTGGTCTGGACTTGGTCCTAAATGGCTTTAAATTTCAAAGATTCTGAAAAATAGAAATGATTTCAAATTCTATTTTGTTTGGAACCAAATAAATTACAATTAAAATTAATTTCTTTTTTGTTTGGTTGGATGTTCACAAAAAAAAAATAATAATAATAAAAAACAAATAAATAGTTTAACACTTACTGAAATACTCTGATAATTTTGTTGTAATTGTTTAATATGAAATAACAATGTCAATTACACGTAGTCGTGAAAGTAAATAATTTATCAAAACAAATGAATTTAATAAATTAAAACTTCCAAATGTCATCCTTAATTTTTTTTTTAATGAATAAAATGAAGCTAGAAAAAAAAAATAATAAAGAACTGGATTGACTATTAGCGGTAGAATAGAGTATACTCTTAAAACTGTCCTTAGTTATAAACTTGGAGTATCCAACTTGTTGCGGTGTACGCGAGTTGTAAAAAACAACTCTACTTTTGCAAATAGTTTCAAACTTTAACTTCATTTTTATATTTTTTCTGTATAATACTACATGATTTATTTTTTTTTATTTTAAAAATTACTCTAATTTAAAATTCTGTCAACTATTTGAAAATAAGTTTTTTAGGAGTTAAAACAGAAAAATCAATTTTTTTTTTCCCAAATGCTCAAAATGATTTTTCAGATTTGAAATAGAGAGTTAGGGTTTTTAAAATAGTGGAAAAATTATAAAGGTGAGGGGGCGGATGGGATATCATAAAGAGGAAACATTAGAGTTTCTTTCCTAATTTTCCATAAATTTCCTAATCTTGAAACTCTAATTAGACTCATCCAATATTTAATTAAAATTCCTTTTCCAAGCTCAAAAAATGTAATTAATTAATCAACTCAGTTCAAAACTAGCTTCTCAAATAACATATTAACACCTCTAACAAGAAAATGTGAGCTTTACACTTACGTTCTACTAAACATCGAACTTGGAACTTACTCTCTCTTGATTGAATTCCATGCTAATGTTAGAGAGCATCTGAATCTTCACATTCTCTACAGCGATATGATATTATCTCTTTTAGCCATAAATCCTCATGACATTGTTTTTTGTTTTCGCCCGAAAATGTCTCATACTATATTGATATCAGTCCGTGCTTATATATTATAGGTCATCCCCTAAGGTACCTAATATTAAACTTTAATCGCATTTCCAACAGCTAACACTTTGCAAGAGATTGTTACTACTTTATGAGATCTCCTAGTCGGTCGACAAGCCCTCACATGCCATGTTATGATGGAGTCAAGTTAAGCAAGTTTATTGGTTAACGACTCAATGATGTGTGGGAGTCCATTGCTTGGCTACAAAAGATGTGTCACTTTAAGTCAACGTGCTCGCCCATCCATATCATATCAAATTAACTAGTAGGTGATTGTTAATATGGAGGTCAAGGTCATCTACTTGAATGTGTGATGGTGATGGGTAGAATAGAATTTATGAGGAATCTAACTTGACTAAGTCACTAAGCTAATAGTCACCATTTAAAATGTTTGGAGATCAATCAATATATTATATCTTTTTTCAGTTCGAAAATTTATCAATTAAATAGAATATTTAAAAGTTTAAAGTATTAATAGTGAAAAAATATGAAAGGTGAGTATTTTAATAAATATGCTTAATTCTACAAAATATCTCTATATTTTGTACTTTGTTTAAAAAATTCTCATATTCTTTCAATAGTTGCAAGAATATCATTCACATTTAGAAATAAATTTTCTTAGATATTTGACAGAAAGTTGAGTGCCCACTAACAGATTGATTACGTGGATATGAAACAGATTATATGGTGGCTTAAGTGAAAAAACACAGCATATTAAGATTGATTTTTTTTTTAGTACAAAGAAACAAAAGGAAGTAAAATACTAGTTAGTTAAAAGTGGGTGAATTAGTGCAAAGTGCGTGATAAACCAGTGTGGGTAGTCTTCCATCCAAATCTGAGAATGTTGATGTCGCCATGCATGAATAGCCAACAAATTGGCAACCTCGTTGTGCTTCCGTTTGGTCAGTAAAACTTCTGCAATCTCGCCTCTTCGAACCTTCTTTCTGATTTCATTGACAATTATTTGGACTTCATTATCAAAACGGTATTTACCCTATATGAATTCCCAAATTATTTGGGAATCAATTTCGACCCAGAGTGATCTGATCCCGGCCTCTATGGCGGTCTGTATGCCCTCCTCAAGTGCCAAAGCCTCTGCCAACTCAACAGGACCAAGAAGCATCCTTACTTTCTCCGCTATTAGCAAAACAACTCCCTGAGCATCACGAACAATTATCCCAAAACCAACTTTGTCGTCAAGAAATGTTGCATCGGTATTAAGTTTGTAAGTGGGTGACTCAGGGGCGCGACACCTCTCTTCATCGGTTCTGGTGTGTCTGTCGGTTGGGGGGACCTCACGTGCGTCCTTCTTTCCATTCCTCGGCAAAAGTCAACGCTTTTAAATTGGCTCTTCAATAGTATGCTGGACATTGTTGAAAATCGTCGTGTTGCGATTATTCCAAAGTGTCCATAGGATGATGGTGAAAACCTCCATTTTATTCCTTCGCCAATCCTCAAATGCCCTACAAAAAAAAAATAGAGAAAGTAATATAATAATCAGGCATAAAGGGAAACACCGGACTCCAATTTGCCCAATTATTTTTAACTTTTTTACAATTCCATAAGGCATGAATTTCAGTTTCCACTTGTTACAGAAACAATGAAGTAAAAATAAACGTAAAAACAAACGTAACGCTACATTTTTTTCACTTAAGCTGCTACGTAAGTTGTTTTGTATCCATATAATTCATATGTTTGCAATCACATTTACTTTATGTCAAACATTGAACAAATTTTTTCTTGAAGGGTATTTTTAGATCAAAGTATATGAGTATTTTGTATAATGAATCAAGTCTTAAAAAATATAGTACTAAAAAAAATATAAGCAATTACAGTATCTAAACCAAAAAGTAAATGGTATTAGTATACATTTTAAAATTATTAATCTTACCGTAAAAGTTTCACTTCACCAACCATCCAGCCTAATTCTTTTGAAATATTAAGAAAAGAGAGATAAAAACAAAAGCATTTGAGATGAATGTAATAACATATTGATTATTGACTAACAATTCTGTCTTTTCTTCTTAAAAGAATTACAAAACGCAAAGACGACTCGGATTCACAGGGAAAAGTGGTCAAATTCAGACACCAATAGTCATAAATTCACACAAAAACAGGGTCAAGCAGCCGAAGAAGGCCCACTCCCCCACAAATTTCCTCAAGAAATTTCCCTTTCAAAATCAGCGTTCAGCAGCAGCAACGTCCAATCCACCACCACAAGGACTCCGGCCAACCACCGCACCCCGGTGGCGCGTGAATCAGTTACCTGCCGGGCACCTCTTCCATGTGCTGACGGCGGAAACCGGCCGGAGAGGTGATGGGTCAGGGGCTGAGCTGTGGCGAACGCCATGAAAATGGGCTGTTCCGAGCTGTGCAGAATGGCGATTTTGAGCTCGTTAAGGCCATGGTTGAGGCCGATCCAACTGTTTTGGAACAGACCACTCCTCGTACGAGGATGTCTGCTCTGCACATCGCAGCTGCATATGGTCAGATCGAGGTGGGTCTGGGTTTTGACTTGTTTTTTTTTTCGTTTCTTGTATGGCGAATGATTATTTGGACATTTGTATCTGATGAGTTTTTTTTTCTATTGGTGGAAATTCTTGCTGTCTAATCAGATTCTTTCTATGCTCTTGGATCGGTCTGTGAATCCTGATGTATTGAATCGAAACAAACAGGTAATGATCTCAACTATACTTTTGTTTTAGTCTTCCAATGAATCATTTTGCACTTTCATATCTAAAATTTGATTTATTATTTGAGTTTGCTCTTGCTAATCCATTTATTTGCTCCCTGTATCTCCTCTTTTGGTTTAATTTGATTTTGGTTGTGATTGACTTAGACCCCATTAATGCTGGCTACAATGAATGGGAAGATATCTTGTGTGCAGAGACTTATTGAAGCAGGAGCAAACGTTTGTGTCCCAATTTGTATGATTTATGAAATTTTCTTGGTGTATGCTCATTTCAATTACAAAGTAATTATTAACAATGTGTTGGTCTTTATAATTTCGATAGATATTGATGTTTGATTCTCTGAATCGACGAACTTGCCTGCATTATGCTGCTTATTATGGCCACTCAGACTGCTTACAAGCTATAGTTTCTGCTGCCCATTCAGCTCCGGTTGCAGCCACTTGGTTAGTTTCTCGTCGCCTCAGATGTCGATCTTTCGTGTGTCAATGATTTATTTACCTTGAATTGGATGTTGTTGGCAGGGGATTTATCAGATACGTGAACATTCGAGACGGAGGAGGTGCTACTCCATTGCATATAGCTGCACGCCAAAGTCAGCCACAGTGCATTCGGATCCTTTTGGCGAATGGGGCTCTTGTTTGTGCTTTAACTTGTGCATATGGGTAATTATCTAAGCAGATTTGATGTGGATTGTATTTGTATGTGCTGATCTTTTATTCAAGTTAAGAGAGGTACATTGGTTTGCAGCTATCCCGGGAGTTCGCCTCTTCATCTAGCTGCTAGAAGTGGTTCATTAGAATGCGTTCGAGAACTGCTTGCGTGGGGAGCAGAAAGATTACAAGTGGATTCAGCTGGGTAAGCTTTAGCTAGTTTTATGAATTGATCACTCTTTTGTTGCAGCTAGACCATGACGTTGACCTATCTATTTGTTAATTTATACCTCTCCTTTGTCGAGCTCTTTTTTCAAGTCCCGGGGCGTTTGACTCATTGGTTAGGCTTGCATAGGTTGAAGTTGTGAAGCGGAGCCTATATTTAGAAAGTGAGTTTAGTTATCTCAAGCACCAGGCTGCAATCCCATGAGCTTGATGAATCCTAACTACATAAAATCGACTTCGAAAATCCACCTCTTAGACTACACACTTTAATAAATCACAGACCCACAAACTGAACACATGTTAAGGTTTAGTTTCTATAATTTCATTTCTCTCAATACTAAACAAACATCCCCTTAATGCCTTTATTCAACCTTCAAAATATATTATATTGAAAAGATTGTTCATGATTTAGTACTATTACATGAAAGAAGAACTTCAAGAGATTTTCATAATGAGGTTACTTTTGTAACTTTGGAAAGATGATCCAGTATGTTGTTGGAGAATAATCTTTTCAAGGTTTTCTGATGAGTTGTTGTAACCTCTTGGAGAAAATGCAAAAGTAATTATAATTTAAATAAGACTCTTGGTAAGATTCCATAACTGCCCCAAAGAACTTCGACGACTAAAATATTATAAATTAGAAACTGTTGTTTGGTTTGTAGAACCAAAAATAGTGAAAATATGTCTGGTGAGTGGTTTCTGTTTTTCAAAGCTTTTTGTTTTTTTTTTTTCTCTTATTTTTCTGTTCTCACGGAATGCTTTGAGAACAACTTTAATGATTTCTATTTTGAAAATTATGAACTTGTGAATAATGATTCTAAGTACTTGATAATTCTTACCTTTACGACAATGGTGTCCCGGCAAGTTTTCGCTCATCATGAATGAGAACTTGGAAAATTTTAGCTGCAGTTGTCATCAATCTTAATTTTTTAAACTTGTCAACGCATGATTGCAGGAGAATACCTTATACGGTTGCGATGAAGCGCAAGAACCGGGCATGTGCAGCCTTGCTGAATCCTTCATCAGCAGAGCCTCTTGTCTGGCCATCAAAATTGAAATTCATCAATGAGCTAAATCAAGAGGCAAAAGCTCTGCTAGAGAGGGCCTTGGTGGAAGCAAACATGGAGAGAGAGAAGGCCATATTGAAGGACAATTCCTACTCACTTCTATCTCCTTTGCAATCTGATGTTGAGTTGGATGATGCAGAATCTGAGGTAATATCAATCCGTCTCTCGAGTTTTGGTGATGTCGATGATTAATATGATTTGAGATGCCGCTGGGAATCGATAAAAAAAGTTCCATCTGAGGAAAATTTGAAGATGTGCATAAAATTTGTTGAAGGAAAAAAAATCTTCAAGGCATATTTGAGTTTTACCATTACAAATGATTTTGAAGTTAACGAATGACTGGATCCTACTGCCTTCATTTTCAGCTAGATTTGAGGGTAGAAAAACATCCATATACCCGAAAATCCCGGAAAAGGGAATAAAACATCCATATATCTGAAAATACGAAACTTTCCAGTTGTAATCATTCATTAGAATGGTCTTTGCGACCCAGCTAAACCATTGTGATAGTATAACTTTCATTGCATGAAGCTACTGATATACTTTCCTCGAACCGTATGTGTCGTGATTCTTATTCGCCTGTGGTAATTTCCGAACAGGGGTGCGATGTCGAGTTATGCTGCATATGCTTTGAACAGGCTTGTACTTTAGAGGTCCACCCTTGTGGTCATCAAATGTGTGCCCATTGCACCCTAGCTTTATGCTGCTACAAGAAGCCAAATTCCTCAAGCACTTGTCCTACAGCCCCGCTTTGCCCTTTTTGTCGAAGCAGCATCACTCAGCTACTTGTGGCGAAGACCAAGGTGACTGATAATTCAGAATCTGAAATCAGTCCATCGAAACCGAGGCGGTCGAGGAAATCGAATTTCAGTGAAGGCAGCAGTAGCTTCAAGAGCTTATCGGCTTTGGGGTCATTTGGGAAGATTGGTGGCCACAGTACAGGAAGGTTTTCGGTTGAATGTGACGAGGAGGTTGATAAGAGTTTCTGAGTGGCATCTTCTGCTCGGGATCTTCTTCGAGCAAGCTGATTGTGTGGTCGATGTAACAGTGTTTGATATGGAAGAATACTGATGGTTATGTTCACTATATCTATCAAATCTACTTGAATGTCTAAGAAGCACGGCTACGAGCGTCGTTGATAGGTTTTCGATCATCTTTAGGTAAGTATAAGGTGGTCGAATCTGTCGTCCGTCGTTTTCTTACCGAAGTTGCAGCAAGTTTTCTATTCATGAGTGATGAACCTTGCTGGGTACTTGTTATGTTTTTGAGTTATAATAAAGCTTCATATATTGGTCATTTATTCAAGTAGAGCTCCATCCAAAGTTATCCTAATCACAGCCACTCTTGGCAGATTAATCTTATTATTTTTCCATCAGATAGAAAGTTTAATCAGCTGTTTCATTTACCATGATACTTATTTAGGTTCTATAATGCAAACCTCTAGTGGAAATAGGGTAAAATATGGTTTTGGTTACTCAAAATTTTATCTATTTTCTTCCTAAAAAAAATTATCCATTTTCCCATTGTTCCTAAAATTTTAAGATTTTAATTTTATTCCCTAAATGTTTTTTAGTTTTTGTTGTAAAAATGATTATGTATAATGGCTTTACACTACATTTCTAATGATGTATCCTAATGACATTACAAATTTAGCTTCTAAACTATGAAGGCTATATCAATTTAATTTTTGAACTTTAAAAGTTGAAATTATGTTCTTAAATTTTTTTTTCTTATTTTATTAAATATTGATATAATATATTTTTTGGACAAATAATTGATGTGGAACATAAAAGAATATGCTGAATATACTAGCTCATTAAAAGAAAGATGCGTGAGCCAAAAAAATAAATCAATTAATAATGTACTCCGCAGGACCACATGTCCGCTCATCAAATTTTAAGATTTTTTTTTTTTTTGAAGTAAATTGGGAAGGGTATTCCAGTCTAATTAGTTCTTTTTATTATTATTGTTGTTATTCTTGATTTTTTTTATACAAAAAAAAAATCAATAACAAGAGAAGGGAAGAATTTAAATCTCAAACTAATTTCCTTCTTGACCAGTTGATTCATACTCAAGTTTACATAATTATTTTTTTGAGGTAAAATTTTACACTCCCACACCTCAATATATCAAACAATTTTGTCAAATTGAGCACAACTTAATTCATTAAAACATATTTTACCGACCAAAAGATCGTAAGTTCGAATTGAAATTATATACCAAACAATTTCAAGAAACAACATTTAAAGAAACAAAACATATATTTACATAAATTTCATGTCGTTTCATATTCATTCCGAATTTAAATGAACAGAGGCCTGAGAATTCTGCGAGTAATATTCTCCCCCTGAATATGCACAAAAAGAAAAAGAAGTAACGAACGAAAATAACAAGAGTTGAAAATGAAGGGTTCCAAGTAACTCAGAGAGAGAGAGAGAGAGAGAGAGAGAGGAGATGAAAGAGGAGAGAGATTGAAGACCCAGAAAGCATCTAAGGCAATAACAACACAAGCATGAAAACAAGACCAAGGACCCCATTACCATTGCCATCATTTATCCACTCTCCTTGGATTCTTCTCTGCTCTTAGCCTTTACAAAACGAACCATTTGCCACTGAAACAGTGTTCATCAACCGGTCACCAAATTATTGGGCCGCGGCCTCAGCTGGTTCCTCCAGCAATTGTTGTTAGCGGAAGCAGCAGCAGTAGAAGCGCTTCTCCTCCTTTCTGCGTCTAGAAAGTGAGCCAGCGAGTGGGTTCTGGTGGCGTTTACAGCGTCGGTGGTTAGCTTGCAGCACAGCGAAAACAACCATGGCTTTGATTTGATGTAATTCTTTCTATCTCTATCTCTATCTCTATCTCCTCCTAGGCTGGCTTCTCTTCTTCCTCTTATTGACGATCTTCTTGAAAGCTCCACCATGCTAGAACCACCGATTAGAGTATCAAGATTATTGGTGCTTTTATCATGGAAGAATGACCCAGTTGACTGCAAACAATCAGAAACAAAGCGGGAGAAAAGACAGAATGGGACCCTTTTTCCTTTTTCCATATATAAACACAAATGGGAACGATGAGAATTGAAATACTTTGTTTCCGAGTTGATAAACTGGGTAAAGAAATGGAAGGATGAGTAAACAAGACCAAATTGTGCTAATTCTTTATGCTTTTTCGGGTTATAGAAAGTTTTGTATGGCCATACCTCAGAATCAAGATCTGAAGAGTCCGTGAAGGAGCTTGGAGATCCAGTAGGCAAAGTGTTGAAGGAGATTGATCCGGAAAAGTCGCGACTTTCCAGCAATCCAACTCTAGCATTAAGCAGTCTTAATCCCAAAGGCCACCCATCGTCCTGGCTCAGACATCAATTGAAAAGCACAAATTTAACTCGTTATTCAGAAGTATACTACGTGAAGAAGCTCGGAGGGGGAGAGAGAGAGAGAGAGAGACCTGTTGAGCCATCAATTCACTCGACCTCCTAAGCACTGGCTGAGACCGTGGTGGCTGATTTGATATATTAGGAGACGTCGAAGGAGGTGGCTGCAGGGGAGAAGACGTTAAGAATGAGAAGAATAAAATTGAATTCAAATCATTAGAGAACAGACAGCATATGGATTATGGTCCTATGGACGACAATCTATAACCACTTTAGTGTTGTTTCAACTTTCAACTTGGCTAGTGAGAGAGAGAGAGAGAGAGAGAGGCAGAGATAACTTGCCATTTCTTCCGAGCATTTTCTGCTTGGCAGGCAAAAGAGGCGATAGAAAAGGCCTTAATGAGAATACTGCAGAGACACCAGAGGCCCACATACTCGGCAGGAGGGCCAGGGCAACGTCTATTGTATTCACTGTTTTCATATTATGAGCGGGAATTTCAGTCAATTAGTTAAAGGCTTAAAGCTAAAGAACAGTGAGATATCCAATTACCCAAATCCAAGTTCTCTACTCGATTAAATGAGGATGAAAAACTGACTAAAAATGTAAACTGGTGCCCACTTCAATATAAAAATCAACTGAAAAGAAAAATGGTAGAATTCAACATAAAATTAATTATGCTGCATTCAATAAAATTATTTTGGAATAAAAATTGAAATGGAGAAGATTAAGTAATAAAAAATGTTGTTTACTAATGTTTGAAATGAAAATCAAATTAAATTTAGATTCGATGCAGAGAGAAAAGCAGCAGATAGAATAGCACAGAAAATAACAAAACAAAGTTGATGGAATCCACAAAAATAACGAAATTGAAATGACATTTTTGTCCATAAATTAATCAATATCAACACCTACAAGGCAAGTTAACATCTTTTTAGTACGACAATTCCGATTTCAAAGAAAGAAAGGAATAGATGCTTATTAGCTTTCTTATTTTTTTTTATAAACATAATAAACAATGAAAATAGAGGTGACCTTTTTCTTTTGGGAAGCCTACTCCATGCTTCATGTCCATGTAAATGCAACTCAAAAGGGCCGACAACAAATGAAGTTATACGGTACTTCGCCAGAGTATCAAGGAGGTCGGAGAGTCAAATGAAAATCTCGTATCCCAATGATTCTCCAATAGCAGAGACAGTGTACAACCATCAGCAATGGGCACGCATAGCATAGCCTCCTCGGCCGTTGTGGTGGCCAAATTAAAAGGTCAGTAACATCCATCTGTGGTGTGGCATCCTGCAGCCTGCAAGAACCAGCAGACATGGGCAGAAGTACGGAGAATCAAAGGAATAGTACACATCATACGATATCGAATAACTAGTGATAAGGACCCAAATTAAAACCTCATACACTACCAGCGGTCGACGGCATTATCAGTGATTGAGCAAATCAAGAGAATAATTCTTTTGCTTTTTCTTTTTTCGGTCTTTTGCCATTTATCTTTCACTTTTTTCGTTCAGTTTAAGCCATACAGTATGGGAAATTAGTATATAAAATCAATAATGCATATATCATCTGATTCCAAAGAATAACTACTTAACAAGGTTGTTTATTTCGCCTCTGGTTGCTTAAGAAGTCATATTTTGGTTTTCAGAATAGCTTGTTTAGAGCAACTTACCACTGACTAGAGTTGCAGAACATTTGCCTGAAACAAACCTGGATTTCTTGTCTTTTACTTCAAGTCCAAGATTTAAGAAACATATACTTTTCCCAGTCTACAAAGCAAACACTCGAATATGGACTATAGAGAACGTATCCATGATATTGAAACAGATAACGAAATTGCAAGACATTACAAATTTTATGATCGAGGCAATCTCATAAAGCAGACCTATTGAGAATGTAAACAAAGTAATGTTGTCATAGGTTAGTATTTGTAGTATGTGGGTGCAGGGAGATGTGTTGTTTCGTTGAAGAATAATGGGACATATCTTATTTCAATGCATATATATAAGTAAGCAGTAGCATTTCATGTTATTCAAATCTCTAAAGATGTAAGAAAAATTATATCAAGTTATTAAAAGAAAATCAACGACCGATCCTGCCACCTGGTTTTGTACAAGTAGAAATGAATTTATGCAAAGATTCCATCAGACAATGATACAAACACCAACTTGACATCTGACGTAAATATTGAATTTAAAAGAAAAGAACTCACCAAATCCAAAACAAAGTAGCCAACAGGGGAAAGACATCAAAGTCCAACAGAGGTGCAAAAAGATCATAACCATCATACTAATCCTTATATTACTATTTTTATTTATTATACCAACCATGACTCACTGCCCATATGAAAGTTGTTGAAAAACTTAAATTTTTTATGATAAA
>JAOANK020000085.1:1305003-1320531 GCA_026257165.2 Telfairia occidentalis
AAAAAAAAAAAAAAAAAAAAAAAAAAGGGAAAAAAGGGTTGTTGAAGTTTGGAGTTTTCGAGAATTAAAAATTAGTAAGAGTTCAGACACTAAAACTACATTTAAACTTAAAAAGTAATTAGTGGATGACAATCCTGCAGACGAGTGATAGTTGAATGATTGATTAAATAGAAAAAAGAAAACGAAATTTAACGAAGCCAAAATTTTAAAATAAAGTCAAATAGCTTTGGCAAATTTAAAATAAAGTCAAATAGCTTTAGTATGCCAAAGTGAGTATAACTCAATTAGTTAAAAATATATTTTTTAAATTAAGAAAGTTATGAGTTTGAATCCTCCCACTACCACTTGTTGTTGAACTAAAAAAAAACATTTTACGAGCATTTTTATTTTTATTTTTATTGAAAGGTATATTTGTTATCATGTTTTTTTTTAAGTAATAATTTATTTCTTGCATTTGAAAAAGTATTTGGGCTTATCAATTTGGGCCATGTGTTTCGGCCCAACCTTGTATTATATCCAGCAATATATATATTTTTCTTTTTTAAATCAACCAAGGCATTACATCATTTTTCTACTAGAATAATTTGAATATCATTTCAAACCATACATAAAATCAATCTAACAACATAAAATTTTCTTCAATAATTAATAAATTAACCTTGAAGTTTACTGTTTTTAGTAAAATATCTCACCATTATTCAAATATCATATATTTAAGGAAACGTATGTTACTTTTAGTCAGCTATATTTTATCATTAGAGATTCAAGTCTTCTCTCTTTCTTTCTAATGATCGGGACTTACAATAAATAGAAAATTATATATTAAAAGTTTTTCACTTCCAACTACTGTTTGTAAAAAAAATATGCAATTAAACACGATGGTTGACCGATCCCATCCGTAACTTCAGTAGCTTACTTCATTATATATTAAAAAACACTAATATTTTCAATTAATTAGTGTTAAAGTTGACAAAAAGAGTAAAATTATAAATATCTTAGGTGGTCATTACATGTCCAGCGATGAGGGAAAATTGATTTGATAATAGCAAGTTCTTGATTAAATCAATTTTAAATCAGGGTTGTTTTTTTTTTTTTTTTTTTTTTTTATAATAATCTTTTTGGGTCTACCAAATCAAGAAATAAACAAATTCACATAATTTTCTGTGAAATGAACCTAGCAAGTAATTAAATGCAAAGAAGCTACACAGAATCCATTATGCATTACAGGTAATTCATTCACTGTCCTACCAAAAAAGGTCAGCAAATTATGGAATTCCAAATGTGAAATTACCAATTTGCAATTAAACACAATAAGCCAATTTAGTCTACGGGATTGTTTGGGAGTGTTTTTTAATCTTTTAATTTTTTTTTTTTAAAAATATGTTTAGACAACTATTCGCCTTCTTGCAATTGTGAGATGAAAATTTAAATTTGTTAATATTTTAACCAAATTAATTTACTTGTCCAATTCTATATATCATTTAGAATAAACGAAATTGTTATTCTTGTAAAAACTAACCATAGTATATTATAAATTAGAGAAAAAAAAGGTAATTTTTTACCACTAAACTTATCAAATTGTATATTATTATCTATTATAAATTTTCAATTTTATCAAATTGCATCTTAAACATAGATAGATGTATTATAATTTTTAAGTGTTACAATTTTTATTTCTACTAAATTTTTGTTTGAAATACCACTAAAAAAATTTCTCATAAATGTTGAATTATAACAACATTTGTATGATACAAAATTATAGGGTTTTCAAAGATAAAACGACACTAAAACTAAATTTTTGTTAAAATTTATTAGTTTTGATAAAATTATTTCAAATTAACTCTACTTTAATCAAATTTTTTTTTTTTTTGTAATGTTTGATTTTATTGAAATTTGTGAGTTTATAAAGATTTTAGAATTACATTTCGTTGAGATTAGTGGGTGAAGTAAAAGAAATTGATCCCAAGTCAAAATTGTAACACTATTTAAATTTAGAGTTCAATCGGATGGAATCAATAGTTTTAGATAAAAATTGATATAACTCAACAAATTTACAGATAGAAATGTATTTATTCTTTATACATCATACTACACTGAGTTGAAACGTACAATAATCTTAAACTTTTTACACGATAAACGGTAAATTGTTCTTAAAACCATGCCTAACAATCTCGATTCTCATATGAGTCAGCGTTGCACCTACCGTTCTCCTCCAATTAAAGGCGTCCACGTGTCCTCTCTATTTTTCTGCATGTGGGTTGGAGTTCATTATAGAGCCAAGAAGTTGATAGAAACTTCCCATCTCTCTCTCTCTCTCTCTCTCTCCTCTTTTTTTTTTTTTTTTTTTGGTTAATTAGACTGTGAAATTTGGTGGGGCCGAAAATGGTGATCTGTGAGGAAGAAAGCAGTGAAAGCAACACAGAATCAGAGGAAAGAGCCATAGTGCCAATGGCTAAACATGGTGGCAGCTCAGTATTATTTCAGAGAAACCACTGTTTGACTGTCACATTTCTCAGAAACTTTCAAGGGGTATATTATCATATTATATCAAAATTCATTTCTACATCAAGCATATGAAATTCAAGCTTTAACCTTTCATATTCTTGTGTGTGTGTATATATAACCGTAGCTTCACTATTTTTTCAAATGGTTCATATCTCGTTTGAATTTAGAAATTTCTCAAAGAAAAGAAAAAGAGAAAAAAAACCCAAAAAGTTTTTGCGTTTGGTTATGCGAGCAAGTGTAAAATGTTTGATTAAAAACGACTCGAAATGTAAAATTTTACAAGGCATCCGAGCGAAGAGATAAATTTTCAGAGATCTAAAAAAGAATATGGAACCCTAATGAGAACGAAAGGGCAAAAGGGTTTGATAAGATAATTGAAGATTTTTATGGAAAAAAAAAAACCGATTTTGTGAATTTTTTTTTATAATTTTATTTGATGTAAGTTATTTTGTAACCCTAGATTGGGATGTTTTGTTGAAACAGGTAGTGTTGAAGCTGTTCCTAGCGCCTGAAATTACAAGGAATTTTGTGACATTTCTTCCATCAGTCGCCTCTCAACTCAAGTTGTGCTCAGAAGCACCCAAAAGCACTTCCTTTCCCAGAAATAACAATTCGGTAATCTCATTTTCCGGAACCTATAAAGCAATTTTCTCGTCCCATTATATGTGAAGAATAATAATTTTGAACCAAAAAATCTGATTGATCGTTAATGAACCGAGTTTAGGTTTTAGGGTTAGGCAGAATTGTGTTATATTTAGGGTTAATTTCCATTTGCATGTTCTATTTGTTAAAGTCTATAATTGAGTTTGTAAAAACTCTATTTAATGAGTTTAATTATTTTATATATCTCTATCAAAATTTTAAAAGAATTAAGTTCTATTGATGAAGATCTACTAGAACACAATCTTTTAAAACGATGTAGATATTTTGTATATAGATCGTTTTTGTAGACGTTCATTTGTTGGTCATTCTCACGTCCCCAAGTATAGGTGAAAGGTAAGAAGAAGAAGAAAGGGATTTTATATGGAAACAAAATTTGTAATAATCATTTAGATATTGGTATAAAATCTAATTTTCGTTAATCGTTTAATCGTTAATCGTTATCGGTTAATCGTTAATCATTAATTTGAACTTCCACTATTAAATACCTATATTTGTGTGCTAGTTGAATATAGCTAACGAATTAACTACCAAAACGAATGTATTTGTCTTGACAATTAATTAGACTTTTTGATATATCGACGTGTAATTGTGGTCTAATTATCGATCATAAAACTATTACTATAGTTGAAGGTATCTTATTTCCATTCTCTAAAACCAAAAAAAGTTAAAACTAAATAGTTATCGAATGAAATTTAAAAAACCCTAGTTAATTAGTTCTAGGACACAATTGGTAGTCGTCAAAGATTCAGATTATAGCATGTCCAATTATATTATGAAATTTCATATTAAAGATTGTGCAATCAAGCAATGTCCATAATGTGTATGTCGACAATTGACATGCATGATTGGGGAAAAAGGAAGCATAGTATAAGCAAATATAAATCAATTATTTATTTGTATAGGACAGTAGTTTAAATGATAATGGTATCAAAATCGCATTAAAGTTGGAGAATATCACTATAACATTAGCCATATTAGTTCTAAAGTCAATAATCCACATATATCAGTTAGTTAGTATTATTCTAGCAAAAGTTTGATATATATAGATTAGTCTATAAAAACTTAATTATATATTTAATCATAGTATAAATAATGTCTCTCTCTAATTCCCATGGTGACCTTTGAAGTTTGAAGAATGGGATTTGGTAGGGTGTTTATTTAGGGAATAATAATAACAATACATATTACAGACACACAAATTAATTAGTGTAATTACCAAATAAATCTGTGAAAAGTTTTGTTTTGATGGAACGCAGCCATCCAGTTTTGGAAACACATTGAAACCCCTTCTTTTCACTCTCTTCTCTCACTATATCCACTGAATATTGTTATTATATATGTAATGTAAATTGTAACCCTACTACAATAAAAATAAAAAAATAAAAAAATAAAAAGTCCCTTTTCTTGTTTTCTTTTTTTTCCTATTTGTATTTCTTCTCTCTAGGTGAAAATGCTTGGTTGGAACGACAACACAGAAACTACTCATCGCTCTCAAATCATCAAAACACTAAGAGAAGTGGTTAAAGTAAGTCCCACAAAAAAAATTATATATATATTTTTTAAATATATTATATATATATATTTTTAATTTTGGTTTTGTTTTTTGTTTTCACAGAGGGCCGTGATGGAATTCAGATTATCGTCGTCGCCATTGAACATTGATGAAAGGAGCAACTTCAACGACGTCGTTGAGGCAGTTCCAGTCTCCTTTAGACCCCCCGAATCCACCAACATGGACATGGTACCCTCAATTTTTTTTTTTCTTTTTTTAAATAAAATCTCTACTAATGCTATTTCTTTGAGAATTTATTGATTAGAGTATTTTGAATCTGTATTCAATGATTATTATATCATCGACCGTCTCATTTAATAATTTTTTCATTTTTTTTATTATTGTGCGGAAGTGAATGGTTTTTCTTTTTTTTTTTCCTTTTTTTATTTAATTAGATTTTGTCCCCAAGAAAGAGAGTGACAACATTGCTCGTGGGGGAAACTTTAGTCTCTTTCAAACTTCCCCAAAACTGTCCCTTTGATCCTAAAGATCTTGACAAGGTATTTATCAATTAATTATTATTATTATTATTTTTTCACAATCATTTGAATGAGATTATATTTTAATGGAATTTGGGATGAATATGTATAACAGTTGGTCGAAGTGGGAAGGGGGGAGGCAATGGCCCTAAATGCAAATAGAGAGAATGTTCATAATAATGTGGCTAAATTTACTTTCTTGCAAAGATTAGAAGGTTGGAAGATGGAAAGACGACAACGGGTCAATGGAAGATTTGATATGGTATGAAACTTTAGGTTTAAATTATTTCTTAATCATCTTATTATAAGAAAAAAATGTTGAGATTTTATGATCCATATAATATATGGTTATTTATTTTTTTTGGGAATGGGTGCAGTACTACCATCATCTAGGATCAAGGAGGACGTTTCGGTCGATCACTGAGGTTGTGAATTTTTTTCTTTATGAAGTTTATCCAGACAAACCAGTTCAAAAATCTGCAACCAAATCAAAACTTAGAGAAGACGATCTTTCTGTGAGTTTAATTTTCTGTTCTTTTCTTTTTTCTATCTTTTATGTTCTATTTTCTCCTCGTTACATTTTGATTTTGGAAAAGTATATTTTTAAAAATATTAGTGTTTTTTATTCATCGTAAAATGAACTTTTTTGTTTTGCTCATTCATTTCATGATATGTAGGAGAAACTTTGTGATGGGTCGCATTTTGTTGTTGAATTTTCGAAACACATTGTTATTTTTCTATATGAAGTTAGTATATATATTAGTATTATTATATTCAAATCATTAATTGACTTATATATTTGACGTTAATGATTGATTTATTACGTCGTCAACCTACTCAACTGGTTAAACCATTATGTATTTGTTTTTAAAAATTAATTGATTTATATTAGCATATATATATATCTATATTAGTTACATTTAAATCCACTCATTTTTACAATTTTGTAATTGAATATGATATTTCTTGATCAATTTTATCATATTATACCAACCTCTCTTTTTTACGAGTTCAACAAGAGCCAAAATGACACACCTAATCAAGTTAAATTGATGACCTAATCGATAATAATATAACTTAGGATACGAATTTCGAGATAACAAAGTTTACTTTTTGATTCAGGACAAAAGGTCAGAAGAAAAGGAAAAAAGAATTACACCGTTGAAGAGGAAAATGGATGAAATGAAGAAACGAAGGGTGAAAATGCAATCAATCTATGATCTTGATGGTGATAACGATCATCATCACAACCCTATCTATGATGTTGATCAAACGGCCCATGATCATCAGAACCCTATCTTCTTTGATCTTAATGATGATGCTGATGATGATCAAAAGGAAAATAATGATCTTCACAAAAATCCCATCTATGATGTTGTAGGTGATAACTATCAAGAGGCATATGACCAAAAGGAAACAGTGGAGAAGTTCTTGGCAGAAGCATATAATAATCTCATAAATATGTCTGATGATGATGATGATGATGATGGTGATAAAAAATGCAAATCTTTCAGTTTTGATATCAATGAGGAAATTAGTGAAGTGGAAGATGGGAATTTCAATCCCAATAATCAGAGTAATGTTGAGGAATTACTGGCAGAAGCTTATAATAATCTTCTAAATTACTCCAAAAATGAAACCAAGTTGCAAAAAGGTACATTTTTCATCTCTCTCTCTCCAAATTATAATTAGTTCTTTACATATATATTTTTTCAAGTGTTTTACTTCATTCCTATCGCTTAGGGATTTTGTATTTTAAATGGTGAAGTGGGACTAATATAATGTTGGTAATGTTAATAACATTCTCGTTTTTCGTTTTCTGTTTCATTTTTTTTAATACATAAGATGTTATCATTTATTATATTTGTTTCTTGTTTCTAGAAATGGAAAATACATTTGGTTTAAAATAAGATAGACTTTGACAAAATCTATATATTTAAAATATTCCATATTATTATGCCATTTTAATTTTTTTTAATATATCTCATGCGCATTTTAGTTTTTTGTTTCCAAAAAGTTTGAATACAATTTTGGGGAATTTTTCTTAAAAGTAAAAAGAAAAATTATTCAAAAAATAAAAGTTACAAGACCATTAACTAAACACCATGTTTATTAAAAAAAGATGTTTTTTTTTTTCTGGTTGAGTTTAATAATTGTGAAGTTGAGAAATCGAATCATTGACCTTTGTCTTGATAGTAGATATCGTATTTACTAACATATATATATTCAAATGGGCAAAATAATAGGTTATATATTAAACTACTAATCTTGTAATATTTTGAATTCATTTCCTTCCTTCAGTCCTTTTTTTTATATGTGTAAAATTTCATTGCTAATTATATTTTAAATGTAACTTATTTGCATTTGATATTGCAGAAAAAGAAAAGAGATCAAGATCTATAGAGAGACCAAGAAGAAAAAAGGTAAAAACTTTCACCCCAACATCGTTTCCTTCTTTTCCCAATAAAACTTCTATCGATATAAACTCCAATCCAAAAGAGAAAATTACGAAATTAGAGAAAGATCAGAAGATTAAAGATCCAGTAATGGACTCATCATCCATGGAAGTGCGAAAAGCAGCTTCATCCTCTCTTGCAAATCATGTGAAACGCAAACGTTTCAACATCAAAGAATTGAATGGAAATGTCACCTTCTCCGACGTCGATTGCGAGACGAATTATGCGACGACGACAACGGGAACGGGGACAGGGACGGGAGGAAACCCTAATTCTGGAATTGAAGTGGGAAAATCTGTTGCATTTTTTCACATGGATGAATGTGATCTGATCAACCATATCCCAGAATCCTCAGACATGTTTGACCTTGCTTTGTTCCTCTCCAACAATAGGGGTAGCAATGGAGGATTTTAAACCCTACCTAAAAACAACAAGGTTTCTAATTTCTATGGAACTTCCTTTTGGTTTTTTTTTTTTTTCTTTTTAATATATGTATGTAGCAATGACTAAAATTAAATATGTTTCTAACTAGCTTTGGAATGTTATTTCTGGTTTGAACTTAAAAACTTGCAGAACAAAGCAATTTCCAAAATTAGGGTTTTAATTTGTTGATACTTCTTCATCTTATCTCATAAGTGTGCATTATAGAACTTATTTTTGTAGTTATTCAACGACATGTAAAGTTGAATATTTGCATCACTGACCTTTTAGTTGATGATATATGTCTTCACCGATTGAGATTGAGTTATGCTGCGTAGAATTTGTTATGAATTAATCAAAGGTATAAATCTTATTTTTTCAGGCAAAGATCAGTTGACAAAGAGAAACAATACCAATTTATTTCTTATACAAAGTTTAATTGAGAGATGGAAAAGGGTTGGGTGGGTGGTATCGCATTCTTTAAGCTAATTAATGCTTTTGATATTGACCATCCAAATTTTATAACCATCATCATTATTTTACAGAATATTCCTTTCAATATTTCTTGCTTTTAAGACAAAACAAGGTTTTGATTTCTCCAAGTGTACTAATAAGACCTTTTAGAAAAAGAAAAAAAAATACAAAGATAATTGATATATTACTCTATTTCTACTATGCTTTTTTTTTTCATTAAAAAAATCTTTGCATGGTGTTTATTTAATTAATCAATGTTAAAAAAAAAAGAAAAAGAAATATACTATTGATAGTCAATGACGTGACTGATAACATTTTGCCATTCTAATACCAATTTCATTAATAATAACTATTTTCATATGAACTCAAAAAAAAAAAAAAACTATTTTTATATGATTTGTGATAGAGAATCCAATGATTTACTCAATTTAGATATATTATTAGTTATTTTCATAAGTGTCTTCTTTTTGGGTATTTAAGAAATAACATTTTATACTTTCATTTAGATAAACATATACTTGTGGTCGCTCTAAAATTTATCCCATTTTTAATTTGATCACTAAAATTTTTAAAACGTATATTTAAGTTCTCTAAAAAAAATGACAATTAATATTCACATATAATTAATAGTTCACGAAGATGACAATATAAATATACTACAAATATAGGATTAAAAAGTTAGATAGAAGTATTTAAACACATAACAAATTAGAAAGTAGATAAATTTTAATGACAAAAATTATATTTTAAACCTTCATTTATTAGAATGTTTATTGGATTATATTTTGCTAAATTATATAAAATATTTCTATACTGTGTACATTTATTTCAAAAATACCTTTATACTTTCAAAAGTTTCAATATTATTCTACAACTTTATTATACATTTCAAACTACCCTTGAACAAAAATTCTATTAAAAATTTTACAAAAAAATGAGGTGGTTGTCAACGTCAGTTTCAACCTTGGCCGATAGAGATCAACAAAAATTCAACGTTAGATTCCACGTAAGACACCTATTGACAATCACTTCATTTTTTTGTGTGAAATTTTTAACCGAATTTTGATTCAATGGTAGTTTTAAAACTTTTAGCAAAGTTGAAGAATAGTATTAAAACTTTTGAAAGAATAAAGATATTTTTGAAACAAAGTCAAAAGTACTTGGATACTTTATATAATTTAGCCATCATTTTTTTTTGTTGAAAAATGATATATATATAGTCGAGAAATGTTGGATTTTTTTTAGTTTAACAATACGTAGAGTCGAGAAATTAGAACGTATAACTTTTTAATCCAAAAAATATATTTTTAACTAATTGAACTAATGTTGGATTTGACCTAAAAAAAGATATCTAGAACAAAGGAAGTCAACATAGAATGGGTATTGTTTTCCTTCACATCAGTTTCGGTCCAAAAAGGCAACCAAAAGAACCCCCACGTGCCAACGACTTTTATTCCCACTTTTACATACTTTAAGTTTAACCTCAATTTTCCAGCATAAAAGGTTAAATATATCTTTTTATTACCTTTTTTTTATTTTATTTCTCAAATATTTTACCTTGATTTTACTTTTACCAATTGTTTCAATCAAATTTCTATTTAAGAACGTGTGTGAAATTAAAAAATAGAATGATGATACATGTGATGATATTTAAGTAATTATGAAGTTACATTCAATAACACCTCTAGAATAGAATTTTAAAAAAATGTCACTTATAAAACAAAGTGATTTTTACAAACTTTTAGTCGGAAATTCGAAAATAATTTAAATTTCATACCAAACTCGAGGATTTAGAAGGTAAAAAATCTCAGAAAATATAAATATTTGTTTGGGGAAAAGTAAATCCGAAATGGCTCTGCTCTGAGTGTTCAATCATGCAGTCTATGATATGAACCATCTAACTAAAGTTGGTGATCTTTTTCGTATCCAATTTGTAGTTCCAAAAAAAAAAGTTGCATTTCCATTTCTTCTTCGCTTGCTTTTCATCTGAGAGTTCATACAGCTTTTTCCCCAACTTTCCTCCCTGAAGAGAGGCAAAGAAAAGGACGATAAATTCCCTGGTCGGTGCAAGAATTCTGATCTGTTTAAGAACTTGAGGGGTTTTAACCCATTGATCTTTCTTTTCAAAGTTGCTGCAAATTTCTGATTCGATTTTGCTGATGGGGGCTCGCTGGAGTGATTGTTTCAAGTCTGTGACTCCTCATACAGGTACTTCTCGGCTCTGATTTGGGTTCCCTTTTCTTCTTTTCTCTGATTCTTCGTCTTTTAAGCTTAGTTGGAGGGAAGATTCTGAGTAGATTTTGACTCAACTGTTTAATGGGTCTTTAGATTAGATGCCTTCAGGAAATTGCAGATATGGTGTTTGTTTAAATGAACTCTTTACCTGGATTAGCTTTCTTGGTGTTTTCTTTTTACCTTTTTTGGTACTTCAGTTTCTTTTCTGCGAGGTCGTTTTGTTTGATTTTGTGTTTATTTTGAGTTTGGTTTTGCCCTTTCAATACGAATTCACAGAATGATGTTGAAATGAGTGATTTGCGTTTGTTCCTGCATGTAGTTAGTTGCCCTGAATTTCTCTGGAGATATGGAATTCAGAGCACTACCTCTGCCATTTGGAGACCGTGATCTCTCCTGTTCATTTGTATCTTCGCTTTGATGAGTCATTTTCACAAACTATTTGCCCTTGAATCGAAAGCTCATGTAGTCGAAATGCGGGTAAATTGGTTTGAACACTCACAGACTGAATTTCATTGAGAGATCATACTGATGTCATTATGGAATGCCATCTTTACACTATGTTTTTTGTTGGCGTACAGAATAAACTCACATTATCATGTGGTGTCTCTGATTCTAGGAAACTGGAGGCATCTGTTATAATCTTGAGAGTAGTGTGAAGTTTTTAGCTTGTGTATGTTCATGGGATGTCTTTTATTAACATCACATAAAGATTAGTATCATTTCTGGTGGTGAATGTTTCAGTTTTATTTTCTGTACTGGCTGCAGGCCTTACAAGTTCTAAGTCTAACAGAGGAGATGGGGAATATTCACATATTTCTAGCAGCAAGGTATCCTCAGCTTCCATACCTGTCACTCCTCGGAGTGAAGATGAAATTTTGCAATCCTCCAATCTGAAAAATTTCAGCTTTAACGAATTGAGAACAGCGACCAGAAACTTCCGCCCTGATAGTGTAGTTGGAGAGGGTGGGTTTGGTTCAGTCTTCAAAGGTTGGATTGATGAGCATTCCCTAACTCCCACGAAGCCTGGCACCGGCTTGGTAATTGCCGTGAAGAGGCTCAACAGAGAGGGGCTGCAGGGTCACAAAGAATGGTTGGTCGGTATCAAATTTTCCTCATTCCCAGACTTTGTTTGCTTGCCATTCCTTTCTTCTTCCTTACTAAACATTTACATTTAAGTTTTCTGCAATTGTTTGAACATCTTAATCGAATAAATGCAGGATTCATCTTGACTATCCTTTTCATTTTTCAATATACATTCAGTGTGTAACCAATCCTTTCTAAGGGTTGGGCTATGACATGATTTTGCGTAGTTTGCTAAATTAATGGTGAACGTAGGCGGAAATCAACTACTTGGGGCAGCTTTCGCATCCTAATCTTGTGAAGCTGATTGGTTACTGCTTTGAAGATGACCACAGGCTGCTGGTATATGAGTTTATGCAAAAGGGAAGTGCAGAGAATCATCTTTTCAGAAGTGAGTTTCTGATTAATGCCATGCTTCCCATTTTCTATTTTTTCTTTTACAATGTTTTGTGTGTAAGCTGTTGCATTGTTGTGCATTCAGGAAGCTCTCACTTCAGACCGCTTTCGTGGAATGTTCGGATGAAAATTGCTCTTGGCGCTGCCCGAGGACTTGCATTTCTTCACAACAGTGATGCAAAAGTCATATATCGCGACTTCAAGACATCTAATATTCTTCTTGATGTGGTAGGTGCTTACAAACATTTCTGTCGATTAGTTTTCATGGTCATTTGGAGCTGAAAATCCAACCATCGTTTTCCTCGAAATCTACAGAACTACGATGCAAAGCTTTCTGATTTTGGTTTAGCTAGAGATGGGCCAATGGGAGATAAAAGCCATGTCTCTACCAAAGTCATGGGGACTCATGGATATGCCGCTCCTGAATACTTAGCCACAGGTTCTAATTCTCTGTTTCTCTTGACTTCATAAATGACTGATTGACTGATTGACTGGTTCCTCCCATGAAATGTCATGCTTCTTCATTCTAATTACATCATTTCCTCGGATAGGTCATCTCACGGCAAAGAGCGACGTATACAGTTTCGGGGTTGTTCTTCTTGAAATGTTATCAGGGCGACGAGCTATAGACAAGAATCGGCCATCTGGAGAACACAACTTGGTCGATTGGGCAAAACCGTATCTAGTAAGTAAACGAAAAATCTTCCGCGTCATGGATAATCGGCTCGAGGGTCACTATGCTCTCGGACAAGCACAAAAGGCAGCAAACCTTGCATTTCTCTGCCTAGCCACTGAGCCCAAGTACAGACCCACCATGAATGAAGTAGTAACAGCATTGGAGCAGCTTCAGAAACCATCTGAGGTTTTGAGCAGTGAAAGAACAGCAGTTGCATCATAGTGCCCATCCAAATGGAGCATCAAAGACTTGAAGAGGCTGCAAAAGGAAATCTTGTGAAGTGTACAGCTGCTCTGATGATAATGTATGTAATTCCAAACCTCCCTTTTGCTAACAATTTTCTCTTTACATCTTTTCTTTCATCTTGTTTACTATAGTTATGTGTAACACACTAACACTATTTACTGTGATAATGTCGATATTGCCCCATATGTTCAGTATGATATTTCTCTCAATCAATATTCATAGAGATTGCTGAAGAATTCATGAAGTATCAAATTAGAAAGTATATAATATCAAATCACACTATATTATCATTAAAATTTAAAATTACACTTTATGCGTACAGAACATTTTTGCATATTCAACCATTTGAAGAGGACATATTGATAGTTGACATATAAAAATTAGGGATGATACAATTACTTAATGAATTTCAGTCGAAACAAATCTTACTTGATTTGATTAGTTTGATCTATTTTGGTTAACTTTATTGTTTTATTTAATGGGTCATTCGTCTTTACGTATTAACATTTGATTAGGCAAATTGTATGGAATCGAGTGATGGCTAATGGGATCTGATTCAATGGCCATGGAAAATTTATTAAAGTATTCCTTACAAACTCGAATTAGTGTAGCTAATGAGTAATAAGAACAGTCTTTGGCTTCCTTTATGTTCAAAAGATCCTCAATTGAGAAATAATTTACACGATAATTAAAGGGAAAATATAAAAAGTCAAAATTAAAATAGAATAAATGCAAGTAAGCTCTAGAATTATTTTACTAACCATTTGGCCACTATAAAATTCGAATAGAACCACTAGAAAAAAATAATGGCGTCAACTTTCCGCTTGATTTATAGAATGTTAAGACTTGTTTGCATATGAATGGGCCAGCACTTTGCAAAAATTTTATCTTGATTTTTTTTTCTCTAGTTCCTTTTTTTTTTCCTTTTATTTTGGCTAGAAAGAATGAGAATCTAACTTGAAATATCATATAATATCTGATAATTCACATTTGCAACCAGTACCATCGTAATGAGATGGTATAATTTTAAAAATAATCTAACATATATAATTCTATTCAAATCGAAATAAATGTATTTTATAATTCTCTATGAATTAATGAATTTATACCGAAATTGCCAAGTCAAATCAATGTTATAATAGGTGAATGTTATCTAAATCAAACTCCTTTTTCATCTAAAAAATTTATTGAGTTCTAAAAAAAGTTGCAAACGTAAAAAGGCTATATTAAGTCAATCGTAATATAGTATACAAACTATATGTAATGGTTAACCGATGAAGATAATGTGACCTATTGTAATGATATTGATATGCAATCGAATTTTCTTTTCAAATAAGGCATGCACTTGTACTAAAAAAATAAATAATAATAATAATAATAAAGTATGCACTTTTTATACCAAAAATCTATTCTCTCACATCACTACTATATATTCCCTAAAATCGTCCCAAAATCTTTTATCTCCGATCGTTATTTTAGATGTTATAGTAAATTTTCAAGTAGAGATACCAAATTGATGCCCAAGTCCTTGAATTTGTTACGATTTTTATTATTATTATTATTATTGACTTGGACAACAATAAATTTAAAAAAGATAATGTGGCGACAACAAAAGAAAAAAATAGATTCTCAAAAGGAGGGAAAGAACAGAATTGTATAGGAAAGGGCATGAATATATTCAAATCCGAAAAGAATATCAAAACTTTTGACCTAAAAAGGCCCTTTGGTAAAAAATTAAATAAAAAGAATGTAGATAGATTTTCCACCAGAAAGACACATACAAAAAGATTGTAAAGAATATTGTTGTAATTCCAACAACTTAACCCACTACCATAAACAAGAAGAGCATCATTTGGGATTGAACATGTTGGAAATTGGGAGCAAAATGTGTAGTGTTTTGGTCCCCAAACTCAAAGTAACCTTCATTCTTCGCCATTGTTTTTTTTTCTTACCTAAAGTTTTTTGTTCTCTTACATTATATATGGTGGTTGGATATGGTACAAATTCCAACCTTTTTTCCCCTTTTGTCTTCAATGGAACCTTAGACCTACTTAATTCTAATTTTGATTTATCTTCCATTGTTAATGTACGGAGAACGGGTCATTTACATCTCCACAGTGGTATGATATTATCTATTTTGGGCATAAGCTTTGATGGCTTTTACCTTTTGTTTCACCTCTAAGGAAGCGTTTGGTACAGAGAATAGACTTATTAAGTCTGGAGTTGTTTTGTCTAAGAAGTAAATCTGAGGAGTTGTTTGGTGTTTGGAGTGCAGAGTTATTTAGTCTGAGTTTATTTGTCTGTATTTGGGGTGCATAGTTGTTTATTCTGTGTTTTGGGTAGAAA
>JAOANK020000085.1:1328767-1349108 GCA_026257165.2 Telfairia occidentalis
TCCCAACCCAGGAGAGGAGCCGTAGAAAGAGTTTGCACTCAAAATCTCATTGAGTGTTTTTCGTTTTGTTTTTAGTTTAAGAATATATGAAGTGAGATTTAAATTCACGATCTTACCTTTTAGTTGAAGAGATATATTTTAACTAATTAAATTATACTGTTCGATGTACTAAACCAAATAAGATAACCAATTCTTTTTCAGAATTGACCCCTAAAATTTTAGAAGTGAAATGATTTGAAAGGTGGAGACATAACAGATGGGTTATGCTTATGCCTGAATTCTGATCACTACAAAGCCAGACCAGAGCCCTGTGTTCCTTTTTATTTGCAGACTCTGATTTCATGTGAAAGCCTATTCAGTGGCTTCCTCACTTCCTCTCGATCAACTGCCATCTTTTCAAATGGGTCTCGTGACAACTTTCGAAATGTTCAATGCCTAACTTCATTTAATGCCATTTTTTTTAAAAGCTTAATTTTCACCGCTAAACTTATCAAGTTTTATAAATTTTCACCGTAAATTTTTTATTTCATAAAATTAGACTATAGACTTAAATAAGTGTCGCAAATTTAACCATTTATTTAATTTCTGTTAATTCATTCATTATTTCTTTTATAAAAAAAATATGTGAAAATGTTTGTACACTACTCATTTGAATAAAATAAAAGCATTGCACTTAAACTTGATTAATTTATAAATTAACCATTAAATAACTTTACCAAAACTCATAAATTTCAACAAAATTTAGTTCTAATGTCATTCTTCTTTATAATTCTACCAAGTTTGAACACATCAAATTTAATTTTCACCCATAAATCAATATGTTCTAGTTAAGTGTGTCTACTGATCTATATCACCTTTAGGAGATAAACTACTACTACTTATTATTATTATTTTTTGCAATGGCCTGTTTTCAAGACTTGGACCAAACTCAAATAAAATCTAACTCAATTATTGGCATGATATGCTTTAGGGCACATCATGCCATGAGGGTCGACTAAAGAAGAAGGTGATCTCTATTTCAACACTTCGAGTATTAAGCTTCATGAGGAATAAGAACAAGTCGAGAAAAAACCTCCAAGAAAACATGAAAATACCAAACTTGAGAGCTCAATTTAATTAAGAGATAATTTGGACATTGTTTTGGATTTAAACCCTAAAGTATTCTTTTTCTATGTATTTCTCATGTAACCTTTCTTTGTACTTCATACGTAATTTATTTAATAGTTTTTAGGCTCAAGAATAGAGTTTCCCAAACTTACGTGTAACTAAACACGATTAATTATTCTAGTTAGGTTAGTTTTAAGGTGTATACTAATTATTTATAGTAGGCCAATCACATGAGCCTATTTAAAGCTTTCATTTATACATTTGAAAGGCCAGACATTTTAATGAAATGAAAATAGAGAGAAATCTCTCCTTGCTCCAACCCGTTCAAGTTTGATTGATCATCAAACTTGTAGAGTATTTTGACTTTAGATTGATAACAAATCTCTTCATCCAATTACTCTGACCATTACAAAGTTAGTCATTTCTTCATTTCCTTAAGTGTTATCTTGTGTGTGCACTAGGTGTTGTCATGTATTTTGAAGGTGTTTGTTACCACAAATATTGCTTAAGCCACTTGTAGTAGGGTTGAGTACCTTATTAGATGTCCAAGCTTTCTTGATATGTTTTATTTCACAACACAGTGCATATTGTTGTCCTACCTAAGCAATTTCGCCATCTACTTTTTCAAATTTTATTCACAATTATTTTTTTTTGACTTTATAAACAATTTGATGAGAGATCTTTGGAACTGGTATGTAATTGATAAAAATCTACTAACTAAGATGTTATAAATTAGTATCACACCAGCCAAACTGAGAAGAGCTCAATTAATTAAGGCATATCTTTTCGATCAAAAGGTCGTGGGTTCAAATTTCCACCCTCACACGGTATTGTTGAACTAAAAAAAAAAAATAGCACGACATGCCAAGCAATTTTTCCTATGTCCTTTGATTTGCTCGGTTACACCTTTTTGCAAGAGCCAAATTTTTTTGAAGTTTCCACCTTCATATAGTACCAAATGTTTAAGACACACGACAAAAGGGTTCTCTATATAGTTCAATTAGAGTTATTCAATAATCAAATTATATACGATACCTGTTGGTGCAAAATTTTGGGCGAGGTGTTGGGGTCTTGATCTTGACTTGGCAAGTCGAGGCGGTCGCAGTCTCTGCTCGCCTATTATCTTGCACTGATGTGGTGCTCTACCAAATACACTTTTAAAATTTAAGTCAGTGTTAAGAGAAATAAGACTGAGAGCATTAAATTATCCTTATAGTTGGTAGTCTAGGTGAGTTTGTCTCTTTTTATAAGAACGGTGGTGGACATTTTGTGCGTCAGATGGATCTCGAGTCAGGCAACCAGTCACGGTTATCCAGGTGAGGGGCATGAGTATTTTGGGCTTGTTGAGTTTGGGCTTTCGTATAGTCCATTTGCCCTACTCATTGCTGGGCCCATGGACTCACTTCCTAACAAAACCCATCAAGAGCCCTTTAAGATTATATTATAAAATATATGAAGACCAAGGTGACCAATATATATAATACACCCATACTCATACCTTTAACAGTCATCTCCATAGTCTCCAGCCCTGGAACAAAAATTATTGATTTAATTTCCTTTCACCTAAGATAATTCATTTTTACAACTTACCTATTTAAGGAAATTACAAAAACTCTCTACCTCAAGATTGTAATCAACAGAGTTTAATTCAATTCAATCCTAACCTCAACTTAACCAACAGACAGGCCTGCAATTCTATCTTTAATGGGCTTAAATGATCGGTTTGATATGACTTCTAATTTAAACACTTTTTCATAAAGATATATTCATATTATAGTATTTATATTTTTTTATTTTTTAAAAAATACATTTAAAAAAAATTTTACGATATTATTAGTTACAAATATGTTTTTGTTTGTTACTACATATTTTGAAGAATTTTAATTAAACACTTTTAAGTTATTTTTGGATAATCCATCTTCTTTATGCTTCTTCAAAACTAGCTTTTAAATTAATCCAATTTGTTTAACTTGCATTTTATTTGTTAAGATTTAAAAAAAAAACACTTTTAATTATCTAAAATTACTTAAGAAACTATACTAAACATACTTTAAACTGTTAATTTTTTCAAAAGTGCTTGTAGAAAAAAATAATTTTACTTAAAAAATATTTTTTCCAAAGTTAGCCCAAACACACTCTAAGAGTCAACGCTTGACTGATATCTATTATTTTCTTTTGGTTGCCATGTTAAATACTCTAATACTTGTCAATTACTTGAATATAGCTTAATTGTTTAAAACATATATTATCGACCAAAAAGTTAGAAATTTGAATCCCCATTCTCACATGTTATTATATGAGAGTAAAACTAAGTTAAGAGAATATAAAGGCCAACCACATGTTATAAAGAAAAGTGGTTGAAAACAGTCTTGAAATGAATGATAATACTCACAATTAAGTACATAGGAATTGGAAACCACGTGCATTTTTTTTTATTATTATTAAGAATAATAATAATAATAAAATTATATTTCCTTTTACTTTGAACAATTTAAATTTTCAAATATTGAAAATTTATAGACGTGTTTTATTATATATATGCATTGTATTTCTTTTTTCAAAATGATGCTGATGTTAATGCCAATTCCTATCTTTGAACAATGACTACTTTTGTTTAAAAAATATATTTAATTTCATGTACCTTCCAATTTTGACTTAACTACCGACATAATTTAGCAAAATCGAGCATAGCTCAATTTGGTTAAGTCATCCACTCCACATATTGTTGAACTAACAAAAAAACTAAATTAGTTGGCTGAATGATCAAGTCATGGTAGCCACTTATCTAAGATTTAATATGTTAAGGTTTTGGCAACCAAATATAATAGGATTTGTCCGTAAGCCAATCTAGACATTCACGAATATAAAAAAAAAAAATGATATTTTTATTTCAACAATATTTGAGAATAAAAATTCAACCATCCGCTCTTTTGTGGGTAAAGATATATACCTTTGTTGATGCAAAAATCTAGGAAGGAGCCAAGGTACTTTAGTTCTACCATCGAGGTTGCTTCCGACGAGACCCTTGCCGATGTGGTGCTTAACCCTGTACACTCCAAAGAGTTAGAGTTAATGTGAGCTAATGAGAAATTTTTTGCATGAATGAATCGTGCATTTGGGAGAAAGTTGACCTTCTATTTACAGAGAGAACTCTAGATAAAAACTCTTTCGGATGCATGTTTAAATTAGGAGGAACCACTTTCCTTCAGGTCCAAGAGGCTTCACTTTTCCTCTTGGTCTTTAAGAGGCCTATGAGTGGAGAAGTGAACATCTATCTCTCTTTAATCTTAAAAGAAGCTTCGTGAGGGAAATCAGAATAACTTGGCTAATTTCTTTCTCATAACAACTTTTAACTAGTGGAGCTATATTTAAATTTGCAACTAACCACAACACATGGTCATATGGTTGAAGGACAATTTATTTGTTACTCGCTATAATATATGCTTAGATTGGAATCCCTACCACTAAGTGTTGTGTTGTTGAACTATATTTAAAAAAAAAAAAAAAAAAGAGTCGGATGGTACATTTCATGAGAGATTTAACTTGTAATTTCACCATATATATATAAATACACGGTTTCGGTTTCTCCATCTTCGCCCGATTCTTCACTTGAGCGGAACTCCCCGCCCTGTTCGGGCAGGTCTTCGCGGGAAAAGGAACATTCCTACGCTGGACTTAACCGCAGCGAAGCCAAAGCAACAAAAAAGCGAAGGGCTTCCTTCCATTTCCATCAATCTGCAGTTCTCCGCCGCCTTCCATCCATTCTTTCTTTCGCTTCTCCAAGCTCTCGCCCCATCAAATGCAATGGAGGCCCTTCTTCTTAACGCACCCTGTTCACACGCACTTTCCCGAAAATGTTTCCTTTCATCCCCACTCTCCTCTTCCTACGGCGCCTCCATTCTGATCGACAATCGAAACAACAAAACTAGGCTTACCAAGTCGCCATTCATCCTCGCCACGATTTCCAAACCCAGGCTCGACGTCTCTCCCCATCCAGTTCAGGACACTTCGGTTACAACTCTTGGAGACCCTTCGGCGGCGCCCCCTTTACCTCCTCGCAAAAGGGTTTCGCCGGATTCCCTGAAGTTCCCGACTGGCTATCTCGGCGCTGTTCCGGACCGTTCGGTTTCTGATGAAAGCCAGGATCGCCTCGACGGGATGGAGTATTTGACCGGGGTAATTACTTCCAAGGTCTACGATGTGGCTATTGAATCGCCCTTGCAGCTTGCACCCAAGTTGTCCGAGCGTTTGGGGGTGAATATCTGGCTCAAGAGGGAGGACTTGCAGCCTGTAAGTGAATCTAGTTGGGTTTCTAATTCCTTTTTGTTTTGGATTGATTTATCAGTTTGGAAACTTGTATAGCTTAGGACCACAATTAGAGTGATAAGTCTCATTTGTTCAAGGATTCTAAGTGAATTTATACCCATGTATTCAATTAAATCTTTTGTTTTGGTAGACCGGTTTTTTTCTTAAATTTAATTCCGCGTACGATTGCTCAAACTGTAGTGTTGACTGTTGAGCATTCAATTCTGTTCCTTTTTTAGTACTTCGAAATGTGATTGATTGTACTGGCTTTTGATTTCTACATCAGATGAAGAGGGCTTCTTTTGGTGATGGGTTGAACTTTAACTTTCGATGATAAATGCGCAAAGTTGATTTGGCTAAATAATCATGGTTTTAATTTTTTATAATTTGTAGGTGTTCTCCTTCAAGCTCCGAGGAGCTTATAATATGATGGCCAAACTTCCAATAGAACAGTTGGAAAAAGGGGTTATCTGCTCGTCTGCTGGAAATCATGCTCAAGGGGTTGCATTAGCTGCTAAGCGATTAAATTGTGATGCTGTGATTGCTATGCCTGTTACTACACCCGAAATTAAGGTGCACTAATTTCTTCACCTACCCACCTTCTCGTGGTGTTCGTTTCATGCTGATACCAATGCTGGTTTGCTAATGAAAATGTGAACTTGTAACGTTACAGTGGAAGTCAGTAAAGGAATTGGGTGCAACTGTTGTTCTTGTCGGAGATTCTTACGACGAGGCACAAGCATATGCTAAAAAGCGGAGTAAAGAGGAAGGCCGTATATTCATACCTCCTTTTGACCACCCAGATGTTATCACTGGGCAGGGTACGGTTGGGATGGAAATTGTGCATCAAATGAAGGGCGCAGGCGCATTGCATGCAATTTTTGTACCAGTTGGGGGTGGTGGTCTAATAGCTGGAATTGCTGCTTATGTCAAGAGGGTTTCTCCTGAGGTCGGTTGGTCTCTGTGGGATTGGATTTTCTTTTGAGCTTTACTGAAGATTACCATTACAAGTCTTTCATTGGAAATTCACTCACCCATTTTAAAGCCAAAGCTATATTCCTCAATATCAAATTACCTATTTGAGGCCTTCTGCTTCTCTATTTAGAGAAACTACATTCCAGTTTATAAAATGATCATGCCTCTGCCAGCTAAATAAAAGACTTATTCTTCTCAGTCCCTTTGCTATGGTAACTTGGATCTTGAGAAGAGAGAAAATACGTAAAGGTCAATGACTCCACATAAACCTAACTTAAATAGCAACCGCTTGGGCATCAAATATGTGCCTTACATTTCATTCCTTTGTTTAACTTATGTGTTCACGTAAAACCAACCCGCTTGGAAGGACCACAGGTTTTTTAATAATCTTGTATGGGATGAAATGTCAGGATTATGGGGATTCTTGATTTCAATATTCCCTAATATATCTCTTCTATCTGGTGTTGAAACATTAACTCTTATTGAAATATTGATTTCTATACGACCTTATTTTTCCATCTTTCATACAGGTAAAGATTATTGGGGTGGAGCCATCTGATGCAAATGCTATGGCATTATCATTATGTCATGGCGAAAGAGTAATATTGGACAAGGTTGGAGGTTTTGCAGATGGTGTTGCGGTTAAAGAAGTTGGTGAAGAGACTTTTCGCCTTTGCAAAGAACATATAGATGGCGTAGTTCTTGTTAGCCGTGATGCTATATGTGCCTCAATAAAGGTTCTTTTTATTGCTTTCTTTCATGCACATGCATTCCGTTATTATAAAAGGGTGGGGTCTCGTTTGCTATGATGTTGATTAATGATTAGCATGTTTCATAAATATAGATATTGATATTTTAAATAATATATATAGATATATAGGACAACCATTTGGATCTACTGCATTTGGTTGCCAAGTTAATTCGTAGGATATTAAGTCTTAAGAAGGCCAACATGGCTTGAACTCATTCCCTTGAAATTTTTTACTATGTACATTGACCCTTGTTGACCACTAGTCCGCTAGGCCAACTCATGGTGGCTAAATGTAGTTTGAATTAATAATGCTAATTACGTTAAGCTTATATTTTTTTAATAACAATTGTATTTTTTAGCTATTTGTATACTTTATGGTAAAGCATCGAGATAGTTGATAAAAGTGGTTGTTTGAATTGAGTGGAAATAGGTACAAGATCGACCTTTACTTTCGAACTCTTATGGATGTGCTGGTCAATTGCAGAAAACTCTATGTGATGTGTTTTTTATATACAACAAACTGCCCATGTCCAAAAAATTTTGTAACTACATACGGTGTTACTTGTTTCATGGACGTACATTTGTATGAACCATATAATGGTTCCTATGAAAGGATCACAATGAAGATTCAATTGAATAAACATTAGGGAAAAGAAATGAAGCTATTGCTAATATTGACAAAATGTTTTAAAAGGTTCAAGATGGCAACCTTAAAGATCCTCTTGAAGAGATGAGATGTAAGCCTTAGGATGACATGAGTCCTAGACCTCTATTTTAATAAAAGAAAAATTATATAATTTCTAAACTTATATGATGATATATTGCTAAACATAATAGTTATATAAAAGTATCAAAAAGTTCACCCGCCAATTGCCACTTAATAGAAGTTTTAATAGGTCATTCTTAACCTCACCATTATCACCACTAATAGGATCTTATTCTATAAATTTTTGTCTTTACTATTTCTAGCCTAGATAGTAAGTGTAGTAATAGGTTGAATTGTCACAACTCGGGTATTGGCATTATGTTTTTGAAAAATAGGAAATATTAATATTATTCTTATAATTATTCACCAGACCTAAAGGCTTTGAGCTTTTTATGGTCCAAAGAGATCTTGTGGCAAGCCTCAGAGGCATAATTCTAGAAAGCCTTGTAAAACGTTGATTGACACTCTCCTTGTACAGACACCTCTTCAAAATATGACAAGTCTTTTTGTTTTTCTTCTTTCGATGGCACTTGGATAAAAATGATGTTATTTTCTTCTGGAACTCGTCTGCAATATTCTTCAAGCAGTTGTTTGAGCTAGTTGTTTATGATATTTGTTGTCATATCATAGGCTATGTTTGAGGAAACGAGGAGCATCTTGGAACCTGCAGGTGCTCTTTCTCTTGCTGGAGCTGAGGCATACTGCAAATACTATAACTTGAAGGGAGAAAATGTGGTGGCAATAAGCAGTGGTGCAAATATGAATTTTGATAAACTGAGAGTAGTTACTGAACTTGCTAATGTTGGTCGTGAACAAGAGGCTGTGCTCGCAACTATATTGCCGGAGAAACCTGGAAGCTTTAAGAGATTCTGTGAACTGGTTTGTTCATTTTAATCTTGCAAAGTTTTCTTGTTAAAAGTCATTCATGGTCGATAGTCACAAACCTCAAAATGCTAACTGGGTAAGTTTGGATTTGCAGGTTGGGCCTATGAACATTACAGAATTCAAATACAGATATAACTCTGGAAAAGAGGCCGTTGTTCTTTATAGGTAAGTGCCTGTCAAGTTATTATCAATTTGAACTAAAACCTTGATAGTTTTTCAGTAGCTTCATTGATTCCAATTTCCATCTTAAAGGGAATACAAAAAGAAGCTGCAAAAGGGTAAGGAAGGAAAATTTTAGTAATAAGAATAGTGATTTGATAGGAGTTAGGGAAAAAAAGTATGATTTGATGGGATCTTGAATAGTTTCAATTTTGTTTTCTTTGGGTCCTGTGGTGGAGCTCCCTGGCTGCTTTTAAGTTGGTTTTTTCCTTATCAAGATATATAGCTTTGTTTTATTTATCTGTCGTGTTGGGTGTCGTTGTAGTTTATTATTATTATCATTATTATTTTTTTCTTGGGGTCTTGTTTGTACCTTTTCATTTCCTAAATTAAGGCTTCATTTACTTTCTCTTAATGTTCTTTTTGGTTTCCTTTCTACCAACGAATGGTTTGCGAAGTATCAAAGAATGGAACCTAGTTTAATATATTTACCATCACTGTGCTTGCAGTGTTGGTATGCATATGCCTTCAGAACTTGAAGAAATGATGAAGCGAATGAAATCTTCTCAGCTTGAAACGTATAATCTCACAAATAATGATCTTGTTAAGGATCACTTGCGTTACATGGTAAATATTTTTTTTTCTAAAGAAATTGGCAAATAAATGACTACGCCTTCTCCGCATGCGTTCTGGTAGCCCTCTGCTTCTCTTTTTCATCTCTATTGCTAGGGACATTTTACATGTGCAAGATTCTGGTGGGTGTGATTGTGGGCCTTCAAATATTTGCATCTGAATAGAGAAGTTAGAGGCTTTTTAAATATGAAAAAACAACCATATTATTAGTTTCTTGCTGCCACTAGAATTGCGTTAATTTGAAAGAATGATTGAAACGAGTTCCACATGGGAATTGTTTAAGTTTTCAAAGTCAGTTTACTTTTTGAGTAAGTAGAAATACAACACCACCACCTACGACGGTATTGCTATTTAGCCTTGGGGAGGGAGGGGTCTCTTAACCCTTTTTTGGCATGGTTCAAGTAATCAATAGATAGGAACTGCATGACACTTAGAGTAGTATAATTTTTTTTTCCAGCTGTGTACTGAAATCTCAACTTGTTTTACTCAAGATCTTGTCTTTTACGTTAATTGTAATGGACAAAGTTGAGTAAAAACATTTTTCAATTGTTCATTTATTAGCCTATTATCACTTTGGGCTTTAACTCAGACCAAAATTAGAAATTATTCTTGCTTGGGAGACTCAGATGCGGGCCAAAATACAGCTTATAGATCTCTTCTAATGAACCCATTATTCTTCTCAGATGGGAGGCAAATCAAATGTAGAAGACGAAGTTCTCTGTCATTTTATTTTCCCAGAAAGGCCAAGTGCTCTAAAGAAGTTCTTAGATGCTTTTAGTCCTCGCTGGAACATTAGTTTGTTTCACTATCGTGAGCAGGTTTAAAACTGAGCTGGGACTTTTTTGAATCATTTTTATTAGGAAGACTGTTTTCAAGAACTTTTCATAATTCCATTTGCTAATGTATGAAATATTTTCAACTTGAACAGGGTGACGTTGGTGCAAATGTATTAGTTGGGTTTCAGATTGATAGATCAGAGATGGATCAATTCCACGAACGTGCTAGGAAGATTGGCTACGATTATGTTGTGGTAACAGATGATGGTTTCTTTCAGCTTCTAATGGTCTCATAGATCGGCACTTGTACATTGTATCTCTTGAAATTTTATAATGTGTGATTATGGTGGGGTTTAAGGGCTCTCTTCTTGAATGTTGATGTGGAATGGCTGTGTTTTACTAGGCTGAATTTGATTAGTCCAATGGATGATGGAAGTTAATATTATGGACCATGGAGTTTACTAGTGAAGTATCTGTATTGGTTACAGTTGCCAACTATTTATATTATGCTGTCTAGGTTACTAAAATTAGATGTTAATGAAAAAGATTGGAAATGGATGTTCTTGTTTGAATGTTTGTTGGGAAGGAAAACAAAATAAAAAGTTTACTAATATAGATTTCGAATATTGATTTATTAATAGAGACGAACATATGATATATGTATCTTTGTGTAATTATAAGACCTGTGATCTATGTTATATATGATGTGATATATGTACAAACAAACATCTTTTGCATAATAGGAATAGTTGACAATTGAATTCAATTTTTACGTAACACAGTCAAATTTCAAGTTGTTCAAGAATAGTGGCATTGAATTTTTCGGACTCCTTACTTTAGAATTAGTTAGTTCTATTTCTCAATAGGGGTAAGGGAAGAGATATAATTCAATTATAGAGTCTTTTAATGTGATGGAAGTCATCATGAGTTCAAGCATGAGAATCTTTTTTCTATCATGAAATCAAATGATAATCTGTTTTCTATCATTAAGGTGGAAAACTGAACAAAAATTCACTTTTTTTTTATCATTAATTGAATCATTGTTTGAGATCCAAGATTCTATTTCATCATCGACGGGATCACCGACCACATTCTTTCTTTTTCATCAAAGATAACTCATTTAACCTATTCGAGAAAATTACAACTCGAGCTAAATATTGAGGTGATCGTACTTGGTCTAATAACAACTAGAGGATACAAAATTGGCAGCACGGCTAATTGCCACAAGGATTAAGCCTTCAGGTAATTCCCAATCCCATCAACTTCCCATATTTCCACAGTATGGCTGGGCATAGGGATGAGATTCATAAATGGTGGGTCTTTTTGGTGAATCCTCATGGTATCAACCCTGCAACAAATGTTGTTGAGAGATGTCTCATTTACTTCACCATAGCACGATCTTTTTACGTAGCTTAATAGTTAATAGAATAAACCATTATGCATAGATATGAAAATCGAGACATGGTGCCAAACTGAGCATAGATAACTGGTTAAAGTCATATCTCTGACCAAGAGGTGATGAGTTCAAATCCCTCTCCCACCCCATGTTGAACTAAAAAAAAAAAAAAAATCGAGACATTGGTAATAAGACTCCGATCTACCTTGTTTCCATAAATTTTTTGTTTTTACTTTTTGTTTTCTTAAAAATAAACTTTTTGATTAACTGTCTTAGTCAAGTACTAGGAAACTGAAAAAAATAGCTCTCCAAAATTTGTTTTGTTTTGTTTTTTAAACTTAGCTAAAATTTCACAAGGGCTTCTTAAAGTAGAAAGAAGTTATTAGTACATAATTTATTTTTTAAAAACAGAAACAGAAGCAAATATTGCAATCGACGATTATAATTCATTTTTACAGGAAAAGTGTGATAAAATTTGGTGAAGAAGGGTACTAACCGTGCCACATCAGGGAGTAACACTTGTTAAATATTTTTTACTTCAGAGAACCTCATATTATCTACTGAATAATCTCCTTCAAAGAAAGAACATCATCACGTGGATGGGCTTCCTCCACTCGAACTTGAACTTCATCTCCAATTTGTGCTCCAACAGATACCCACGCAGATGCTTGAAGGCCCACCTACAGATTCCGAGTACATAAGATGAAAAATGAAATATGATTCATATTTAGAGACTACATGCACCTATTAAACTTTATATATACTCTCTTGCTTGAACAAAAGAAAATGAAGCAATCTAACAATGAAAACTGATGATTTGGGAAAAACGATGTTGTCCATTTCTGCATGCATCTGATAGTCATATGTTTATAGAGCATGAAGTAGAGCAGTTTATCTCTTTGTTCAGGGGCCGAACCCATTGATAGTCCATAAACAGCAAAATGTGAAGAGGCGCGAACAACCAGTGAAAGCAGAAAATAAATCAGATGAGGTTCACCCTGAATTTCAAACGCATGGAAAAATAAAAATTTTCTTTTTTTCTTCTTTAAGCGCACGTCACTCTTTAAAGAATGAGGCTGTTATCCATCAATCCTCACCTCCACCAACAGCAGGGCTGCAATTCGATCTTTAATGAACCTAAGAACCAACGCCCGATATCTATTTTCTTTTGGTTGCCTTCTCAAGTACTCTAATACCCAATAACGAAGACTGATGCTTGAGAGCCTCTTTGCCAATTTCGTATTTATATTTACAGTTGATGCGATCCCTTCTAATTGACCGTGGGAATACGGAGGAGAGTCACCTCTAAGGAATGCCTTAACCTACATATAAATGTAAGAGTAAAACTAAGTTAAAAGAATGTAAAGTCTTTCTGCTTGATAGTAAGAAAGTCGATGAAAACAGTCTTGAAATGAATGCTTATTAGTTATGCAATCAAAACCATACACAATGTAACAAGCTGATGTTATAGGCAGCCTTCCAATGATAAACTGAAATTCTTGATGGTAATGAGCAAGTAAATACAGAACTGATACGTTAAAAAAGGACACTACTAAAGCTACAAGCTTCAAGAGGTAGTTCCCCTAACAGTGCAGGTGGAGAACAGAGAACCAAAAAACCACCGAGTATGACCAGTACAGGTGTTTCAGACAACAGAATGGTCCATCAGGAATAAGGTCCATTCATTTTATTTTTACCATATTACATTACAAAAAACGTAATACTGTTTTCATATTTTCTCAAGGACCAAATAAGAAATTAGAGGAAGTACCTGATAGTGTGCAAGAAGATCCAAATATCTACGGATGGGAGATGTAAATTGGACATAACCAGGGATTCCCAAAATCCCATGGCGTATTGGCTTCCTGAAATCTATTTCTGCAGCACGCATTGTTCTAACAATTGAAGAGCTCCTAACAGGTCCTTCCGGAAGATGTGCAAATGCAGATACATCTACATTTGTTTGTGGTTGTCCTCTGTAGGGTAAGGGAATGTTATTGCGAGATCCAAAAGTGGCAACAACTTCTCCACATAGGATCATCATCTCAGAAACAAGTCGCATGGCAGGGTCAGCTTGGTTCTCCACGTAGAGATTGATTTCAGAATCTGAGTCTTCTGGATTTGCTACCTTAATCCGTGTCTCCAAAGAGGCCATGTCGATTGCCCCCTGAAAATTTATAATATGAGGGCAGAACATTGAGGGCAGATAAAAATATACATAAAAAACTAGCAAAGGTAGACCTAGGAATAGCATCTGATCAAACTTGTTTAAAACAAGTGCGAAAGGGTTTTAAATTAAACAGTTTTTAGCAGAGCATGACAAATGAACAGCCAATATTCTTGCTAATACTTCAAGCCACAATGAACTCTTTAATTAAAATGATATCTGGCTATTGAGGCACCTGTTGCCTTCGCCATGCTAATCGCAAAGTTGCAGCCTCAGATAGAATTTTAAGTTCAGCCTCCTCTTCCAAGTTCAAACTAAGCAGCTCGGACGCACTTTCATATGTCAGCATGTAAGTAGGTTTGATGATTGAGTTTTCCAGAGAGTATTCTGCAATGCTATTAAGGCATACAAGTGTTAGCGTTTACATGTTTGTTTCATTAGTAAAGACATCTTAATGGATGACATAACTTCAAGGGATCGACAGTTCCACTCTACAGTCCCAGCAGATAATTAAGTTTATTTCCCCATCTCTCATAAATAAAAACTCAAGAAAGAAAAATGACAAGCACAGATAGAAAAAGTTCTCACAGCAATGTGCCAAAACAATGTTTTTTTTATAGAAAGTACATGGATAAGTTCCATTAAAAGAACTCTACAATGCAAATGAAAGAATAATAATGTGCTGGCAACAACAGTAAAAAATTTTGTGTCGCCATACATTTTATGGTTTGAATACATAGAATCACCAAATCTTATAGTTATATGATATCAAAAACAAGCTTCACAAACTGCAAACCTAAAAGGAAAAATAAATGGACAAAAGTTCTTTCCAAATAAAAAGCCCATAGACAAATTTGCTTATTTTCACAACTGAAATTTCTTGGAATGCCAGCCACGCCAAAAATTGTCCCCTAATATAACATTTTTAATGAAGTATTCTCATTTAAATATAATAAGGTAAGAACAAGCTTTCTTTCCATCACAATAACAGACAGCAACATTTCTATTGAAGAAACCTCATATTAAAGACAATAAAGTGCGTAAAAAAGCTTTACCTTCCATCAGAATGAAGGACAACAGATACAGTAACTGCATTGCAAGTCTCTCCCTGTTTTAAACTCATTCCCTCCATTGCTAGTTTCTCTGGAAACATAGGGAATGTGGTTGTTGGAAGAAATATAGAAGTTCCTCTTTTCATGGCCTCCCTACACATGACAAACCAAAAAAGAGTGAGCATGGTACGAAATACCACAACAACCTTAAGCTTTAAGGGGTCACCTATCTACTCTGCTCCCTGGTCGAACAAATCTAGCTGGATCAGCAACATGAATCCATATTTTAATTCGACCATCTGACAATCTTGTCGCGCTCAAGGCATCATCAAGCTAAAATATTGCATGATAAGAACATGAGGTGGAAACCTCCCAAAATTTTATGAAAATAATATAATAATAGACATTCAAAATTATTATAAATTCAGAGTGAATAGGCTAACTAAATTAGAAATACAAATAAATTATATATGAAAAAAAATGGAAATGACAATTTGAATTGGATACATTTTTGAATTTTATATAATCACCTCATCTGCTTCATCAACATCTATGGCATAAACCTTCAAATGTGTGAGACTCTTCCTGTCAACCTAAACAGAGAGGGTACCATACAATACATGACAATTCAATCCCGTCAGAGGCAACATATGAAATATATAGTGGCAATAAATTATGAACTATTAATGAAGATTTACAAGTCCTGGATGGGATTAACAGTTGGTAAATTTAGAAGGTCCTATCTTACAACAGGCAGGCAAGCAAAGGATAATCTACATAAATAATTTCTTATTCATTGCCATCACACTATTACGACCTCTATTCATAAACAGCAAAGAGCTTCATAAAAAAATCAAGGATAGGAACCCTGACGTTACCTCATCGGGATCAGATGCCTCCATTAAAAGTGCTTCAGCGGCAGCTATTATCTCATCTGAATGATCTGTCCGAATGTTGAACTTCAAAAGATCAAGATTAACATGCCGAGGGAAATACCCTATGTCTATGAGTAGATTTACTGCTGATGATGCTGTTTTCACCAGTCCCATAGCCTTGAGAATCTAAAGAGGAGATAAATTTCAAACATAGTAAGGGAAAAGGACGAAAATGTAGTTTTCAGTCATCAAGTAAATCACACGAAAGGAGTTACCATCCCAGCGGTTTTCCTTTGTTCATCATCTTTGCAGGCATCAATAGCATAAGATTCGAGAGACTCAATCTTGTGTCTTGTTTTATCTTCAGCTACCCAGGAAGATTTAGGTGGTTTGGCCTTCAAAGGCATTGCCTTAGCAGATTTCAATAATTCTACAAACTCTTGAAGTTCTTTCTCAGCTGCCTCCTTTGCAAACTTTTTACGTTGAAGTTCTTCCACCTGGCTTTCAAACAAAGAATTAGAAAATATTTTAGACTGAGGAAAACACTGAAGGATTAACAGATGATGTGACAGACAAATCCATTAGCTTATTTACCACATGATAGATTATGTAACGCAGGACGGATAAGAAAAACAGTAAGATGAAAAAATGATGAATAAGATTGAATAATGCATCTAAAAACCTATTTATCAAGAACTACAAAAGCTTCAATCAAATTAGCGGAAAAAGACTACAAAAATGGTTGAAATAGCACAAAACTTCAATTGAGCACATCAACGAATGACTATGCTTTGTGGGATGGATACTACACAGGGATTGGACTATAAGACTATTATCCCATTATGGATCTGTCCTACTGTACCACCATCATGTCAAAAAGAATATAGAGGAGGTTAGATAAACGAAAGCAATAATGTGACAGTTTTCCAAGCAGGGAGTAACACCAAGATGGTGCAAAAGCACAGAATACCAAAGAGAAATGAGAACATGAGATATAGTTATAGGACACAGGCTGAACTACACAAAGAGACCATATAATCTAAGGCATTGTTTGGGTGATTTCCAGAAGTTGCTTTGAACAAATTGTTTTATAGGATAATTAATCAAAAAATTTATTCTATTTCCTTTTACTTCAATTGTTTAAAAAGATATTCTATGTTCACTTTTTTTTTACTTGATTATCTTTATTAATTTAAATTATAATAAATTTAAGATGACATGCACTTGAAAAAATTATTAATTATTATAAATGGACAATTACTTCAGAAAATACCCCAAAACAACAACATTTTGTTTCTGTTCTCTTTCTTTCTTTCTCTCCCCCTTCCCCTTCTTTTTAAGATCTGAAAAGTATTTCTAGAAACATTATGCCAAAAGAGTTTTTGAGACAATTAGTTTTAGTTCTTAAAAAATGGAAAATAGTTCTTAAATATTGCTCCTTAATAGGCCCTAAGAATTTGACTCTACCATATGTTAACTTGAGTTAGTTTAGTAGTGGAGGCCTTTCTTTAAATGAGCTGGGACTTCGAATGTTACTCTAGACATTAATCATGTTTAAGATATTTATGTAGATTTTTTCTCTTCTTTTTGGTGAGAAACATTCCTTCATTGCATTGATACGGTGAAATTATACAAAATATGTGTTAGACCTTCTATCCTCAAAAATAAATTAAATTTAAAAAAATTAAAAGCAGCACTTATTAATTTCCAATTTTTTTTGAAGCATGGACATTCCACAAAGCCCCACCGTATATAGATCTCCAAAAATCTAGCAGTTGGGTTAGATAATCGTTACATAAAATAAACTTTTGAACTAAAATATAATGCGTACTTGGTCAGTAGGCCTTGGACCATAAAAAGATCGCGAACCTTTTGTCTGCAGAACAGTGAAGTATAATTCATCTCTTGATAACAACAGATGCGCACAATAGCTATCAAGAGGTTCTGTACTCCCAAATATCATCTGTAGAAACAGCTACAGTCAGTGATGGAACAATTACCAAAGGATGTATGATACCCAGACAAGACATAACCTCAGCTAATTCTTGGGTAGTCACTGCCTTATTTTGTTCAAGAAGCTCAAGCCAAGCAAACTCCAGCAGTGTCGGGTCCTGCACTCATAATTATTGGCTGAAATCAGATTGCGAACCACCACCAGTCAACATGACATAGGCTCTCGTATTTTCAAGCAGAGAACAAACCAAGTTATCCTGAGCTCTCCTAATGAAGTCTGCAATTTCTGTATGATCAAAATTTTCCACACCTGGAACAATGTATGTAATTTGCTGTGGCTTAATAGATGATGTCACACCATTCTGTCAAAGAGAAAATTAGAGTCATGGTCTGAATACTTTGCTTGAGCATAACAACAACAATAAGCCATGAATCAACCTAGTAGCCTATTCAAAATGGTGCGCTAGTTGTTTTTACTAGAACCTGATCGAACACCATCCAGTTTTTTTTCCCATCAGGTCTCTGAGCAACTGCCAGTAGTACCCTCTCCGAGTCCTTCTTGAACTCCAGCAACAGTCCCTTTTCCAATATTCGGTTGGTAAGCTTATCGTCAGTAACCTCTCCACTGCCCATGCCCACCAATCCCATTCTGAAAACATTAAACTTCTTGTTGCTCATTAAATGCATAATCTGTACTAAATGCTCAACTTCCAGTTGATCATACGAGCTTTTGAACAGTATACTATTACTTTGAGAAATTTCTTGCGGTTGTTAAACCAAATATCAAAGGCATGATCCAAGTGATAGCATATAACATATTTCAGCTTAACTCTACCAGGAGAAATAGAGAATGTACTTTCAAAGTAAAAGCTGAATGCACAAGATACTACTTGAAATTATCTGGCGCGGCATATGAACTAAAAGCAAAAATATAACAATTCAGAAGTATAACCTACTTCGAGGTAGCTGAAACTCTCTTTCGCGTACGCAGAGCTTCGAGCTCTTCGACAACGTTTTCGACAATACTGTACAAGGAGTAGAATCGACCTCCGCCACTCTTAAAAACTTGTTGTTCGTGCCATAATACAGGAGACCTAGACTTCAATTTCGAGCTCCATCGAAACGAAAGGTTCATGGCATTGAAGAGGCAGGTTCGGAAGGCAGAGAGAGGCGGGCACGAAGCAGAGCGGAAGACCGAGCAACTATTAACAGCTCTGAAAGCCATTATCGTTTGCAGAAGGAGAGAATCAACGCTCACGTAATTAACAAAATTGAAGAATAAGGATTCCTGGTGGTTTGGCGTTGGCCTAGAGTTGACATCGATTTGGTTTCCTATACGCAGAGAAGGAGAGCGAAAGTGTGAAGCAGAAGAATAGCGAGCTGCACAGCTGATGATAAAGCCGTGCGATAGAAATGGTAACCCAATTTATTACCAGAAAAAAGATATGGAAAAATCATCCATTTCTTTTTTTCTCGTATACTCCAATTATTTAAAGCATATTTATCTGACTAAAAATTTAGGGTTGGAATCCTACCCACATGTTGTTAAAATTAAAAAAAAAAATTGTCAATGGTTCGATGGACCATGTCATTGTTAAATAAAAAAAATTGAAATACTCAATTATTATGAACTAAAAAATATATTTAGCTTTATTTACTAGGGAAAAAAATCATCCATCTGACCAATCATCACAATATACTTTTTTTTTAATTTCTAATTAAAAAAAAGTGAACTAATAAATTTAATAACTTCAAAAAAAAAAATGCTATGACCTAATATGATAAATATTGATGAGATTTAAAAGTTTTGATTTTCTAGATTTGATAACTATTTTATTTTTTGTTTTCTATATTTTAAAAATTATACTTAATTTTTCACTATTTCTTTGGTATGTTTTCTACCTTTCTAAACAAATTCTTAAAAACTACTTTTTTTTAGTTTAAAAATTTTGGCATAGATTTTAAAAATATTTTTTAAAAAATAGATGACAAAACAACGAGTATTGCCAAGCTTAATTAATTTTTAGAAGCATAAAACAAAAAGCAACATAGCTATCAAATAAGGCCTTAGTTATTGAACTTTGACAGACAAAAAAAACAAACAAAAACAAAAATGTACAAAGGAATTTGTTAATTAAAGAATTAAAAAAAACAAAATAATTGTCCAACTACCCCTTCAATATTCGGATGTATAGAAGTATCTAGCTACTCAAGAAACTATATAAAATACTAATTATAACCAAAGTTAGAATAATTATACATTGGATTTAATTTATATAACGTGCTAATTTCTACAGCATTCCTCACTCTACACAGGGAATTAGCTCCCCTCCCACAGAAACCACAATAGCCAACACAACCTGCACAAAATATGATTGATGAGGTTTAAAAAACATTAAAAGCTCAGCAAATGAACTAAACTAAATCAAATTACAGAACAGATAACGCCCTCTCAAACTGCAGAAAAGAGGAAAGAAAATATGGATTGATCTAAGAATGATTCGACGAGGCTTCAATTTTATGTGTCGATGGCTCCGCGTCCTTTCTTCGCCGCTTCCGGGACCTGCTCTTTCAGCTTTGAAATCTCTTTCTCAACGTCTT
>JAOANK020000085.1:1354541-1367016 GCA_026257165.2 Telfairia occidentalis
TTCAATTTTATGTGTCGATGGCTATTTTAATATCTGAGTCTATGTATGATTGAAGGAATTAAAAATATATTCAACCATAAATTAACTCTAACTTAATAATTTAAGCTTCTAGTGGACAAAAGACGAACAAAGAGTGTGAAGATGTCTTCCTTTCGTATATTCTCCAAGGAAGTCGTCATCATCATATAGAATAGGCAATCTCAACCTATCAGTAATGATACATAATATACTTCAATATTTGATCAATCGGACTGATTATGGAAGAATTACATATCATAACCTTTTTGCATCTGAATGATAATTAGGATGTGTTTGGGAGTGATTTTAAAATGCTTAAAATTACTTTTGTCATGATAAAATTTAAGTTAATTACTTAAATTTAGACAAGACAAAAGTGATTTTGAACATTTTAAAATCACTTTCAAACACACCCTCAGTACATATTCCATAGTTATCAGTTCGTCAAAGACAGCAATCGGACCAACTTCCATAGAATTGTCTAACATGTGAAGATGGGAAAGTTTGCACATGTTTTCTTCAGTAATCAAATGTTGTAGAAAGGTCTAGCCAGCCTAAATCCAGAGTCATTAGGGAAAGTGGCTCTATTTTGACACCTGAATACTATAGAAAGTGGGATATCTTCATAATGTGCAGTTTTGTTCAATGAAAAATTTGTTTGTCCATGAATTGCATCAATTTCATTGGGGAACTTTCACTTTCACCATTTTCACATCAACATCAACCTCCTGCAACTCGTCCCCCAAAATCAAAAAACCCTCCGTAACTGTAGTCGAAAAATTACTTTAAGACACAGAAATGCAGCAAAGTTCCTATATGCACTTCCATTACCCATCTGCCAAAAATCCAATCTCATTAAAGAAAATTGAAACACTCATCACAGTGAACTCAAATTCTTGGTCTGCAACTGCATCATATACTTACAAATTATATGCAGTACTTGAAATTGTCAATCTTCTGATTCTGGCAAGCTTTTTTCATCAAACCACCGCGGAGGATCAAACCCAGATCCACCTACAAAGAAGCAATGGCCTAGAATCAGTACTGTACAGAATCAAAAACCAAAGAGAAAATACATTCTTATTCATGCCAAGGGAAACTAGCGAGTTTTTTCAATTAATCAGAGCGATGTCATTACCAAGAGGATTGCAGCGACAGAGACGCCAAGCAGTTAAGATTGTGCCCTTCGCAACACCATATTTCTTGTAAGCTTGCATGGAATACTCGCTACATGTAGGTAAATACCGACAGCTTTTTGGCAACAGCGGCGAGATTTCTCCTGCTCACATTTTACGCAAATTCAGTACTCGACGATTTGTATTAGGTTATATTCCAATCGACATTTGACAGGATTCTGCAAATTTGAAGCCTAAAATCAAACAAATCAACACATTATACTTACGTTTGTAGAATTTAAGCATGGATAATGCAGCTTTAACCCCCAGATTGTCCACTTCGCCATCTATAGAAATGATTCAAATGCCAAAATTCATCACAGTTCATATGTTGATTAAATAAAAGTATGGAGCAAATAAGAGGCGGATACCTTGCTCTCTGTTCGCGCTAGAATTCGAAGTGGCGCGCGTTTCACTGAGGATCAACGGCCGACGGAGCGTTCGGCCATTAAATCGAACAGTGAAGCCGGAGCCCCCGGAGCTGTGCCTTCGACGGCAGCCGTCGGCGAAGAAGATTGGATTCTGGTTTTGGGGTCTGTGGCAGTTTGTGGTGGGAAGAACCGCCATGTCACTCCTCTTTCACTGGTCTGCAAATGCTATGGAAATTTCTAGCGCAGTTTTTGTTTATTTTATTTTCGTTCCCGGGAAACGATGTCGTTTTTCAATTTATCGGCATAGTAATCAGGTGCAAGTTACACCTTACAAAACAATTTTGTCTCTGTTAAAAAAATTAAATAAAAGTTTGAAAAAAATGTGCTCTCAAACATAAATTGTTTTTTTTAGAACAAATCAAAATTTTCGGTTTTAAAAGTTGAGGAACAAAAATATTAATTGTCATCTAATCCCATTTCTAAAATCATTCGAGTAAAAATTGAAAGAACAAACCATTTGTTCGAGAAAAGAAAAAAAATCCAAACCATTTGTAATTGATAAACACGTGCAGCTTGATGACCAATCCTTATGACACCTGTTTTATTCCTCAGAGAAAAACCCACATGCAGACTACCTTCGACTGATGCTGGTGAAGAAAGCAAGATTCACGAAGATTTGCAGAAGTTTCTTCTTCTTTCAAAGAAGATGCAAGAACTTGCAGAGATTAAGGAAGAAGGAGAATGCAGGAGAGTTTAAAGTGGTTCAACCTAATTGGTCTACGTCCACTGTACAAGGGAGCCTCAAAATTCTTATTTCAAACAAAGGTAAATCAAATTTTACAAAAAGAAACTCTAACTCACTTTTGAAGGAGAGACGTTTAATTTTTTCTACTACCTTTTACATACTGCAGGGTATCAAATTTATACACCTCAATCTAAGAAGGATGAGTTGAGAGCAACCATAAATCGGTAAGGCCGTTACAATTCTCCACCTTTGCAATCAACGAAAGAACAACTCCATTTGAGAGAAATTCAATCACCCATTTTCAGATAAATCGAACCCGATTAACTCCATGCACTTGAGGAATTTCAAACGAGTAACAGGCTTGGTAAGCATATCTGCAGCATTGTGCGAGGTATGTATTTTCACAACCTCTATTTCCCCTTTCTCAATTTTATGTCTATGTGCTTTGTTCAGTTGTGAAACTAATGGTTTTTGGATAGATGAATATTGCTTTGATTATCACAAAACACTTTGACTTTAGGTTGATTTATCCCAAAATCTCTTAGAAGAACTTTAAGCCATGGGCCTTCCTTTATTGCTTTGGACAATGTGATAAATTCAGCCTCTGTTGTAGATAATGCCACAATGGATTGTAGGGTAGCTTTCCAGCTCAAGAGATTCCCACCATGTAAGAACACAAAGCCTGTTAGGGATCTTCGTTTGTCCAAATCCCATTCATAATCAGCATCCACATAGCCAAATATCTCATCATTTGATGGATTATTTTGTCTGTAATGAAGTTTGGCATTTATGGATGACTTTAGATACCTAAGTATCCATTTTGTGGCTTCCCAATGGCGTTTTCCTGGGTTTGCCATATACCTACTGACCATACTCGTAGCATAAGACAGATCTGGTCGTGTTGACACCATTAGGTACATAAGGCTTCCCACTGCTTGGGAATAGGGAATTTTTGCCATATATTTTCTAATGTTCTGGATCATCTTCTCTTGGAGAATTGGCTGCTGAAAGTTTAAAATGTGCTGCCACAGGACTTGAAACTGCTTTGACTTCATTCATTTTAATCCTCTGTAGGATTCTTTTACAATAGGCACTTTGACTGATATAAAGACTGGAGGAGTCCCTATCTCGTGTGATTTCAACTCCCAATATTCTTCTTGACTCACCCAAGTCTTTCATATCAAACTCTTCCTTCAAAAGAGTTTTCACTTTCTCAATATCTCCTTTAGAATTTCCATCAAGTAACATGTCATCTACATAAAGTAAGAGATAAACAGAATTTTCGAAAAAACTCTAACTTATGTAGACACAACAATCAAAAGAGCTTTTCTTGAATCCAATCCTCTTCATGACCTCGTCAAAGCGTTGGTACCAGCATCTTGGGGATTGTTTTAGCTCATATATAGATCTGTTTAGGAGACATACAAGATCTTCTTCTCCTTTCCTTATATATCCTTGGGGCTGCCTCATGTAGATGGTTTCAGATAGATAACCATTCAGAAAAGTTGTCTTCACGTCTAATTGGTCTAATTCGAGGTTGTTATGGACTACAAGGGATAATAGTAACCTTATAGACGTTTGTTTCACAATAGTTGAGAAGACATCTGTATAATTATACCTTCTTTCTGAGAATACCCTTTAGCTACTAGGCGAGCTTTAAATCTCTCCTTTTGGATGCCTGGAATTTCCTCCTTATGTTTAAATATCCATTTACAGGATATTGGTTTGTAGCCTTTAGGGAGTGTCATTAAAGTCCAGGTATTATTTAAATTTAGAGAGTGCATCTCGTCATTCATTGCCTCTATCCAATGTCTTGCATTAGGACAATTCACTGCTTCTTCAAACTTGCTGGCTCACTGTCACTGTATGAAATAGCAACACTAAGTGCCAAGTTAATGGAGTATGCTTCTTCAAATCTAGCAGGGAGTACTATAGTTCTGCATTGTCTATCTCTTGCTAATGATAGCTCTGATACCAATTTATAATTGATAAACACGTGCAGCTTGATGACTAACTCTTATGACACCTATTTTATTCCTCAGAGAAAAACCCACATGCAAACTACCTTCGACTGATGCTGGTGAAGAAAGTAAGATTCACGAAGATTTGCAGAAGTTTCTTCTTCTTTCAAAGAAGATGCAAGAACTTGCAGAGATTAAGAAGGAGAATGCATGCGAGTTTATAGTGGTTCAGCCTAATTGGTCTATGTCCACTGTACAAGGGAACCTCAAAATTCTTATTTCAAACAAAGGTAAATCAAATTTTACAAACAGAAACTCTAACTCACTTTTGAAGGAGAGAAGTTTAATTTTTTCTACTACCCTTTACATACTACAGGGTATCAAATTTATACACCTCAATCTAAGAAGGATGAGTTGAGAGCAACCATAAACCAATAAGGCCGTTACACCATTAATGGTTACTTAACCAACAAAGTGATGTAAAAAATGCTTGAGTAAAAAAAGTATAGTTTAACGATTAACTAGAATCTAATCATTTTTTTAAGAGTTGATTAAAAAATTTTTTTTAAAAAAACTATGACCCTAATTTTTGTGTGGAGACAAAAAAAAAAAAAAAAGATTTAGAGAGATGTTAGGGAAAGATTATTCAATGTAACTACTACATTGTGGCCGCCTCCTAAGCTTTTGGATATATGGTAAAACTATAATTTTTATTTTTTCTTTACTACATCCACAATCCAAAATCGTCACCACATTGTGCCAGCTTCGTTGAGCCATGTACAAGGCCAGGAACAAAGAGAGAGAAGAAGGGGAAAAAAAAGGGCAAATAAACCATCCAGTTCATTAGAGAAAAGAAAGGCCATCCATAACAACATTCCCATGGCCAATTAATCTGAAATGCAGACTAGTGGCAAGCCAACCAGATTCATCAACCTCTGTAGTTCTAATACATCATAAATGTAAGCTCCTTACAGTTCTAATACATCATAAATGGAAGCTCCTCGTAGTTCTAATACATCATAACTGTAAGCTCCTTACAGCCTTTCACACAATTTTGAAAGCTCACAGTTCAGAGTTTATTAGCAGAACAACTTAGTTTATTAGCAGAACAGCTTAATCATTGGGATAATATCATGTTACACACTCTGCCCGATCAGAAACTCGTCGTCACTTGAGAGAATAGGGCCTTGAAATCCTTCGTCGGCGTGCCTACTCCCTCAGGCTTCGAGGCTAGATCGAATGCCTTGAATTTGGCCTCCTCATATTGTAGTGCCTGTTAGAGAGTTAAGAGCTTTGTATAAAATGCTAAACGGGAAAGAATGATTGATCCTCAATGGGGAAGACAGATAATGTATGCAGTGTTCGATTTTGATTTTTCGAGTTCCTTCGTGAAGTTTATTATGAGTATGTTTTCCTAGTTGTTTTGATAGTTGAATGCCTTTCTAAGTTTCCAATTTTCTTTTTAAGATCATTCTCGTTCACTAAGTTCCTGATGCTTCTTCCTTATTAGCCATAAGATAATTGGTTTTTGTTGAGTCCATTCCAACTCCTGGGAGATGAGAGTTTCTAAGATAGTCTCTCTAATATGGAAAAACACTATAAACAAGTACCTGAAGGCAGACTTCGGCGACATCGACCCTAGAAATAGTTCTCGTCTCTGTTTGAAGAAGCTCATCATCCTTCCCGACTAGCAGTTCTCGAATCCCACCATCCTTATCCTGCAGACCTCCAGCCCTGAGGAAAGGTAGCCCAAATTTGGTAAATTGACAAGTTGAAGGCAGATTCAGATTCGCTTCCAGTCAAATGTCAATAACTCTATCCAGGAATATACTGATAAAGAAAGCTTAGAATTAAGATGAATGTGTTATGTTTACATCCATTTTTAGAACCCAAAACCAGATAAACCATTGATCAAAGCATGTCGAGTCGGAAGCATATGATACAATGATTTTGAACCAAAGGAAAATCTTGGAGTTTCTAATAAATGTTTCAGACATGCTTAGTCAAGTCGTTTATCAGTATCGATATTCAGACTTCCAACAGAATGAGAACACTAAACAGAATTTCCTGAGAATCTGAAGTGTGTTTGTTTTGAGCGAATAAACAGAAACATAAACCTTTCTCGTGAAGATGATAATGAAAGGGAATCAACAGCATACCTTATAATGGTGTATGGAACACCGGAGTCAGCCAAATACTGCTCAGCCTTTCTTTTCCAAACCTATTGTATAATAAACAGATTTTAGGTAGTCTTTCTCGCAATTTCCTGAACTAGGGGTCCAAGAAAAAAGTAACTGAAAGCAATGGAAAAGAGAATACTAACCAATATGTTCCCATTACCCAAACTGTTCAAGGGATGGTTGAGATTTGTTCCGCCCATAGACCCGACCAACACGATTTGTTTAACTCCCGCAGCCTTAGCTGTCTCGAATCAATATATAGATTTCAGCATTTAAAACTCGTGAAAATGATAGCAAGAAGAAAGGAGCAATTAGATCACTCACCAACATCTATTTGATTCCTCTGGCCAATCCAATCAACCTAATGGCAAACTTCCATCAGAAAGTGAAATACACAAAAAGATATGCAATAAAGAAAATGGAAGAGAACCTTGAGGCACCTGTTCAGGGTATGATTCCTCTTCAAAATAAAACTCAGGCCTACCACCTTTCGTAGGATCAAACCCCGGTTTCATCTTTGGCACGGCACTCGTAAGAATGATGAGCGCATCAATGCCTTGAATTGCAGAACCAAGGCTATCTGCATCCCTTATATCGCCAACAAGAAGATCGTCCGCTCCACCAATACTCTCCTTGCTCTCTTCAGTTCTAACCAAACCTCTAGCAACATACTGATCTGACCTCTCCTTCAATTTCTTGTAAACTAGTTGACCTGCCAATAAAGTCCATTAAAATCATGTTAAGAACTTGTCCTCATTAGATAGAAGAAAAATTATTTAGAAGTCTTCTCTCATCTTCACCAATCACCACCTTACGCATAGATAAATTCCATTACAATTAAAGGATATTAAGCGCTTGAAAGTCCTATGTGTACCGGATATATCGACCTATAGAATTGAAAACTTTAAACATCATCCATTAAAAGTACATGGTGAAACTTGTGAACTTCCACCATCAATTTATCGTCGAGTTGGACTTATAGAAAATGCACAAAGTCGAGCTAATAATAAACACTCGATAGGCTGTCAGAATTAGGATCCTAGACAACAGACAGCTCAATCTAAGAAACTAAAATTCAGAAACGAATTTCGAAGTCTAATGTTTCGGGCACAAGCAGACCTTGCCTTCTACAAAAAGTCGCACAGCTAATAAATGTCTTAATCAACAATGGAATCGGGATGCAAACATAACGCCAAATAAGTTAAAAGCGGGAAAGAAAGATATCCAGACGTAATTGGAAGCCTTTCAGTAGAGTCGAAAAGGAAAAGTTATATAAATATTTCGAGGTCGATTGTCCTAGCAGCATCGTTATCCTGTAATATTTAGCCCGACAGCAATATTAAATGGCTAAATCTTAATATTCGATATCCCATGAGCAAAGGAACTAAGTCAGAGGCTCCAATTTCTAAATCGAAAACCATACCTACAGGAAACCCAAGTCCTCAACAAGGAAGATAACGAACACCCAAGGACAGAGACAAGGAGTCAAAATTCCATACTCTGAAAAAAAAAATTGAAACCCCACAACTCCATGCGTCTTAAATTTCCCTAAAATTCTCTCAGCAGCCAAACAGAAGCTAAACAACTACAAAGAAGCAAAAGAACCAAAGAGAAAACAGTAGAGTTACCGGTTCTGCCGCCAGCTCCGGTGACGAGGACAGTGCTAAGACCAGAATCCGCCATTGCAACCACTGAGAGAGCCCCCACTCGACGCCTTCTGAAACCCTTTTGGGAGGTCGGAGAAATGGAAGAGGCAACACTTTGAAGTGATAGCGATGAGGTTAAATGAGATAAAGAAGTCGGCAACCAACAACATTTATGACATTGATGAAGGGCTGGTGGAGGAGAAGAGTTTGGCATTGGGGTGGAATAGATTAATGGGACACGTGTTAGCATCGCCATGGCCCGAGACTAAGAACGTTAACATGGACTGGTTTCCATCTGGGTATCTCTGGTCAGGACATTATAAAGCTCTTTCCTGAACCAGCGCGCGCGCGCGAGAGAGAGATCGAGAGAATATGTGTTTAACTTTTTTTTTTTTTTTTTTGTTATTATAAAATTTAGTCAAACAAACTTGGACATAAACTTTCATCTCTGATAAATTACTAAGTTTTAAAAAATATTTAGTAAAAAATTAAATTATTAATTTTATGTGCCATAAATCTTTAAATTTTTAATTTTATATCTCTAATAGATATTAGACACAAAATTTAATTTTATGTTTAATAAATCTATTAATTTTAAAAATATCAAATATTTTAGTGATAGACACAAAATTAAAAGTTTACGAATTTATTAGATACTATTAAAGTCCAAGGACTTCGACACAAAATTGAGGTTCAAGAACATACTAGACGCTTTTTTAAGTTGAGGTACCTAATAAATTGGAAAGTTTACGAACTAAACGGTACAATATAACTTTTTTTTAAGTTATATTTTTAGTCTTTACTTCAACCGGTGAACTTAATATGTCAATTCGAGTACTACTTAGTAGATAAAAACATTTATTTCCATCTAAAAATTTAATGGTCCAATCATCCACCTCCATAATTGTTAAACTAAAAAAATAAAAATCTTTATATTTAAATAAAAGTGCCTATTTTAGTCATAGATGATAAGATTTTAACCCAAATTTTATATAATAGTAAAGGGCTCATCTTAAGAGCAAAGTTATGCTTGAAGAATTAGATTCCAACAAGACTAGCAGTTTTGAAAGGTATATTCATCTACCAAAGATGAAAATTGGGACTCAAATTTATCGAATAATTTTATTTTTTTAATAATAAAATTTTTTTTACAAAACTATGAACAGAATATTTGAGTGCTCCAATATCTTAAAAGAACAAAAAATTTTAAACAGCACCGAACATTTATTGCTCCAATATCTCCTAACCCACTAAAAACGGCTAAAAGGGCTATACAATAGTTCATTTATTGCAGTCAGGAAAGCCGTAAACTTCGATAATTTTTGTACGTATACAAACACGTCACGTAAACTTGAAATCATGATTATGTAAATAGATGGGAGTTTGAGGATGGAACAGCAATTTTATTAAACTTTTGACATAGATTGATTATTTGTCCCAAACAAGGGGTTGATTGAATTCTAAGCTGTCACAGAAGTCTCCACTGCTACATTATTATTGTTATTATTATTGGGTGAGTAGTTGAGTTCTGATTTCATTTCAACTTCACAGAGCTCTGGAATTGCTTCCTTTATGTTGTGAATGCTCTCAACTGCATAATCTGCTCCTTTACTTCTCTGTGAAGTGCCAACCTACACAAAAATTATGGGCAGGAGAGGACTTTATGTCGCATTGAAAGTTACTATTTGCAAATCTGAAACTTTACAGGTTTGAACAAAGAAGAATTTCTTAGTCAAAACAAAGTAATAAGATTTCTTTTCTGTTCCAAGAAATTTTTGTTTCGAAAAATAGATAATTTAGTTCCCGTTGGGTAACGATTTTGTTTTTTGTTTTCTGTTTTTTAAATTTATGATTATTTCTTCCCAATTTTTAAAGAAACATTTGCATTTCTAGTCAAATTTTGAAAAAAAAAACAAGTTTTTAAAAAATATTCTTTTTTTTTTTTAGTTTTCAAAACTTAACTTGTTTTTTAAAAAATATTAGTACAAAGTAAATAACAAAACATAAAAACTCGAATAGTTATCAAACGGGTTCTTGAATTTGGAAGATTCAAAAATAGGTAAGGAGCAAAGAGCACAATATTTTTATTGATAGGAAAACATAGACGTAAAATAGACAATATTATAGCAATATAGAGAACCAAAAGGACTCGATGTCTTAATAAGTAGTAAAGTGCAAACAGTTTTATTGTAAAAAGAGTTTAATTGAGTTTCGTTTCAATAACGTTAAAGTTCGATGGTTCGATCCTCCAACTCGCAATTATTGAACTAGAAAAAAAGGTAACTTACGAGCACAGTTTGAAGCCCAAGTCGCTTGCCTGCTTGAAGGTTGCGGAGGCTATCTTCAAAAAAGAGCTGAAAAACAGAACAAAAGCAACTCAAAATCATAAGCAAATTCGTGCCAATTTTACCAAATCAAGATTCCAAGATCATCTTTTTACTGTTCTTCGAGGGTCAATGTTTGCAATCTTGAGAGCCCATTCAATGGCAGCTTCTGATGGTTTGCAGACAATGGGTGTGTTTGGCAACCCCATTAAAGGGCTTGGTTGAGAGAAATGGCCAATTATGTCAAAGATTTCACTGCTTGAATGCTCTTTTTTATCTGAAACAGGGTTTCTTAGAGTGGGATTGAGGGTTTCAAAGCAGATAATGCCTTCAAAACAGTCTTCTAATCCAAGTTTGCTGAGTACTTTGGCTGTGTGAACTCTGTCTGCATTGGTAAAGATCTATTTTTTCACACAAAAACAAAGAAGGGTTTGTAAGAAACCTATCAAAATACAAAAGGGAGATGAATTTGAAGTTCTTTTTGTAAAAAATACTTACAAGTTTCCTGTAAGGGAGGCTCAGCAGAAGGCCTCTCAAAATGGGATCAGGTTTCAAGTTGTCATAAGGCAATCTCCCATGGACAAAACTGTCATATGGAGCAATGGAAGTTACTAATCTCATAAACCTTTCAACATTTGAAGATTAAAGAAGAAAAGGAAGATCCAGTTCCTTGAATGTGGGTCCTCAAAGTCTAAGTAAAATATATCCTTGAATGGTTCGAAATTCATTAAGGGTACAACCAAAAATCCCCCATAAGTTAAAAACGTAGAAAAAGATTGTGATTGTCAAAATGTATCAACAAAAACATTTTCCTTTTTTAATAATTCCATGACTGATGTGGGACTTTAGCAAAACTCTATAATACTTCATTGACTGGAGAGGCCTTTTTAGGGTACAGTCTAAAAGTAAATTTTTATGGTCTATAATATATTTAACTTGAGCTGAATGGTAAAGATGAGCATTTTTTCTAGAATATATTTACCTGTGATATTCATCATAGTCAAAGTCATAGCCAATAGCCTACAAAACAGAAACTTGAATAAGTACTTCAAAATCAGTTTGAAAAAAAAAAAAGTGTTAGAAAAAGAAACATACTCTGAGACCAGCCATTGTTGTTCCATAATTCTTGTAAAGTAGGTTGCTCAACTCTGGGATTTTGCTCTTTTCTATCCCAAGCTTTTCAGCCATATAACCTGCAAAAGAAAAGGAACCATTTTTTTTTTTCTTTTTTTGTTTTTTTGATAAGATTAATGTAATTGTCTAATGTGTTGGGACAAAACAGACAGCAAAGTCACCATGTATGTTGCTTTTACAAGCTGTTGCCATGCCAGAGCTTACAGGATATAGAGTGTCATCCAGATCTGCAGGTTTAAAAACACACTTAAAATTCTGTCTTTCAAGAACTGTTATGAAAATGGAGAGGAAAATCCTAAGAATGTGAAGGAGAAAGGCTGTTACCAAAAAGAAGACAATCAAATTTTGGCATTTGGGCCTCCCTGTAACAATTTTCATATTCCATTTTTTAAAAAAATTTTTAGAGAGAGAGAGAGGAAGAAAGAGGTTAGAGAAGGCAAAAGAGAAGGGGGAGGAGAAAGAGAAGGAGAGAATGGTTTAAATAGGCAAAAGTTTGCTGCTTAATTTTAAGTAGGACTCTGGTTTAGAAATTTCATTTTTATTCTTAATAGGATGGTGATGGTGATATAGCTTATGAGATAAAAATTCTATGGACCTCAGCTAGGAATGTGGCCTGTATTATATTGTTTCAATTTCAAATGATAATTAAATGTCGATCAAGTCTCTTTTTGTTTGTTTTTCAAGTGATCAACAAGTTGATTTTTTTGGGGAAAGTTTAGTGCTACTGTATTTGATGTCTTCCAAAATCAATAATTTTAAAATTTTAGACTCCGTTTGATGACCATTTCATTTTTTATCTTTTATTTTACAAAATTAAGGTTAGAAATACTACTCATAATGATGTGTTTCTTTACTTTTGTTCATCTACTTTTTTTAAACCCACGACTTTTTGGTTAGAGAGATACATCTTAACCAATTAAA
>JAOANK020000085.1:1374181-1385754 GCA_026257165.2 Telfairia occidentalis
GGTTACTTAACTTTCAACATAAAATTCTAAATGTTAAACTCAAGTCATTTGAATGTTTTATGCATGCATGATTGTAATGAACCTCCAATATTAATTAGTTGAGCTATGCTCAAGTTTACAACATTTATAAATAATTCAATTCATTGAGTAAATGTGCAGAGGACTAAAAAAAGACTCACTTTTATTGAGAACTTGTGGGAGAAGGCAAGCACAAGGTGTGATGTTTGTAATACGATATGAGGCTAATAATATATACGAGCTTGCCTCAGAGAGAGATACTTGCATTTAAAGTATCTTCACAATTTCACCAAAAGCAGCCTACAGAAAAACAATAACTTTAATCAAAGAGGAGACCTCCAGATTTACCTCCTCACGAGCTCAGACAGCTGCTGTGATCTTACTCAGCTTCATAAACTTTTATTTATTTATTTCTTATGTATGAATTGGAAAGAAAAAACGTTGAGGTGATGAGATCACAGGCGCTTGGATCACGAACCAAATCCTACCGTTGCCACATGCTCTCTTGTCATAATGTAGGTACTATTACATCTGGTTCCAAGGGTGGTGAGGCATTATTCCCTGCATTCCCACCCTCTGTTTTCTCTTTAGCTCCATCAACTTCATCTTTGAAACCTTGCTTGAATCTATCATAATTTGTAGGTTCAGATGACTTAAATGGGCGCTCTCCTAACACACGGACCAAGTCATCTTGATGTAAGACCTCCTTTTCAAGCAATAGCTCAGCAATTTTAGCTACATGCTCTTTGTGCTCCTCTATCAACTGAACTGTGCGTTCATATGCCTTAGTCACCCATTCTCTGACTTCACTGTCTATAATTGCACCAGTCTTGCTGCTGTAGGGCTTGGACATCTCGAACATCTCGTCCCTTTGAGGGAAAGAAAGAAGACCCACCTTGTCACTGAAACCATAAACAGCAACTTGGGCATAAGTCATCTTGGTCACTTTCTCCAGATCATTTTGAGCTCCAGTTGATATTTTCCCCAACAGAACCTACAAACCCAGAGAAAGTTAGGTCTGTCACTTGAAAGTCAGAAAAGAATCATCAGTTGAAAGGTAAAGAGAGTCGACAGAAGGGATGTGGCTATGTTGGTTCTATGTGAAGCTCACATTTACGTAATCAGAAAATACCAACACTCCAAGGAAAAATAGATAGTTTGTTCATAAGCGTATAAGCACCAAGTTCAACGATAGCTTACATGCATGATAATGGCAAATAACAAACTTAATGCACTAGACAAAATGTTTAGGGTCTAAGCACAGGGCCAAAAACCATGAATAAAAGGCAAACCTTATCGAGAAACATAGAATTAGAAACCTTCATAATTAGGGATAGTGCAAGATAACACATTTTACAACTTGGCTTGATCAAGTTTTCCTGCTATAAGACAAGTTCTTTTTTAGATATTCAGGAGAAACGTATAGATGCTTACCTGCTCAGCAGCTCGACCACCAAGAGTCATGCATGTCACGTCAAAGAGTTGTTCCCTTGTCATAAGAAGATTCTCGTTGGGAACATATTGAGCAAACCCAAGAGCAGCAGTACCACGAGGGACTATTGTTACTTTAAGCAGGGGCTCTGCATGTTCCAAGAACCAACCAGCAACAGCATGACCAGATTCATGGTACGCAACAGTCCTCCGTTCCAGCTTGCTTATCACCTAGGTTACAAAAAGTAGCTTGTGGTTAGAAAATTTCGGCATCCTCTATTCTTCACAACGAAGAAGGCAGTAAACCCTACTCAGATTATAGGTTTTTATTAACAATTCAATCATAAAGTGAACCCCATCCTAAATAGACAAGACAACTGTAAAAAAGGATTCAAACTGTCTGCATGCTTCAGCCCTTTATATCCTCTGCCATCATTCCAATTTTATCGGTTGTATCGCTTACATCAACACATTGATGGAGCTCAGCTAAATGAGAAATTACTGGATGGAGTTAGCACAATGTGCCTCGTGAGTCATAGAATAGGTAGACAGGAATAAGTTACCCTATCTTTCAAGCTAACGGGGTTGCCGTGATTGTATTTCTAGCTTTTGGTGTGGGATCCACCATTAAAATGGTACCTAATTAAAATCACGGCATGAATGAGATTAAAGAAAACTATTTTCCATTATTAGCAGCCAACTGCTGACTGAAATAGCCCTTGAAAACAAGCCTATCTACTACAGCAAACAATTAGCAGATTCGTTGGAATTGTGTAACAAATCAAAGGTTTCATAATTCCCAATTTAATAATGTTAAATGACAGACTTACTTGAACTTCTCAAAGCAATTCATAAGTTTAATATTGTCTCTCCTAGGATGAGTAGAGCAAAATTAAATCTTAGGTTAGATAGTCAATTATGGAGGCAAAGTCGATGATAAAAGAAAAAGATGATATCAAAGAGATAGCAGGAAAAAAAATGCATAAGAGAGTGATACTTAGATTGGGTCAATGTTTTCTTCAGAAAAAAGACATTTTGTTTCTTCTCAACAAAGAAGAAAAGAAGAAAGAAGAAAAGATTAGTTGTCCATTCAAGTAGTGGGTAATAAAATACCTTGTTTTTTTTCTCCAGACCACCGATGACTCTGTCTATAGCTCCCTCAAAATGCTCCATAGTGATCACTCTACTTTCGTTTCTGGCAGCAATTAAAGCAGCTTCATTGCAAACATTCGCAATGTCCGCTCCAGCAAAGCCAGGAGTCAAAGCAGCAAGTCTCTGTGAATAATACGATGGCTCGTGATCGAGCTTTAACTTCTTTAGATAAATTAGAAAAATTTGATCACGTCCTTTGATGTCAGGTTTGTCAATTGTTATCTGCCTATCAAACCGGCCAGGCCTCAACAGAGCTTTATCCAAAATATCAGGCCTGTTGGTGCCAGCAAGTACAACTACCCCAGTAGTAGTTCCAAACCCATCCATTTCTACCAGTAACTGATTAAGAGTACTTTCACGTTCATCATTCCCTCCACCAAAGCCCCCTCGGCCCCTTGCCCGCCCAATTGCGTCTATCTCATCAATAAATACAATACTGGGAGCACATTGTCTAGCTTCTTGAAACAGGTTTCTAACCCTTGATGGCCCAACCCCCACGAACATTTCCATAAAATCTGATCCAGAAATGGACAGGAAAGGCACATCAGATTCACCTGCAGTTGCTTTTGCTAGGAGTGTTTTCCCAGTACCAGGGGGACCAACAAGAAGAGCACCTTTGGGAATTTTTGCTCCTAACTCCTCATATTTCTTAGGATTCTTAAGGAAGTGCACGAACTCCATAATTTCTTGCTTTGCCTCATCGCAACCAGCTACATCTTTAAAATAAACCTGAATTAACAAGAGGAATGTAGAAGGATATTTAGCCACCTAAATCCCTCAAATCTTTTACCATGTAAAGTGACGAATGAAAGTACTATAACATGCATTCATGATATGACGCACGAAAATAAATAAATCATCTGACCTTATTTTTGGCATTCTTATCCATTTTAGTTATATGTGCCTTTCCTATGTTGAAAATCCCACGCCCACCCCTTCCACCTGGGCCACCAACACCTAACCCACCCTGCATCCTTCTCCCCATGAAATAAAGGGTTCCCAAAAGCAAAGCTGTTGGCGCAAACCTCATCAATTCCTGATACCAATTAACTTGGGAAACATAAACAACTGGAACAAAATCATGAGAATCGATACCCAAAGAATTTTGGGCTTCCTCCAGCTTCTCCTCGAACAATTCAACACTTCCAACGTTGAAATAGTATTTATATTGGCTTATGTTACCTGTAGCTGGCTTTTCATAATCGGGAACCGGAGGCACATCATCTTTAGTTTGCCCTGTCTTACGTGGAAAGCTCCTTACATACACTTTTGCCACAGATCTGTTTGCAACTTCAATGTGATCCACTAAACCAGGTTCAAGAAGCTTGTTTCTGAACTCTTGAAAACTAATCTGTGGAATAAATCGATCAACTAAGAAGATTCATGAGAAGGGAGAAAGGACAAGCGAAGCCAAAACAAACATGGTTGGACCATAGGCCATTCCACGACTTAATTAAAACTTCTGTAAATATGAATCGAAGTTCAGACACACCAGGAAGTAAATTCAACAGCAGGCTAAGTTTTCAGTTTCGCATAGCCTACTTATACTGTTATAGATAAAAGGGGCCAAAAGAGAAAACTTAGATCTTACTTAATGCACCTCTAACTCTATGTAAAGTTTAATACAGCCTCTTTACATTGATTTAATCACCCATTTATTATATTTGTAACTATAAAAATGGTGCAATTAAAAAAAAATTACATGCAAAAGTTTATTATTATATAATAAAATCATATACTATATAAAAATTTGGATTATTGTTTCTGAATCCTAAGGAAAAAAATAAAATCATATAGTTTTAGATTATTATATAAATGTCATATTCCAAGACATCAAATTTTAGATACAAATTAAAAGCTTTAAAATGTGCATATTTAATATCACAAAACATCTAGAGTTTATTTAATATCATAAATAGGAGATAGTTGTAATTCGAACCTATGGCTATAACCTCAAAAACATTTGGGTTCATAATTTTTCATTTTCACCATTAAACCATCCTATGGTGGTACAAATATCAAAATACCAAAACAATGGTGATCCATGTTTAACAAATCAGGATATCAGGCTGAAATGAAGAGATACATAATTATAACCACGAGAAAGATATTCAATGCGATGACAATGAAAATTTAAGTGATAGTGATACAGATAAGAAGAATAAAATTGCAGTATAGCAAGCCTTAAATCCATCTTTCTGATATAATTCGGACCAAAAAACATTTGCATGTGCCTTAGTTATTAATACAGGGCTTAGAAAGTTACCTGCTTCTGTTCATGAGGAGCTATAAAAAGTGATGAAAAAATGAAGCCAACAAATAATAAAGGGGTGATCAAATTCTGAAACTGTTTAGTAAAGTTCTCTTGGGAATCTGTGTGACCAGTATTAGAGTCTTCTGCCAAAGGAAGCACAAAAATAATGTCTCAATAAGATCAACTTTTTTCTTTATAAGAAACAGAGATGTATATTCCAACAAAAGAAGAAGCAGCTAGAGGCCCAGGGTAGATCACCTAAAACTACTTAGCAATGAAACAACGAAAATGAAAGGTACACAGGCCTAATTAGGAGTTACCAGTCGACATTAAAGGATATGATTAGGAATAGCTAAAAGAAAAGGTGTAAAATAATTCCAAATATAAAAGAGAGGGTTACAGTTCAGATGATTCACACTTAAAGTTATAAGCGTCTTTAACATAAAAAAAGCGCAATGGGAAGAAAAAACATAGAACATAAATCTGAATGACATAAAGCTCAAAAAGTATAAGTTTCTAGAGGGTTATAGAAGTAGTGCTCTTGCATGCAAGAATCTAGAATGAAAATAAAATCTGTAACCCTACTACCGAGCAGAAAGTCAATACTGTGGTAAAAGTTACCAAAAAAAAAAAATCATTCAGCCATAAAATAATTGAAAACAGTTTTGCAAATTATGGCAGAGACGTCAAAAACACCACAGCTCACATGTACAAACGGAAAGAGAGAGAGAGAGGGCGGGGATATAGTGGAACTAAACAGGTATGAACACGTGAAAATGGCACCCTATTTTCAAGTTACAAGCTAAGTTGACCAAGTTCACAACAGACTATAATCCTGGTTCCTATATCATATATTTTCCTATTAGATTGTATATTGGGAAGAGAAGAAGAATTACATTATCCTAAAATCACCGCATCGAAAATGGGAATATCCAAAAAAAAAAAAAAAACCACCATAACCACATCACTCTCTCCTTAAACACAGCCATGTGCACACGTGTGAATGGAAATGAAAATATAGAACCGCCAATAACATGAACAGATGAATTCTTTCAAGCCCATGTTTTTTTTTCCCATTCTCTGTCCCTCTCTAAAACAAATAGAAACAAAGAGGATTCTGTAGTTCCATCGACATTACGACCAATAGTCCTTCAAAGTTCTACCCCTCAATTTTGCTTCTCAGTAAACATTTTTAGTTTATAAATGCTATATTACACAAGTGAAGAAAACGATTAACATGAACTTGCAAATGAGGAGAAAGAAAAGACGCTAGCCTAAAGGACAAGGTCCTGTACCTCTAGATTCTGTCTTCTGCTCTTTTGCCTTCGGAATCTCCTTTCTATCCTTTGGGTAATATTTCTCATAGTCTAGATTAATCCATCATACATGAATAAAGACATGCAAAGGATAAAATTAGTAGTGGCTGACCAACCATTAGACGAACAAAATTGAGAAATTATCACTTCACTCACTTCTCTTCTTTGGCGATTCGGTTGAGAACAGGCGTCGAATCCTAGGGTTTGCTAGAATAGAATTTACATTCTCCAAGTACTTTCTAGAAACGAGCTGTTTACCACCTCCAGCCCCAGCTGATGTTAAAGAAGCCTTGGTAAGCCCTAAGCAACCATGTACGCGCGAAATACCTAGACTACTAAAAGGCTTCGTCTCCAAGCACGATTCCCTTACCGACAGAATCCTCCCATTGCCAAAACCAGAATATCCATTCTGCGCAACACAGGTTTTTGTTTCATTTCATCAAAACAGAAAAAACTAACAAGAATTAACGAAAGAAATAATAATAATAATATCGTGTTTAGATGTTACAGCTTGTAGTTTGGAACGTGCAGCGCGAGATACAGAGCCTCCGATCCTCGAAAAGATCATCGTCTTAGCAACCGTATCATGAACTCGTCGTACTTATTAACTACTCTCTATAAACACTCACCGACCAGAAATTTGTCGTTAATCCAAGAAATGGAGAATACGAAATGAAACGATCAGGAAAGAAAACGGTGGAGGTCAAGAAATGTTTCGATGACGCAATTCGCAAGAGGAAGAAATGGCAGTGTTAAAATGGCTTTGAAGAGAACTCGAGAGTTGCAAGCTGCTAGCACATGGAATCCAACTTTCTCCCCGAAATCGGGTTACCGCCTTGTTTCTCATTTGTTTTACCTTTCCACCCTTGGATTTTACAAAATTATACCAATTTCCAAAGGATACTTTCGTCTTTTCTCAATATTCGTTAGATGATGTTTGTGTTGAGAAGATAGGCCACAACTGCCAGATGAGTACCATAAGACTAATGGGCCCAATAATTAAGCCCAATTTACTTGCCGCCATCGGCCCATTTTCGAGCTATTTTCGTAAATGAAAAAAAAAGGTCTATTTATGAAATTTTATAAACGTCCATATTATTACACTATATTATATATAGTTTAATACACTAACTAGAATTAAAAATAAAAATAAAACATATTTATAACCCATTGATATTGAATACATATATTTATATATATGTGTATTATATTTCCCAAGAATCTCAAAAGCAGGAAGCTACAAAGGTGGGACACGTGGACGGTGATGGCGGGGACGCTGGAGGCGAACGGTAGGATGAACAGAAGGAGGAATTTGATAAAGCGTTGTGATTGGTTGATGGATTTCGGATCATCCATGGGACCATGTCCTCGAGTAGTCCTTGTGGGCCAGCTGCTTCTTCCGGGTCGTCGGGGGGCGGCAGGCCTGGAGGAATGAAAGTTGGGCCTTTATGGGCTTCGGGCTCTGAGTCGATCGTCGTCTTGGGCTTCTTAGTTGGAGATTGGGCCTGTGGAGTTTGGCCCATTAGGAAGAATGGGTAAGCAAAGTGGAGGTGGAGGCCTTCGTAGGTGATGATGAAGGTGTCTGGATCTTCAATTGACCTTTCCACTTGCTTCTTTGCACTGCATCTTGGATTTGAGCACCTATAATAGCTCCTAATTTTTTTATCCAAAAAAGAGAGAGAGATAATTATTTGTTTTTTTATTAATTATTTGATAAAGTAACTTTGGGATTTCTTTTTCATAATGATCACCAGAAAGAGAGGCTTTATTAGTATTTAATTAATGGATTAAGAGGGTAATTTTGGGGTTAATTAAACCAAAATCATGGTAGGCAGGGGAGTGGTTTGGGAAATTAATGACATTAATTTAGTTGCATCATTCATTCAAGTGGGTGTGTTTAAATTTAAATGTTTATATATTCCTTTTATTTGTGGCTTGTTTCTTAATCCCATCCTTTTATTAAATTAGTTCAAATTACAAATTTAATTCCCGAACTTTCATATCTGTGTGTAATAGATTTTTAAAATTTTAGAAGCGTCTAGGAGGTGTAGGTTTTTGAACTATCAATTATGTGTCTATAATAGATCACTTAATTTTAAAATGTGTCCAATAAGTCCTTAAACTTTCAATTTTGTATCAATGGGCCTTTGAATTTTCAATTTTTTTTTATCTAATTGATCTTTGACCTAATCGACATTTTTTAAAATTCACGAACTTATGAGACACAAAATTAAAAGTTTAGGGTTCTATTAGAAATAAAACATAAAATTTGATTTTATGTCTAATCAATCCATGAATTTAAAAAATTATGTCGAATATGTCAAATACCTACTAAAGATAAAATTGAAAGTTAAGGGACTTATCAAACACTTTTAATATTTAGAGACCTATTATACACTAAATTGAAAGGTTGTTAATTTATAAGACTAAACTTTAAATTTAGCTATTAAATTTTTTTAATGTTTTGAAAATAACCTCCTTAGCTTGTCCACTCCCATTTGACTAAAAATTATTCCCATTGACACTGCGAGAAGATAGACCTCTGTTGATGGTCAAAAGGTCATTTAAATTAATAAAAAAAAAGAATGTTGACGAATATAATTTTTATAGCCAAAATATAAAATATTTTAATTTGTGTGGTTTCCTCTTTAATGTACCAATTTTGGAGAAAATTTCTAGCGTTACCCTTAGTTCTAAATTAAAATATCTTATCTTATATTCGTTTATAACGTAATTAAAATTTTTATTTTTATTTTATATGAAAAAGAAGAAAAATACCTAGGATTGGGGCTATTTTTGATGGACTTCTGACCATACTTGCGCCATTTATAACCATCCTCAGCCACCAAATTCCCACAGCTCTTGATCCTAAGGCTGTATTTATGCTCAACTCTATTCAGGCTCCCTCTTTCCAGAAAAGAAAACCTGCCACATTCCCACACCAAAATTAAAAAGGACTAAAATCTCGTGTCACCGTTCGATTCTCTGTAATATCATTTAAACATTTTACGTACCTAGTAGTATAAGGAATGTGAGTATGGGACGTCATTAGATCTTTTGACCTGGGGGCGGCGGAGAGAGCATGCTCAATGTCTTCAATTGTCGGCCCCGAGTAGGCGGCACCACCGAAGGCGACGAGTTTGTTGGCTCCACCGTCATCGTCGATGTCTTGTGGGAGGAGGAAGGGCGGAGAGCTGTGGTCGTCGTCGGAGAGAAGGTCGCCGAGGCCAAGGAGGTGGCTTTCAGAGGGCCAGGGCCAGGGACTACTGACTGTTAGGGGCTCCATGGAAGAATTAGAGATTGAAATTTTGATTTTGAAGAAGAAGAAAAGAGGATGGAGAGGATAAAGTGGAGTGGAGTGGATGGAATGGAGGCTTTTACGTGCGTCGTTGGCATCTTGACTTTTTATAGTAACATCACTATGATATATGATGTGGGGTTTTTTTTTTTATTTTTTTTATTTCCCTCCAAATTAATTAAAATTATTAATAATAATAATAAAGAAATTTGTTGTTGTACATTGACTTTTGAAAGTTATTCATTTTTGTCTTTTCTTAAGTGGTAATTTTTCTTTCGGTTAAACTGTATCTTACGTTGTTGTCAAGTTTGTCTCTCTTTTTTGAATTTTTTAGTTTATTCAAGGTTGAGTTTGAAAAGACTTTAATTCTAAGGGTAGTCTTTAATTTTCTAAGTGAATGCTTTAAAAAATAAAATAAAATACAAGTACTACTATTTTTTACCATTTCAAAACTATTTCAAACTCACTCTTAATAATATTGATCCACAATGACATTGTGTCAATTTTTTCATATATGTATATATTTTTAACTCATTAATAACCAACAAAAATTTACCAGTGTGATTTACAAATTCTTAAATTTTTATCCTACAAAGGCTATAGCAATAGGAAAAAAAATTGTTAGGTAGTAAAGGAGGTTTTTTTATTCCAAAACCTAAAATATAGTTCTATTGGTCAAACGTCATCTAAACTTTACTTTTGTCAGTCGAGAATTCAAATTCATTCCTTTTATTTACAATGTATTATTTATATAAAATATATAATATATAAATTACCTAACAAATTTAAGGTTAATGAGACAAAATTATTAAGTTGTTGATGAATCAAGTCAAGTTAAATCAGAGTAGTGATATATCAACAAGTGCCACTGCACATGTTTTGATTATCTACCTCACATTGAACGTTCAAAATTAAATTTAAGACACGACATATATGAAGTGACAACTCTACCCTTGCATAAACAAATAAAAAGTTTTGGTACAAAAATGATTTCAAAATAAGATTAGGTCCCAATGGTAGCAATAGTCACAGTTGACCTTCTCCACTTTTTCTTGTTTTTATGCATGATAATATTATTTTTGTGACTTTGGATTATAATAAAATTAATGGATGCACTTAATGAAAAGGGGGTGTGAAGAAGCTCCACTACCATATAAAAGTGGGCGTGTCACATAATTTATTTTATATATATATTATAGTACTTTTTCTTTTTGGCTTGTTTGTATTTTTTTTCTCTGAAATTTCATTTAGTGTTGGCATGGTCTGGTTATTTTGTTTTGATGTGATGGATGAATTAAAGTGGACCAAACCCTACCTGACCCAAGAACCTCTCCCCCAACTTCAACTAAAGCAAAGAGTCAACCACTAAATAAAATAATATATATAATACAACTAAAGAAGAACAAAAATCAAATGTATATATTATTTGAATGTTTGAATTCTATTTTTGATTTATTAAGATTTTGTTTGATCATAGTTAATTTATGTTTTTAGTTTTCTATGTTTAACAATTAAGTTTACTGGCCACTTTGTTTTGCGTTAGTTTTCCAATTTTTAAACATTTACCAGTTGAGATTAGGGTTTTTAACATATATATACTTCAAAAATAGATCACAAATACAAAAATATGGATTGTTGGTAAGTAAATAAAGGTTCTTTTTAAATACAAGGAAATCAAAAACAAAATTATTATCTAAGAACTTGCTATAAATTGAGCATATCTTGTCTTCACATCGTATCAAGAATAGAATGAGAGAAATCAAAAACAGCTAATTCGTATACGGCCATTGAACCAGCCCAACCAGCAACCAATACACTTAATTATTATAGTGTTTTATAAAATTGATGTTCAATAATACTTGCATGAATTTAATGCAAGACTAAAATAACATTCTAAGAAGTTTCATAATTCACGAGAATATAAATATAATAAATTTTAATTTTCAAGAAATAAAATAGTATTTAAATCAAATATTTAATTGTCCAATCAGATCATATCTCAACTTATTAAAACATTATCGAATTTTCATCTCTCACACTTCAAGTTATATATATATATATATAATTTCTATTTTATCACCTCATGGCTCACCTATTATTTATG
>JAOANK020000085.1:1471363-1481798 GCA_026257165.2 Telfairia occidentalis
CAACGCATTCTTACATGGCTTACTTGAAGAAAAAGTGTTTATGGAGCAGCCAATGGGATTTGAAGTTCAGGGAGCAACATCATTGGTATGTAATCTAAAGAAAGCTCTTTATGGTTTAAAACAAGCACCACGTGCTTGGTATGATAGACAAAAAGACTTTCTACTTAAGGCTGGTTTCACCAACTCTAGAGCAGACACGTCTTTGTTCATGAGACTGAAATCCAACAGCTGCTGCTATGTGCTAATATATGTTGATGATATAATCATCATTGGTCCCTCATCATGTGAAGTTACAGAATTAATTTCCTGCCTAAACACTACTTTTGCGCTCAAAGATTTAGGCGAGTTAAATTACTTTCTAGGCATTGAAGTATTATATACGCCTACTGGGAACATGTTTTTGTCACAAACAAAATACATATCTGACCTACTACATAAGATCAAGATGTTTGAGGCAAATGAAATTGCCACTCCAATGCTAAGTGGTTCTGTCCTGTCAAATAGAGGCAGTGAGTTGTTCTCTGCTCCTTCAACATATAGAAGTGTCATTGGTTGACTGCAATATGTCACAATAACTAGACCAGAAGTTTCGTATGCAGTGAACAAATTGTGCCAATTTATGCACACTCCATCCCTAAAACATTGGCAAGCTACTAAAAGAGTACTACGATACCTTAAAGGCACGCTATCTCATGGATTACTATTGAAAAAGCCGTTGAATCTCAATGTCTATGGCTTTGCTAATGCTGATTGGGCGTCGGACCCGGATGATAGAAAATCAACATCAGGTTTCTGCATATACTTTGGAGGAAATTTGGTGTCTTGGGGATCAAAGAAACAACACATTATCTCGAGATCAAGCACGGAGGCAGAATTCAGAAGTATTGCTAATGCTGCTATGGAATTAGTATGGCTACAATCTTTATTAAAAGAATTACGTGTTCCAGTAACCAGCCCTCTAATCTTGTGGTGCGACAATTTGGGAACAGTTCACCTAAGTTCAAACCCTATTCTTCACTCAAGGACCAAACATGTGGAGTTAGACATCTATTTTTTTCGAGACCTAGTGCTGCAGAAGAAACTTATGGTGTATCATGTTCCAGCTCATGAACAGGTTGCTGACATACTAACAAAACCACTCTCAGCTAAGACTTTTCTTCCACTACGATCCAAGCTCAATGTCTTTGCCCCTGTTGACATAGGCTTGCGGAGGGTATTAAGATAGCCCACTAAAAACTAGTATTTCTGTTGTAACAGTTGCAACAAAAGAAAGCTGTTAAACTATTTCACAAATAACTCCTACCTCAAACTTCTTTATAAAAAGGAGAAGTCTATAAACCACTTAAGATGAATAAGAAGAATTCATATGAATTTGTGATCATCTCTCTCCATCTCAATTTCAATAAATGGGAACACAGACATAGAAGAAGAAGGTTGGCTCCTGGGAATTTGGAGTGTGAAATTGGAAGGAAGAATGATGCTTAAGAATTCGGACCACGGCGAGACAAAAGTACTGGAATTTGTTCTTTTTGTTTCCTTCAAGGAATGTTGCTCTTTAAACCCATTTTTCTCAGAAATGGGTTTCATCCAATTCATCTTATCATTATGTCTCTTTTTTTTTTTTTAACACAAAGCCCTCCAAATCATTGTTGACACAATGAAATAACATTTTGTTTTCCTTTTCCTTTTCTTTTTCCTTCCCACAATATTCCCAATGTTCATCTCTAAATTTACATGGAAAAACCCACCATTGTTCTAACCAACTCATCAATAAAAACCATGCAAGTGCTCAGGTATTTGTACTTTCTTAGGGTGGAGATTTACATTTCTACTTTTCATTTGCGATGTAACATTCAAAAAAGAAACAATTAAGCTTTGTTAAATATCATAAAACATGGTTTAAGACACCACGTATTCTATAGCTTGCTTGTAATTAATCTAAAAAACTTTATTAAAGTTATTGAAGTTTTGCGTACTTTGCATTCTATAACCATAACAACATTGTCAATTTGAATATAGTCGAACTAGTTAAGTCATATCTTCTTGTGAGTTTAAATTTTCAGCCTTATGTATTTTTTAACTTAAAAAATACACAACACAACATTTATAAAAGAAAATATAATACTATAATTATTTAGAAATAGTGTTTGGTGGTAATTAATTAATTTTATTATCTAATCTGGGTTGATTTGAACATAATCCAATTAGTCAAACGCCCGAACATTATAATAATTTGTGGACAAAATTCATCATTGAAGTATTAAAAAGGAATTAAAAAATTGAGTGAGTAGATTGAAAACATTGTGAAATTTTAACATTCTCGCTCATGGCGGTAATCTTCTTCTTCTTCTTCGATGCATTGCGAAACCAAATGAGTCCCCACTTGTAAAAGTTGAAAACTTTTTGTAGTTTATGAGTTCAGAAGTTCTAAGCATGCAGACGAATCTGTTCAACGGCTGATCATTTCTCTGCTCTGCAGTTTAATTTAGCATCAAAAAATGGAATACAATCTCCCCCTTGTCTTTCTTCTCATATTACTCCCACTCTTCCTAAACTGCCCGGTCCGTCTGGCGGCGGCAAAGCGCTGCCCGGACTGCGGTCGCATTCCGGTGCCGTACCCACTCAGCACGCGGCCGGACTGCGGCGACCCTCTTTATAGAGTCCGGTGCACCGCTGGCTCGCTCTGGTTCGAATCCGTCAATGGGTCTTCCTATTTGATCACTTCTGTCAATCCGGTGGCCCAGCGGCTAATCATCCGACCGCCGGGGTTGGCCAGAAACGCCTGTGTTTCGTCGGATTTCGGGAGCCACGGGTTTTGGCTCGACACGGCTCTTCCTTTCACCATTACCAGTAGAAACACGGTTCTGCTCTTCAACTGTTCGATGGAAGTCCTGGAAAATTCTTGGAATTGTTCGCCTAATAGCGTCTGCCACGACTTCATTACCCAGAATCCGGTGCCCATGGCTGCCTGTAAGGCGGCGCCGACGTGCTGCTGGTACACAAGTGGAGGGTCCATCACGGCGTATAGGATCAGGGTGCGGAAGGAGCGGTGTTCGGCTTATCAATGTTTTGTGAATTTGAATGCTTCTGTTCCGGCGAAGAAGTGGCCGGAACCTGGGGTGGAGATTCAATGGGCACTGCCGCGACCACCGCCGTGTCGACTGCCTGCAGACTGTCGGAATTGGGAGAATTCTGCGTGTTTGCCCGACCCTGCAAATGCCGGACAGAGGAGGTGCTTCTGCACGCTGCCTTCCAAGTGGGATCCAGTAAATGGCTTGTGTTACGCCAACAGTGAGTAATTTAACAACATTTACACTCTAAATGTTGCATTTGATGAACCTTTTATTCTAGTGTTTGATTCCATGAAATCTTTGATTTGACATAGATGTGAAAATACAGAACAAGAGAACTCACAAGCATAAGAAGACGCCGGCTATTCTTGGAGGTACCTAAATCAAGGCATATTATGGTGTTCATTGAGTATGAAATAAGAATGAACCTACTTAACTATGCTGAATTAATTTGTTCATTCTCAGCAATGGCGGGAGTATTTGTAATGGTGATTGGAGGTTCAATCATGTTTGTGATTTACAAACGATATCGAGCGATTCCGAAAGGGAACGAACTAAGTTCAAAACAAGTCCGTGAAGTGATTCTAACAGCCAACAGCAGTGGCAAATCGGCGAGAATGTTCACAACCAAAGAGATAGCGAAGGCCACAAACAACTTCTCCAAAGAGAACTTGCTTGGTTCTGGTGGCTTTGGAGAGGTCTTCAAAGGCAACTTAGATGATGGGACCGTAATAGCTGTTAAGCGCGCCAAGTTGGGATGCATGAAGGGTATTGATCAAATCCTAAACGAGGTTCGAATTCTTTGCCAGGTGAACCATCGATGCCTCGTTCGTCTACTTGGATGCTGTCTCGAATTAGAGCAACCCCTCTTAATATATGAGTACATCTCAAATGGGAACTTGTTTGATCACCTCCATGGGAATACAAGTTCAAGCAAATGGCCACCGCTGACATTGAGCCGTCGACTCTACATTGCTCAACAAACAGCCGATGGCCTTGCTTATCTCCACACTTCAGCCACTCAGAGAATCTATCATCGAGACATAAAGTCCAGCAATATCCTACTAGATGGGAAGCTGAATGCCAAAGTTGCTGATTTCGGGCTTTCTAGGTTGGCTATGACTGAATCAAGCCACATTACAACAGGTGCTCAAGGAACATTAGGTTATCTGGACCCAGAATATTATCTTAATTTTCAACTGACGGACAAGAGTGATGTTTATAGTTTTGGAGTTGTTTTGTTGGAGCTATTGACTTCTGAGAAAGCCATTGATTTTAACAGAGAAGAAGAAGATGTAAATTTAGTAGTTTATATCAAGAAGATTATCAAAGAAGACAGATTGATGGAGGTTGTTGATCCTGTGATTAAAGAGGGAGCAAGCAGAGTTGAAATGGAGATAATCAAGGCACTGGCGTCTCTAGCAGCAGCCTGCTTGGATGAAAAGAGGCAGAATAGACCTGCCATGAAGGAAGTTGCTGAGGAGCTAGACAACATTATTTCTATTCTTAATAGTGAAATTCCAAATATTGACTAGCTGTAAAGGTACTGTTTAAATGCATTTTTGTCTTGAGTTTTCTTTATGAAAATAAAAAAAGGAAAAAAAGACGAAAAATCCATCCATAGACATGTATTACTTAGAAATCTTCAAATGAAAAACTTCAACAGATCCTGTTATAATTATCAGAGAGAAAGAGACAGAGAGGTTCTATTAAGTTTTGTCTTATTAAGGTCATCCAGTTCAGTTTGAATTACCATAATCTTCATATGTAAACCCTTTTCAAATTTTGTTAAAAAAAACAAAAACAAAAATAGATAGTACATTGAACGAGATCTTCTTCAATTCTAACACTGAGATTCAAATCTAATCTTCTATTCCAAATTCAAGTAATTAGCCTGTAAAAAGAGTCAATTTTGGTAGATCAAACCTTAGCATAGAAAATTGTGACTGTTGACCCTGCTGCCCCATTCTTAACTGCCATTAAGCGATGGACAACTGTAAAAAGAATCCTAGGAAACATGTTCTGAGATCCTATGTATTTGTGCGATGCCTTGGGCCATTTAAATTCTGACATCGCATTCCGAACGTGTGTTATCACCTTGGAGAAATCTATGGTCCTCTATGACAAGGAAACTGTATTATTTAATAGACATGAAAGATTCTCATTGTAAAGCAGCAACATCACAGATCTTCCTAAGAAAAAGCAATATCATACTGATAACAATGAGATCAAACGAGAGGGTTAAACTTTTTACGAATCATCCGTGTAAGCTATTCAGATTGGGAACGATTTAATTATAAAAACCAGAGCAAAGCGGAAACATCTCTCTGTTCTCAAAGAACTCCCCTTTGTTTCAAAACAAAGCGTTTGTACATGAAACAAGACAAATGTAAGAAATGAATGTTATAAAAATGCGACTATTTACGGATGATATTGGGAAAAATACTGTTAAAATCTTGCTTTTCATCAATAAAGAAAGGAAGCACGCATGAGTTTTCTAGACTGAAGCTAATAAAATCCAGAACATGACATGTGATGACATAGCAGTAAGAGCCCAGGTGACAAAAGCAAGAGCTATGGAGATCTGGAACATGCCACAAGGAAGATTTTTATGAAACTTGCAGACGTCCAAATCTTTGGCATAAAGAACAATAATCCCTGCGGATGAACTCGCAGCAGCAAGAGATAAAGTGGCTGTCACCTGCAAGTTTTATGTTTTAGTCTATAATTTGACTAAAACCGAACCAAAATTAACGTTTCAAAGGCCAGAAGCAACAGGAAGACAACAAGATTTCTGAGATGCTGCATGAGATAGAAAGGCAGATATGACAGAACCCAAATTGTCCAAATGAGAAATTAAAGTCGCACCTTACCTTACAATAAGTAGAGGCAATCCAAGAGGACATAAGCAAATTGTGTTCAATTGTTTACATGAACACTAACTAAAACACCGACTAATATTGGCTCGTTTTTCCATCGAAAAACAACCTAATTAAATGAATCAAAACTTCAAAAGGAATAGAAGCTTATAAGCATACATTTTTCAACGCTAGAAGACCTATTTCTATCAAAATACAAAACTCAGGCAAGAATTAGCTGGATCATGGCATGAGAATGGTGAAGGGGGCCTAAATACATCCAGAAACACATCTACACAGACTTATGCAAACAAGTGATAGTTTTAGTCAGTTCAGGCCAACAAGGACATTTCTGTTTCTAATTGAAGAAATGAGAAATATTAACAAGTTCATGGGATAAGTTAAATACCCAATCTCCAACAACAAACAGGCTGACTAATATTGGGTTTTGAAGGTCTCGTTTCCACCTCAAAGCATATATATCAAGGCATGCAAGTCCAAAGCTCCAAAGTACTTGAAGGCCCATTGATGCAATCAAATAGCTGAATCGCGAATAAAAAATATCACAGTCAACATTGTGAAGAAAAATATTCTAAATGGCAATGATTAGGACTAACCACACATTTCCCAGCTAAATCAGGTATACCAATTCGAAGGATGGGGAAAAAGAATAGCATTTCTAAAGTGCAAATATAAAAGAGCTTGTTTCAGTCAGATTATGAACAGAACCGTCATTTTATTTAGTGACTGACTGAAATACTCCTAAACACGAGCATTTCTCATCTTCTAAGTCATACAAAAGTATAATATTCAACATGAACACCTTGTGCTAACCTCAAGTAAATTTTATTATTAAAGAACAAATTGTGACGATGCCCACCAATTATGGTTCTAAAATGAAACAGTCTGGAGAATTGTCATCAGTGTAATCTAAGAGGATAAGCAGGATAATTATCTGAATACTCCATGTTCCATAAGCACTTTTTTCCTTATGTGTCACTTGATCATAATAAATGAAATGACGAATCAAACAATTCAGCCACTTCAATAACAAAATTATATCCTATCCAACAGCAGACGAAATGCAGATAAACTTTGTTAGTTAAGTTTGTGGATTTAGACAATAAACGTTGTATTTTATGCCAGCATCACTTCAATAGTGGATAAAACTGAAACCAACGATTTCCTACCCTGAGAGATCTTAAATATGTACAAGACCTCAGATTATAGATTCAATAATGCAAATTGAATCTCCTATATTACATAAATTTGAGAATGCTATGTTTTGAATTCTGCAGCTCTCACGTTGGTTTCGCCAATAACCAGATAACTTTAGACAAGTTGGATTTTGAAAACGCCTTGGACATTGCACAATTATATTAAACATTGTCAAAGTAGTTCTATCATCTATGTCAGACCCCACACTTGGAAAAGCTTTATAAATAACACATATCACGAATGCATATCACTATTTCATAATCTTCTTAGATTTTCCATCTTTGTATAAGAAAATTCGGAGTTATCGAAATCACCCAAATGAGGAATGAACTTAATCGTTCATCAACTTTAGGAAAGGGGCCACATCTCAAGAAGGAGCTTTTCTTCAACAACATGGCGAAGCAAACACTTGTCTTCTAACATAATCATAGAAGCAATAGGGAAAAGAAAAGGCTTTAAAATACACAAAAATAACAGATGCGTGTTCAGTAATTAATCGAAAGAGCAGGAAAATCAAATGGGAATACCAGAAAGCAGTGAAACTAGAGAAACCCAAGGCAGAAACCATAACTCCAATTGAAGCAGCAGCAAATGCAGATTGACCTATTCTCAATGTTAGTCCACTCTTCGTCCCCGGCCTTCCAATCAAATCCTTCATTTTTCCCTTTCACACCTCCACCTCCAACCCCCAGCCCGGGGGATTGATCGGGGGGGTCCTCTTTCCAAACGAGAACCCAATTGAAAACCCTAGGCGTTAGAATCTTCCCATCAACCCCAATCTAATAGGAATCTGATACAAGAAAACAAACACAATACCGATATCCTTCTACCTTCCAATACTCTTTTATCAAATTTTGGAAGTTCACATAGCTGTGAGAGGATCTGAAACCGATGAAAGGGAAAGGAAAACAAGAGAATAGGATTCGAATTTGGTCTGAACGAGGATTGCAAGAAGAATTAATCCCCACCAAATCGTTGTGTTGAAGAAATAAAATATTTGCCAGTTTTTCTTTTCCCCTTCATTATGAGCTTTAAAACAATTACTTCGTTAATTACTTCATTATTCAGAAGAAAAGCTCCTGAGTGGGGCCGTCTCTGGTTAGCTTTAGTACTGACTGACAGTCCCACCTGGATTTTCATTTTTCTTATCTTGTTCTTTCCCCCTTTTTTTTTATTGCCATAATAATTCCCCTTTATTAGTTAACAAAAATGTAAATCCATACATATAATTAAGAAATGGATTTTCTTTAATTTTGATTCAAATATGCTTTCGTTTACATCATATGAGTTTATACTTATGAATTGTGATTTTGCATATATATATATATATAGTTGCAATAATTCAAAAAATCATTCAACATGAACCTACAAACAAACAAGCAAATGAAACATTGAGAAAAACTTTGCTTAATTTGCTCAAATAAAAATTCCAAAAAATATAGCAAAAAAAAGATAAAGTTTCCACAACTATAGATGTCATGTTCGATTGAAACCACATCTGAATGAAAAGGATCTTAAGACTATAGAATTTTTTTTTAAACAGATTGATAATTATTATCTATACCAACATAGTGTAGTTTCTTTTCGGTGACCCAATTATAGGAGCTCCAACGATAAGTGTTTTCGGCTTGGAGTAAACCTATAGTAGGTGACCTAAAAAATTGTTTTAGGAAGCATGCATTGAGGATAAAGTCAGCTGAAATGACCTGTATTGGTTAGTGAGGACTATCATCATAATATTGTCCATCTAAACTCAAATGATTAGACATTTTTGTTGGGAGTGCAACCAAAGTTCCACATTGAGACTAGATAAGGGGAAGATCATGGGTATATAAGGGAGAGACAACATCTCAATTAATATGAGGTCTTTTGGGGTGAAACCAAAAGTAAAGCCACCACGAGGGCCTATGCCCAAAGTAGACAATAACATATCATTGTGAAGATGTGGAGGGGACAATAGGAACTATAAGGTCAACAAAAATTAAAGTCATGAGTGTTTATGCCCAAAGTAGACAATATTATCATACTATTGGGGAGATGTAGAAGGTCTGTTGTCCCTATCAATTTTGATAGTTCTTAGTAGTGGATCGTAGTTTGAATCATGATACATTGATTTTCAATGTAATACTCTAAAAAAATCATAAACATAATCAAGAAATTGATGGAAAAGAAAAGCAATAATCATTAACAAAAAAAATCTAAAGACGGTTGATTTCATTAGTAATTTAAGGGTGCTTTGCACTAAGACAACTTGTTCAACAAAAAATACATTAGAAAAAGGTACAACAATGAATAAAATTATAGTTGCGTAAGCAATTTTTTTATATTTTATAAAGTAAAATAACCTAAATTATTGATTTTGCTCCACTAAAAGAAAATATTTTGGTGGAATTTGAATTAAAAAATGATATTATCTTAACGATTTTTATGTTCTAAAGGTTAAGGATTATGTGTCACATTTTTTTTTTGTTTTATTCTATTCATTAATCACATAATCTGAATATAATCTAGTATCTAAAACACATATTACTTTCTTAAGAGTTGAAAATTTGAACCCAAATCTCACATTTATTCAACTAAATAAAAAAAATATAGATCATATAAATAGTATTTACAAATTGAATAGAGTAGGTTAGGTTCGGTATAGTTCACACCTTCATATTCATTTGCATTTTTATATTATATGATATCATTGACCTCCTTTAATTCAATTGGACAGATTAGTTTTCTAAGTAGTTTATGTTCCTTCTCATCCGATTTTCTTAATGATGTTGTCGTCATAATTATTATTATTTTGAGAATATTATAATTCTTTTCACCTCATTTTCTTAATGATGTTGTCGTATATATACTTTTTTTAGAATATTATAATTCAAACAAGGAAATTGTGAAAATTCAAGGTGTAAATCGACTACTAAAAGAGTTATTTGCCTTAACTTTTTTTTTTTTTTAACATATATTAACACATTTATCTGGTTTAAACCATTCTCAAATGAGTGCATATTTGCCTTTTTTAACTTTTTTTTTTCTAACATATATTAACATATTTGCCATAATCCTTTTTTGAACATATTTGCCATAATCTTTTTTTTTAGCATATTTGCCTTAAGTTGTTAAACTATACTCAAATCAGTGGATGTTTGGTATAACTTTTTTAAAGTAAAACATTTATTATGTAAACGTTTTTGAAAGAAAATTAACTAAATACTTAATTTTAAAAAGCTTTAAATGTATTTTATATGTTTTTACACATTTTCAAATCATTTTTTATTATTAAAAATTCTAAAA
>JAOANK020000085.1:1553750-1582519 GCA_026257165.2 Telfairia occidentalis
TTTATATGAATGAGATTCATATAAATACTATAGGTTAAAATTTAATATGGATGAGATTCATATTAAAACCATAGATTAAAAGAGAGATATACATTTTAATGTGATTAATATGTATAATATATAATTAATTAATTATATTATTAATTTTAATTAAAATTAAAATTAACTCCCCACTAAAATGGGAGTTAATGCGTTAAATTGGAGGTGGATATCCTCCCAACTTCTCTCTTTGTTTTCTCTTGATAAATACCTCATATGCTGCAATTTCACATCTTCTTCCTCCCTCACAAAATTGATCCCACAATCAAATTCTTGTTAAGATCTAGAGAATAGCAAGTTTACTACGTGGTGGTATTCGGGTTTGAGATCACGGTAGAACAACAAATAACTACGTGAATTGAAGAAAGGTTCTTTAAAGGTAAAATTTCTATCTCTGTATTTTTTTTTTTTTGTTTCTGTAACACATGCTTCCTACCCAAATTCATTTTTGAATGCATTAAGCGTTCAACCGCTTCCGTTGGAAATTCGATTCCTTCAATTTCATGTTCCAAAATTGTATTAATTTAATAAAATTGAAGATTTCAAGGATAATACAATTAACTAGAGATATGAAAGCCTATCGAGCATAGCTCAATTGGTTAATTAAAACATATATCATCGACCACGAGGTTTAAGGCGTTCAAACCTCCACCCCTATACATGCTGTTGAACTAAAAAAAAATAAAAAATCTAGAGATATGGAAACTTTACAGATAGATTTTAAAAATAAAATTATGTGGACCTAAATTGAAGTATCATTATCATATATTAATGTAAAATTAAAAGCAAAATGTCCAATTCCAATTGTGATTAATTTAATATTAATTTGCCCATGAATCCAGTAATGTGCTGTGGGCAATAAAAGTTCTGAGTCTTTGGAATCTATAATTGAAGCTCTTAGATTTGGCCTATCGAAAAGCATACCTATCAGATACCACTAATTATCAAACTTAAAATATTTTAAAATTGAACATCATTGATCAACCATTTTCCCCACCCAAATATAATTAATTAATTAATTAAGAGGCAAGAGGCTGTCCACATATATATATATATAGACCAACCTAATACCAACTTTTGACCCTTAATTTTTTCCAATAATCATTCACTCGTTTTATTATAACTTTCCTTCACATATTATTTCAGACAATATTAATAAATTTTAATTGTAATCGAAGGACAATTGTGTCTATTAGCAAATCTCCATCTTTGCCAATATTTTAAGACATCATTTAAAGTTAGTGAATTTTCTATTAAAATCAATCCAATAGGTAGAAGAATGAAGAAAAAGTCACGTTTATATATATATTATATTAAAAGGGACCTGGAAGAGAATTTTTATCTTCTAATTTTGGGGCATGGAGGAGAATTTTTATCTTCTAATTTTGCTATCAACTTTTTAGTACATGTCTGAGCATTTTTCCCTTCAAATTCTTACGGGACACGGTTGTTCAGGTTGATGTGTATATTCAAATGTATTTTGCATAGCATGTCCTTTCACATAAAGTCATCTTCATTGAAATCCAACTGTTCGGGTCGACGCGTCCATTGAGATGTGTCTCTAAAGATAGACATGTCCTTTCACACAAGGTCACCTCTAACAGACACGATTATTCAGTTCAATGTGTCTGTACAAACAGACATATCCTTTCACACAAAACCATCTCCAACGCTTGGGTATATAAAAATTCTTTTTAAATATATACCCTTTTTGCCCTTCAAACTTCTATGAAGACGTGACTGTTAGGGTTAAGGTATCCGAATGGACAAATATTTCATTTTACATAAAGACACATCTAATTGTTATAATCTTTTATATTATTCATTCGGTTTTTTTTTTCTTATAATATTTTAATTTTAATTGTTATCGAATAATACAAATTTAAAAAATAGTATATTATATTTTAAAAAATAATTATTAGCAAAGTTCATAATTATGTTTATTTTTTATCTTTACATTCAAAAGAATAATGTCAACAATAACATTTACTCTAAAACAATCTCATTTTTTGTCAATTAATGAGTCTGTTACATATTGATCTCAATTATAAAAAAAATACTATTATTTTTTACTCTAGATTAGAACTACTCAAAATTAAAACTACACGTTACCACCTGCATTCCACGTGTTTGTGGCTAGTATAATTAAATGTCATTTAAAATTTTCTAATGAGTAAGGATAATGATGATCAACATTAGATTTCTTTATTAAATAATGAAGAAATTGGGGTGTGGTTTTTAATTATTTTCCTCCAATAAAATGATGGGTGATACAAGTATCCAATATCATCTCCAATGATATCAACGGTTCAAACTTTTCAAGGAAAAGTAAATTAAGCGATTTTTTTTATTATTGAAGTACATCTACCAAATATGTATTGTTGGATCATTTATTTCGCAACTTAATTAGGTGTAATAAATTTCTTTTTTTTTTTAATTAAAAAAATGCAATAAATGGAGAGAGGTTATATCCCTCGTTTCACTTGATTTTTGACATTTTTCAAGAAAAAAAAAGTGGAGATGATATTTGAAGATTTTATTTTTGGACAAGAATATTTAAGCTCTTCATTTGTGAAATATCAAAAGTGCGAGATGGGTTGTATCACGATATTCATATATGACATTTATGTTCAAATATTGGAAAATTATTAATTTGCAAAATCTTTTTTGTTTTTGTTTTCATTTAAAAAAAAAAAAAAAAAAAAAACCTAAATGCTGTATTAGTGATAATATATTCTGCGTGCATTTGAAATTAATATTTCACAAACCAATGATTTTCTTTGGGGGGAAAAAATTTCAATTTTGTGATAATTAAATAGGCCATTCATAAAATTAACAAACTAAAGGAAAACAAGAGAAAATAAATCTTGAAACATAACCATACAAATATGCTTTCATTTTCTCAAACAACCTCCCACTGACTTTATATATATTATTGGAGTGTTACTGTTATCTTTAAATATTTTTTATCCATATCATATTGAACATGTTGATTTTTTATTCAAAAAATACCACATTATTGAACATGTTGATTTTTTTTTCCGAAAAACCATTCAAAGCATAATTCTTGACATATTGATTATTCAATAGTTTTAAAGCACCGCATATCACACATATTCATTCGAATGAACTAAAATAATTTTATAAGATTTTTTTTTTAATGGTCAGCATCATTACAATTTTTTTAACTCTAAGTTTGTAGGTTTGAATTATCTTCCTTCATTTATCATGTAATATTTGAACGAAAAAAAAAGCTTCATCCTATTTGTAACATGATTAACAGTTATTTTAGTAAAATTATAAATTTTTTAAGAAGTTGTGTTTTTATTAAGTGGGTAAGGTTGAAGAGTAATTTGGTGTGGATATTACTTTCCATTGTGGTCACACCACTCCCTTTATGGATTATAATCAAAATGCTAATTAAACTACTTTGAAAAAAACCAATTTCTCTAAGAATTATATTTTTCCAAAACCATTCTCTCACCCACCAAATGGCTCAGTCATATGATCAATTTTCAGCAGTGTGAGGTTTTATTGCATCCCGTTAGTGGGGCATTATATGTTGACTTTCATTATTCTATTGAAGTGAGTAATAATGATAGATTCAATGTCAAAAAAAATTGGAGTTAAATATACATATATAGCAACATAATGTTGAGTATCGTTTTTCCATCACTAGTGAAAAGAAAATGGTAAATAAGTTATTTAATTTCGATGGAAAAATTCTTTAAATTGAATGACGATCCCGTCTCAAAGTCTAAAAATAGAAGGGATCGACCAAGTTTATGATACAAAACTTACCATCAAATCTTGAGTATTTCTTGGATGCATTAATCGATTACGATAATAATTCTTAAAAAGATTTTTTTTAGAGTCAAACCGAGCATAATTCAATTAGTTAATTGGTTAATGCATATCTCACTAATCAAGAAGTTATAGGTTTAAATCCCTTACCCCACATATTTTTTAACTCAAAAAAGAAAAGAAAAGATTTTATTTAGATCGAGTCATTATTTATTCTTGAATTTAAAAAAAAAATAATGAAAATTTGATTAAGTTTTCACAACTAAGAGAAATGACAATCGAATGAAAGACATCCAAAAGCTAGCAATTTGCATATAAAAGTTAAGAGAATAAGACAAAACCAAAAAACACACGTAAAAACTTTATATATACACGAAAGTAATGATTAAAACAAAGGGCAACTTGTTTTATATATATATATATATAAATATAAATATATATGTGGATGTAAGTAAATAATGTAGGGAGTTTAGTGTTTTTGTGGAAAAGAAAGAATGGAAATTGCAGTGAAAAGTAAAAATAAAAAGAAAAGAAAAGAGTGAAAAGGCATCCAATAACGCAGCAGCTTTGGTTTGGCAATGCGTGTGAGATTCACGAAGGTCAAATCCATCGTTCTCACTCAGATTCTTTCTGCAATTAACGCTTTCATTTTCAATCTAATTATTCCATTTCTCTCTGCATAATTGGATTTGGATCCCAATTCCCATACCCAAAATCATTATATTTTACAAACCCTCTTTCTTCTGCTTTTTCTTCCAAAAACCTAAAAATAAAAAAAAATAAAAAAAAACTCTCTTTACTTTTTCTCAGGAATATATTCCAAAATCTTAAGACAAAAGAGAAGGAGAGAGCGTTATCTTCAACCCACATGCCTATCTGATATACCCTAACACCCAACCCACTAACTTTATACTTCAAAACCAAACACACTCAGAATCTCAGTTGCTTTTTCTCGTGTTTCAAAGTGATTTTGACATATCTAAAATCATTTTTATCGTGCCTAAAATCTATAATGTGGTAGACAGTTTTGTATTGGAGAGAAAAACTAAAAATTATAATTTTATCGTGCATCTAACAATTTAGATAATGACAGCCACAATGCGACGGTCCCATTCATTCATTTCTCTTTCGAGGTAGGAGTGAGGATTTAAAGAAAAATTGGTTTTTTTGAGGTGGGTTTTAATTTTTTTTTTTTTTTAAAAAAATAAATAACTTGATTAGAATAATGTAATGTTTATATTGAGATTAAAAGGGATGAGGATTTAAAGAAGATTACTGGGATATATTTCTAGTTTTTTTTTTTTTTTTTTATAACTGCTAAACGCAAAGTGGGCATCTTTGGTTTTGTGTCGTTTCAAGTAAAAGTGAGAGTGTGTATTCAACAATCAAATAGCTGTATTTCACTTCAAAGTCTTAGTTATCACTTTTACATTCTCTTAGCTTTTGAAAATGTTCTTTGATGTGCCATTCCATCACTAAAACAAAACGATCTTGTAATTATCTTGTTTCATTGGTACCTATTTCTTTTATTTTGAAAAGAAAGGTTAAAAAATAAACTAGTTTCACTTTCATAGTCATTTTTCCCTTAAACCAATCTTAGATTTTAAATTTTAAAATAGTTTTCAGAAATATATTATATGTTTTGTTTTCTTAATGTCGTTTAAAATTTTAAAAACCATTAGAAAAGTAAAAGCGTAAACATATAATCTTGTCAAAAATATTTCATTTTCAGAAATAACATAACCATCAACAATTATCTTTTTTTTAGTTCAAATTATCAACCATTACTTTTATTATTACTTTTTTTTTTTTTTGTAATTAATTCATTGTATGCAATTAGTAGCTGCAGATTAGATCTTCAACATAGCCAAACCGAACATAGCGCAATTAGCTAAATGTATCTACTGACCAGGAGTCATGAGTTCAAATCTCCTACCCTCATATGTCGTTGAACTAAAAAAGAAAAAATGAAATGAAGGTCGGTTTAACATATAAATTTCCTATATCCCATTTGATTTTGATGCTAATTTCTTGTTTTGGGCTTATGATGTTGTAATTAGGATTGTAGATCAATATTATTTGATTCCATTTTCGATCAGATCACTTGTATTAGTCCATTTGATCTCTTGAAGTAGCACAACCAAATTGCATTAAAATTTATAATGGATGTGAAAATTTTAGCTGCAAAATATATAACTAGCTAAATATATAACTAGCTAAATAGAGGTTAAATTCCAATCAAATAACTATATATTATTGAATTTGAAGCATAATTAAAAACTCAATCGAATTAATTCGAATATTCAGAAGTGATCAAAGATTTCAGTAATGATCTTTTCTTTTAATTTAGTTTGATTGGACTCAATGACAACTAATAGAACATAAAAATTAAAAGAAAAAAAATCAATTTTTTCCTACATTCAATTTCCACTAATTCATCAACATATTTTAACAAAGTAATGTAAAATCTTTATAAATTCACTGATTTCAATGAAATCAAGTATGGCACAAAATTTGATTTGATTAATATATCGATTAACCATTGAACAAGTTTGATAAAACTCCCAAATTAAAAGAAATAAAAGATAGCTCCATCGTTATTATTATTATTATTTTTTTTTTGAAATACTATCAATTTTGTACCATACATACATTTTATAATTAGATTGCAACACTTATTAAATAGTAAAAATTGCGACATTTTTAAAGTTTAAGATTGAGATTGCAACATTTGTCTAATTCTAAAATACAATTCAATGAAGTTGAAAATATAAGATAAAAATTGCTTTAACTTGACAAGTTTGCAAATAAAAATTGATTTTTTTTTCCAAAACTAGAAATAACATACCATCAGATTAACAAAATTAGAGATATACCTTTTTTTAGTTCAACAATATGTGGAAGTAAGAGTATTCGAACTTATAACCTCTAGATTAGAAAAATATGACTTTAACTAATTGAACTATGCTCTATTTAGAATCGGAGAGATACAGCTTAACCATGAATAATTTCTTATTTGGTTAATTGAACTATGAGTAGTCTTGAGATGTATAATTCAAGGATCCTTATTACCAGGAATGTCAATCGAGATTTATTTTCTAATTTGAGACGACGACAAATCTTTAAAAAAAAAAATCCATAATGGCGAGACTCATCCAAGGAAAAAGAAATCACCTTTTAGCGCTACCTGCTATGATTCAAACTATCGATTTGGTTTGATTCTATACACCTCAATTGGTACTCCTCATCCAAACGGAAAATATTCAAACGAAACCAGCAACCACTACAACAAAATAACATAAACGTATGGCTCCTAGTTATCCCCGAAAAGGCCTTGTTTGGATTAACACCACACGAATCCACAGGGTAATATATTGGTAGCTGAGTCAGAATCACTTTTAGAGCTCAAAGAACGTGAGATGATCAACTGCTACAATGGAGTATGCCTGTGCTGTCCCCTCACTCAGCAATAAGATTGCAATTCTCCTAAGTGGAGAAGACAATAACTTCATATGCAATCACAATACCATAATTCTATTTCATCTCCATCCCCTTCTCCTCCTCCATTCCAATTTTGATTAACAAATCTACCCACAGAAAAAGAATAGAACTTTTGGGTCTGAATCTTTCTGTTTGTTGAACATGACCCTTCAAAAGACACAGTTCAAAACTATCATTATTTTCTCCCAACTTTACCTTAGCCAAACAGGAGAAAGAGATGGCGATCCCAAATATTCTAAACAAGATTGGTCAGTCCATGCCATTACGATGACTTTATTTGATTTAGGTTTCTGTGGAATGTGGATTGGTCTTCAACGATGGATGGTGCTTTCAGCATAAATGAAACTCTCTTGGTTCTGAATCTTCCAGAGGCTGACGCTGTAAGAAACAGGGCAATCCATTGAATATTAGTAATTACAGCGATGCTAAACAGTCTAATCTTTGTCAAACAAACGCGGAAGCTACTGCTTTACATCTGTTCAAATATCTTAAGCCAATAACAAATTCTGGAAACAGATTAGCACTGTATCTTCAGATAAATCATAAACCTCGACAATGAATCCTAGATCTAACCGATACGCCTGAAACATCTATGAGTGAGTTTAACATGACATTTTGAAATGGGAAATAGTAAAGTCAAAAGTACCTTTGAAAATTTTAAAAACATTAAGAGCGGGTTTGGAATTGTTTTAAGGGTAGTGCAATCATTCCGAAGTGAAACACTTATTCTATAGGTAAGATAAAATAAGCACTAATTAAGTGGTTTATCTAAACACAACTAATTAAAACCAAGTGTGATCATTTCTAAGTGAAAAACATACTTAACAAGTACAGTTGCTAGGAACACCTTTTTTTGGCCCGTTCTTTTTTGTGCCCTTCTTCTGTCTTTTGTTCTCTCTCATTTTTTTCTTAATGAGGGCTGTTTTTCCTATATTAATTTTTTAAAAAAAATAATGTGAAACCCCTATTTAATGAGCACTTAAGGTAGAATAACCATGTTTTTTCAACTCAACTATGCTTGTGTGGAAAAAAAACAAGAAAATTTATATGGGGCCAAAACAAGAAAAGTCTACATAAATCTGACAAAGGATGAGATACACATTGATGCTTATTTGCATGGGGACGAAATCAGATGAATGCCTTTGGCTAAATATATATTTTGTTCCTAATGTCTAAGTATTTTTTCTATTTATTCCCTATTATTTTAAGAGTTTCAATTTATTTCATTACATTTTGACATTTATCAATTATACCATTTCTGATGGTGAATGTTAAAATTAACTAATAATAAACTTACATGGCATGATACTCCTTGGATTAGTAGAAATTTAAAGAAAGACATAGGCTACCTTAAAAAAAAAATTTGATTCCTCCAAATTTCGAAGTTAATAAAAATTTTGAATTTCCTTCTTTTAGGTAGCTTAATTTCACCTTTAAATTTTTTACTTTATTAAGGATCATCATATGAACTTATTATTAGCCAACTTTAACATTCACCAACTGGAAGAGTATGATTGAAAAATGTTAAAATATAGAAAAAACTAAGTTGAAACCTTTTAAATAGGAGAACTAAATTGGAAAAACACTCCAACTTTAAAGACAAACATTTATTAAGCCTATATTTGATCTTTGTCCACGAAATCCATGGATGCTTCCTACTTAATTTATCATCAGGCCTAAAATCCCATATTCTCTCTAACATAAGAATCACAGACAGAGACACGAGGCATTGGCACAATGACATATTACTTTCTAAAAAATAAAGACACGGACAACGGAAAGACATATTCTTTAATTATATTTGAATATTTTGTAAATGTAAATAATTTTCATGTTAAAAGTATGTTTGAGTTTATGATATTTATATTTATAAACAATATGAAAGAACTGATAGAATATGCAATACCTCAAGAAAAAACTAATTGCATAGTTGTGATGATGCGAAACCTTCAGATGCTCAGCATCTTACTGAAAGAAATAATAAGTTATATTCACACACTTTTATGGTTACAAACAAATTTGATATTTTTCACCCTCAAAACTTACCTATATTTTCTGTATGATCGGTTTTTTATCAAAATAAAAAAATAAATAACTAGAAAAAACATTCCAGTTTTAACCCTATACGTGATAAGTTCTATCAATTTTTACCATAAAATTTTAATTTCATCAAATTGGACCTTACACTAAGACAAGTCTTGCAAGCTTTACCTTAAACTTGAATAAATGCTGCAATTTTATTTTGAAGAAATGTTTAAAAAGATAATATCGTGTGTTCAATGAAATAGAAATCATAAGTCTAGTACAAAATTGATGACACTCCCAAAAAATATTACACTTATTTATATATATATATTTGTCAGTTTTGGAAGAAATAGGTTGTAAATGTAGTAAAAGTCGAACTGAAGGTAAAATAGACACTTGTCTAAATTTAGAGAGTTTAGGGCAAAAATTGACACAATTTGTCAAGTTTTAAGGTAAAATTTGATTCTTTCTGGACCAAAAATAAAACATCCCAATTCAAATATTCATTAATTATCCAACGTATGTTTGCAAGTGTCAAACACATGTTTAATGTTGTTTAACAAGTGCCTTTCATTTATTCAATGTATTCAACCAGTATTCCAGACACGTCCAGTAAGTACAGTTTTGAAACAACCACTAGCTAAAGTGTCGTGCTTCTTGTAAAGTTTATAAAACAGAGGCTAGCAAAAGTTCGCTTTTCTCTTGCTATTTTTAATCAACACTTTCTTTTTTTGAAAAAAAAAAAAGAAAGAAATACAAGGCCTACCAAAAAACAAAATCAGCCTACAGAAAGAGCCAAAACTAAAACAAAAACAAAAAGGGACTCCAATCTACCATAATAAAACCTAAGAGATATTACAAAAATCCTTACAAAAGAAGCCCAAACAGAGGCAGGAAACCAAGCAAGGAACCAAACCTCCTCTCAAAAGCTCTCAGTCATCCTAAAAGATTCTATTGTTCCTTTCAAACTAAATACCCCAATAAACCCGCACAGCAACTAGCACACCAGAAACTGGCCCCTCTCACGGAAGGGCACATGAGAAATAACCTCCTCCACCATCGATTTGCACTCTCTATGACACGCAAAGCAAACCTCGGAGATTTGAAAAAAAGACTTCCAAATCGAAGAAGCAAACTAACAAGACCGTAAAAGATGGTCAAGATCCTCTTTCACACTCTTGCTAAGAATACAACACTGCAGAAAGGACCTCAAAATGCAATCAATAGTATTCATAACAAATTAAAGGACCTATCACACTAAAATTAATCTTCTTTAGAATTTTAAACTTCCATAGCACAGAAAAGATTGAACAAATAATCAAGGGAGAATGATCCACAAGACAACAAAAGAAGGATCTAGAAAGAACCCAACTGAAGGATTGGGGTTCCAAAGATGAAAGTCCCTTCTCCTCGAAAAGACAACAAAATCCCCAACAAAGATAGGATAAGAGGGCAACAACATTTGACATTTACCAATCGATCAAAGAACAAGGGAACCAAAGGTCGAGATAGGAGGGCCTCCCAGAAGCCACGGAGTGGTGTTTCCTAGAGGATAAATGAAACAAGCGGTGAACAAAAAGTATACTACTTATCCTCCCAAGAGAATGTATCTATTTCATCACCTACCGCACCTTGAACGTGCTGAGAAAAACAAGAAAAATCGTCCACTATCGGTCTCCAAGGATTTCTAGATGCAAACTAAGATTCGAAGGCCACACAAAAGGATGTGAGGCCATATTTACTCGCAATAACCTTAGGCTATAAATTGTTAGGTTACCGAGAAAGGGCCACAACCATTTAGCTAAAAGGGTCTCATTACACACTCTCATGTTACCAATTTCTAACCCCCTAGACCCAACAGTATTATCGCTCTCCAAGAATTTCAGGATCAGCCTCTTGCTGATTCTTGTTGCAAGAAGATTAAAGCCAAGTATAACAATAAGATCACCTCAAACATAAGATATGAATTAAAGCTATTTTTATAATTCTGGGGAAAACTTTGTTGATGATTTTGAGCAGGCTAATTATTGGCTTTTATAGTTAAGGTATAACTATTCTCATAGGACAAGTGTATGACCGTACCATATTTGGTTGTCTAGAAACTTCAAAGGATATTAAATACTAGGCCATCATGACTTAGACCTATTCTCTCTAAGTCCTTTATTATTTAGAATATACCTTATAGAAATTTTTCTGCTCCTTTTTTCTTCCTTTCAAGGATCTATCTCTCCCCAAAAATGGACGCTTCATTTTTCTTTTTATTTGAAAAATGGATGTGTCCTTATCACAAGCTTTTGAGGGGAATAAAACAGAAGAAAAGCTTTCTGTTCGAAGGTCAAGAACAAGAAGGGAAGTTACAAAAGCCACCCAAACTACAGAGAAGTCAACTTCTAATCGAGAAGCCAATAACAAAGGCTATTTTGCAACATGCAAATTTCTTATCTAACCATAGCACTATTATAACTGTAGCACTAGTGGCATTTTGTGACAACCTAAAATCCACTAAAATTTATTGGAGTGGGTTAGAGAAGAGATACACAAGAACCCACTAGGCCAAATATACTTATATAAAAGATGTGGAAACCAGAGGATTGTAGCGATTATAATGGTTGACTATGCTTATAAATTAAATAAAAGCATTATGATTTGATCTTATTGGACCAATTAAGGAGGAAGAACTCTCTCTTAAATGGATTGAGTATATCTCTTCGGCCGAGAAGACAGCAAGAAGAAAGCATCAACATCAAATGAAACAAAGACCTAAAGTAAACCAAGGAAAAGGTTTGTCACTTTGGTCTTGTCAGTATATCTACCGCACCTGAAAGATTCTGACCAAGCTAAATGACCATACAGAAGCAAGAAAAAATGTTTAAGAATAACGGTACCTGAGATTGAAATTACAGTGATTATGTCCAGCCAAGACAATTCGATCCTTGTGGATAATGCTATCTCCAACTTATCAGACTAAGCATGTTTGTGTACCTATAGGAGTATTGACATAAGGTGCATGAGATATGTGCGCCATTAGTATTATCAATACAAGTCAAATCAATAGATGCGAGCTCGTTCAATGAATAAAGTAAAAGGGGACTCGCTTGCTACACTATGGGACTCTGCTACCAGTCCATTACTTAGCAATCAAGTATAAAGATTGACTATAAGAATATCGGCTTCTAGATTTTTAAAAAACAACTACAAAGTTAGCAGTAGCACCAGTAATAATTGCATATACTTGTGAGTTGGGACCAAGGCAGGTAGCAATTGCATAATCTCAGATAATTTTCTTGGGGAAAAAGTTAACATAAATGAATGAAAGGATGGGATGGAATCATCATCCGACAAGTACAACTAGAATGGACAATTGATCTACCCCGTGAACTATATTTGATGTTAATGTGAGTTCAATTATAAGGGAATGTTGGTGGCTATATTAAATAAAGAAATTACTAATTACTAAATTCTTGAATACAAATGAAAGACTACAAGCCCAAAAAAAAAAGCCCTTGAAAAGGAGTCCCCCAACTAACTAAGAAACGAACTCTAATCCAAAATAATAAGACCTGTACTGATAATTACAAAAGGCATAACCGACGCCCACAAGGAATGGTTAAACTTCATTTCCTCCCAAACCTCACTAACAAATCTCTAAACTCCCCTAAAAATCCTATTGTTTCTCTCGAGCCAAACACCCCAAAAATTCACACACACACATGCCTGCCAAAGAATTCTGCCTTTAACCTTAAAAAGGGAACTCTGGAACAATGCCCAATAATGCTCCGAAATCGACTGAGTCCAGTAACAAGATCACATAATATGATCTAAATCTTCCATTGTCCCACTGTAGAGAGAACATCACTGCAGGCCCAACTCATGAGATGAGTTTTCCCATGAAGAATCTACCGCACATAAAATTTGACCTTCTTAGGGATCTTAACCCTCTAAAGAGAGACAGAGACTGAGGCATTCGAGAGAGGAGAAGACTCCCAAAGACTGAAAAAAAGGGAGGAAACAATGAAACCCCCCAACAAATTAGGGGTCCAAATCCGAGTATCCCTCCTCCTCGCACAAACTCACCTCACTAATCACTAAAATAAGCATAACCACCTCGGCAGCTTCCATATCAATCAAAGACCAATGAAAGCCTAGAGAAATAGCGGAAGAAGAAATAGGGGGAGTCTACCATCAATAAAACTGAAGTCATCGAATGCGACCTCTTATCAGAAAGATGATATAAATTAGGAAAAGCACGACACAAAGGTTTCTCTCCCACCCACCTGTCATCCCAAAAATAGATATGTTCCCCATTCCCAACTGAACATTTCACAAAATGAGAAAAGCGAGAATAGAGAGACAAGATAGCAATTCATGAAGATTTAGAGAAGTTCCTACCCCTAGCAGCAGCCAACTCAAAAGGGGTGGACCATATCTATTATTCACTATAATCTTGTGCCATAAAGCACCAGGCTCCTTTTTGTAATCTTGGATACTTTTGTACATAAATAGAGCCCTCATTTGGAATATCTGGATTGAACGAAATGCTTGTATCTTTCAAAATCGAGAGAAAAGCATGGAGGACATTTTGGAACTCTCTCTTTACAATGCAATTTATTGGTGTAAAAGTCTTCCTCCTTTTAGGAGCTACAACCTCTCCAATCTTATGTCAAATTGGAGATCCTTTTTGTAATCTTGGATACTTTTGTACATTTCATTCATATCAATGAAATCGTTTCTTATCCTAAAAGAAAAGGCACCAGGCTCCATAAAAGAGCGCCACAACCACTTAGCCAATAAGACTTCATTGTGACCTCTCGGATTTCTAATGCCTAGCCCCCTAAGATTAATGGGCTTAGAGATCACCTCCCATTTGACCAAATGCGACCCACCCCCCTCCCTCCACCCCTTTGCATAAGAAGTCTCTCATCAATTTCTCTAGCGACTTACTCACCTTAACTGAGAAATTTAAGAGAGACGGGTAATAAGAAGGGATGTCATTCAACACTGACTGAATAAGGATTAATCTACCCTTTTTGAAAAGAAAGTCCTTTACCAACTCACAAGACGTTTTTGAACAGTCTCCAGAAATGGGTTCCAAAAAACCACCTTACTTGGATTACTACCCTAGAGAAGCCCAAATAAGACGAAAGGAGGGGACACACCTTGCATCCCACCAAAAAGGGTACAAGATTGTTCGCTGTGAGTGGAAAGACAACTTTCCAGTTAAGTGTGGGCACCAACATAAACCAATTACGGTGTGGGCACCAGCATTACACCAAATAAAATTGGCTTTTCCTTTAAAATGAAAGCTACAAGAGAATTTGAAGGCCTAGTCGCACCAAATTAGGAGGAGCTAGGCCAACAACAAGCGTATAAAAGAGCGTCACCAAATTTGCAAAGTGAAAGGGAACTCTAGAAATAAGTCATTTGAATTTTCTTTAATTTGTACACGTATAGGTGCAAATTTCAGATGGACACAAGCTGTCTAAACTCTTTTCTATTCAATATTAGAAAGTGTATTGCAACCAACCAATGAGCCAGCCAGCAAATAAGATCGCATAATTGTTGGTGTTATCTTATACATAATATTAATAGCAAAGATAATTCTAACAAAGTTAAGAGAACCAACAGAAAGCAAGACAAATGTTTAATAATAACAAAACCACTGGGTTTGATTTTACAGTGCTTAAATCCAGCCAAAGCTATTCTCATCCCTGTTGATAATGCTATCTCCAATTTATCTGGCTGAGCACATTTAAGTACCTGTAGAGTATTTAACGTAAAGTACATGAGATATGTGCGCCATTAATATTATCTCTACAAGGCAATCAAAGGATGCCAACTCGCTAAATGATAAAAGGACTTGCTACAATGTGTGACTCGATTAACTCAATAGCACTCACTCAATTATAAAGATTGACTATATGACATTGACAAGTTGATTTTACATTTGATGAAATCAATCATAAAGTTAGCACCCCTTTCGAAAGGAAAAAAAACCCATAAAGTCAGCACTAGTTGTAATTGGATATACTTGTGAGTTGTGACAGAGAGCCACATAAAGTACCAATTGCATAAACATTGCAGATAATGTGCTCGAGGAAAACGAATAACAGAAAAGAATGGAAGGATGGAAAGCCACCATCGTCTAACAGAGGCGACTAGATAGGATGGCTGAAGTGCTCTGTGAATAATATTTTATTCTCTTTTTCTTCCTTCAAATATAATGAAATGTTGAAAACTTCGAAGGAATTTAAAATAGAAATTTCTGAAGGAAGAAATTAAGGAAGGTGTCAATTACAAAAATACTTAGAAAGAGAACACCACAATGAGGCAATAAATTTAACAACAAAAGGTCGCCCTATTTGCATTGAACCAATGGATCTTAGTTTTTCCTCTGAAAGGTTAGCAATAAAGGGCAGAATATGTAACCTGCTTTACTATTAGAGGAGGACAAAGGTAAAATTGAAGGTCTAGAGAGTCTCCAGCAAATTTTTAGGGTATAAGAACATCCTAGAAAAATATGATTAGCATTTTCCCACATGAACATTACAACAGAGTACACCAATTTGGTTGAAGAAGCATGTTTGGGATGTCAGCCTTGAATTTTATCTTTAGTGTTAACTGTTAAGGCCTGAGAGATAAAATGCAAAGAAAAAGTTCAATTGTCTTTGGTTATTTTACTGTCCACGTAGTATCATAGAAAGTCTGGGGCAGAGGTGTCTACTGTCTAGATTCCTACAAAGATCCAGAAACCAATCATTGTTAAGCATTCCCACACTGATGATGAGTGGAGGCATTGTTCATAGTAGTGATATTCCGTAGCGTGGGAAAATTTTGAGCAAGAATGTTATCTGAAATCCAGAGGTTATGCCAAGTTCACACTTTTACTTCTCCCAATGGTAACTTTTTTCCATGAATTGAGAATTGAGATGGACTTCCAAGGGCTATGGTTGGAGCAGTTAGTGTTAAATTTAGGAGTCCATGCCAACTCTTCCACTTCATGTATGCTGACCCCAGCCACATGGTGGAGGCGATCTTGAAGAAAATAGCCAGTTAGAGGTGTGGACAACCTAGGCACCTCATGAAAAATTGCTAAAGAGAAGTAAATTTTGACTAGTAGCTCCAAATCTAACGTCTCCTTTCTCGTGTGACAGAGTAGATGCACTTTGAGAAAGGATAGGTACATGACATGATGCTAATTTTCAAGATGCTATGAAAAGAAAATGCGTTACTGTTACCAAGTCCACAAATATGTAAATACACACAAATGAGCGCTAGCTGGGCAATAAGTCTGATGAGACATTAGGATGGTTGAAGTTCTAACACAAGCAAAGGATAGGAGGTACGCCATAATTTTTAGCAAGCTTGTTTAATTGGTGTCAAGTGAAATATTAGGATTGTTTAATCTAGGTATGTATCCTTGTTGTGGCAGATGATTCTCTATACTGAGATTTTGGGCAGTTAAAAGTGGTGTGTTGCACACTCGCTTAAAAGAGATCTTTTTGTTTAGCCAAAGTTTAGATTAATGTGATAAAGGCTATTAATAAATAAATATTCATCCATGCTTGAGGAAATTAAACTTTCACAGAGATTAGCAAATTTTGGAAAGAGAAAATTTATGAAGCCTATATTTAAGTTTGTGATAATTACAGTTGTTGTGATAGTGGCAAAATAAATTTTCCGAAAAGCACACTGACATATGTGATTAATGACTTACAAATAAAGTTTAGCCTATATTAACTTACAAACTTCGGGAGTAAGAAAAATAAAGAATTCTTTAAATCAAGTTTGGTTTTGCCTCCTCAGTAAGTTGGTTCCATCATTAGGTATAGGTCTAATAGAGAATCATGGAAACTGTGGTGACTATTTTACATGGTGAATTTCTCATTTACTGTTTCTATCAGTCTGTGGTTTCTCTTGTTAATCATGATTTCCACAAAAAAATTGTATGTCGCGTGGTGGTTTGTGGTTGAACCATTCTTTCTTGACAAAACCTCTCCCAGTTGTTTACGCTTTTATAAAGGGAGAATCAAATTAACAATATCTGCCCATATGCATCTTGTAAAAAAACATCGAGTAAAGTGGCGAGAAATTATAGAATTGATAGAACTAGAAGAGTTAAAAAGTTAGTGCATTATACAAGACATTTACAGGGCATATGCAATCAAGTATTTCCCAGTCATCTAAAAATTAAACATGTACAATAGATATGCTGAAGCGAGAAATTCGTTACATACATACTCTGAAAGCCATCCACCTCAGCTAACCAGCCTATGGGACATTATCAGCCAAAAACGTCATCAAGGTGGCCTTCCCAGTTCGACTGCAGCAATTCTATAACACAGTCAAATTTGAAATCTTCTTCTTCAGCCAATATGATGCAACACTAAAATGACTTCACTTGACTGGGCTACCGACTTTTCATCGGCTGGAATCTGTACCTCCCATCCAGCTCCAAACTCATATCATAAACTTCGGAATGTGAATTCCCGGATAGCCTCGAACCCTTGCCTCTTCCATACTGTCGACTACCATTGTGCGCCTGAGGACCAGGAACTCTTTGTCTTCTATCCAACCCAATTTGTCCTGGATTCAACTCTGTCTTAGAAGACTCGAGGTTTTTTCTATTCCCCCGATTCCTGAATCTACCCTCGTATGTCTTTCCTTTTCGACCATTACTACTTGATGGTACCAACGAACTCTTCGGAGAAAAATCCTCTGTATCAGAGTAATCGAAGTTATCCTCCCCTTCGATCACCGATCCACTTCTCAATTTCCGGTTAGAAGACCTACGATGAGTCTCATAATCATCATCTTGAAAACGAGTCGGAATTTCATTTCCAGCTTCTGAATCCAAACTCGAAGAACTCTCCGATCCAGTAATACTTCTATACGGCCTTACACTGTGAACCACCCCTTTCGGGAAAAACCTCGCGGAAGGTAGTTCGTCAACCGTCTCAAACAATTGAGGTCCATCCCTTTCCGTCCACAAATCGAATCCACCAGGCCTCTGAAACCTATCCGCCAAGACCTTCACCTGCTCGTCGGCGCTAACGGAGAACAAGTTGGGAGCCTTCTCCACAACCTCCCACGGCCTCTCTAGCTCGGACACAGCCGCCTTAAGCTCAGCCCGCTTACGCATCTCATATATCTGGCGTTCGCGGCACAGCCGGGCCTTAAGCAGCTGCTTGGCTTTCTTGGCCTGCATCCGTTTCCACTGCCACTTCGACACTCCGCCTGGATAAGTTCTAGGACCTCCGCCCATTCGAATAAGCGTTGTCATCTTCGTAGTGATCGGCATCCGATAGGGAAGGTAAGAGAGGCGGTTTGGACCAATTAGAGAGTGAGAGAAAGAGAATAAAAGCGGTCGAGGAGGGTTCGGAATTGCGAGTGAGATTGGGAGAATTGGCATTTCTTCGTCGATACAGTGAAACCGAGGAAATTAAGGGGCACGAGAAAGCCCGAATTGCAGATTGCAGAAAGCAGCAAAACTGTGGTTGTGGAGAAGGAAGTGCCCAGATATTCACAATTGCAGAGACGGCGGTACGGGTTCCCGTGACGGGTAGGATTTTATGGGCCGGAGGGACGTCTTCAGGATCCTGGACCGAGACTGAAAAGCCCATAATGCAAAAGGTCCAATGGGCTTATACTACTTTTAGAACGTTTTTTGGCATTTTTAGGGAAAAACATATTAATTAAAATCTCAATTTAATGACTATTTTATTTTTGTTTTTATATTTTAAAAAATTACGCTTGTTTATTTATAATTTTATTTATTTTTGTAAACTATTTCTTTAAATTATAGTCAAATTTTAAGATTTTTACAAAAAAAAAAATAATAATAAACAAACTTGTTTTATTATTTTGTAATTTGTTTAGGATTTGATAAGTATTTCTAAGGTGTAGGTAGCATAATAAATACATGATTATGATACAACTTTAATTTTTTAAAACGTTAAACCAACAAAAAAAAATTTTTTATTGGTTTGTTTGGAAGATTCTATTCAAACTAATTTCTTGTGATTTAGCGAAAAAGTCAATGAAGACATTACAATAACTATTTTTAAAGTTTTAATTATTTACAAAAAAAAAAAATGAACAAAGTGGTCTGTCTTTTTTTTTTTTCCAAATCCAAGCTCATACAAACACTTTTCAGGTAACTTTTAATTTCAAAAGTCACTTAACCATTGTTTCAAAAATACAAAATAAAATTTTGAAAACAATTTCTCAACTAAACCCAATATTTTATAATGATGAGAGCTGTATCCATTCTTAGATTGTTGAAAGTCTGCACTCTAATATTGTACAGCTAATAATTTCAACAAAGAATATTGATATAATATTTTTGCTAAAATATAAATTGTTGTCATAAAAAAAATGGGAGTACCAAGTATTCAAATTTTAATTTTAAAAATAGGAAAGGAAAAAAAAAACATGTTGCTTCCAATATAATGGACAATCTATGAGGCAATGTGATTTGTTAATTATAGAATAAGGAAGCTTTGCTGGCTAAAAAGTTATGAAGAAGGGCAATATGTTTTCAATTTGCAGAACATGATCTGATATGCAGGTTGTAGATTCCAGGTTGACCATCTGCTCTTTCTCTCTTTGAACTTCCAATTCAAAAAAGTTTTTGAAAACTACTTTTTTTTTTTATTTTTTTTATTTTAGTTTTCAATTTTTGACTTGGTTTTTGAAAATATTAGTAGAAAATGGAATTAAAACATGGAAACTTATGAGTGAAAGTAGTGTTTATAAGCTTAATTTTCAAAAACAAAAAACAAAAAAATGAAATGGTTATCAAACGGGGCCGAAATCTTCAAACTTACGTAGCAATGATAAAAATTAGATTATAGTTTTAACTTAGTTTGGAATGACATAAATTGAACTCTCACACGTGTATTAAAAAAGTTGCGAATTTTTTTTTTTATGAAATATGTGATGGTGGCAAATAATGGATATTAGTAGTATGAATTGATTTTCATACTAGTGTAGTACTTGAGATTTTCCGAGTAGAAGAAGAGAATGGGAGTATGAATAGTTCTTGCAAACTTGATTTTCACACTTCACTAGTAATAAAATGGGAGCCCAATAATAGAATTTTTTTATTGAGCGGGTGTGTTTAGGAGTGATTTTGACATGTCCAAAATTACTCCCAAATTTATCCTTACCATTAAACAACATGGTCCAATTCTTACAATTACATAAGTTTGGGTATTCAATTTATGCAATAAAAAATTTATGGGTACAATTATAATTATCACTATAATTGGAACCTAATTTGTGCATTAATTAGCCCTTAATTTTATATCTTCCATCTTCTTTTTGTGATTAGAGTGGGAATTCTAATTGTCAAACCGAATGGTTAAAGACATATCTTCCTGACTAAGATGTCATGAGTTGGAATCCACCACCTCCATGTTGTTGAACTAAAAAATGTTATAGCAAAAAAAAGAGAATAAGGAAACAAAAAATAAATAAATTCGAACCAAATAGAAACGTTGTTTCCTTAAGACAATTTTGTTCCCTCTACGGTGCTCAAGGTATCACGAACAATTGTCTCTCAGGATAGGACAAATTACTAACCTGTGAATTTCAGCACTTAAACCACAGAACCAACTAACACTTCAATATGTGAGAAATCGCACAAAAGGAAAGAAAGAATTTGAGGGAAAGAAAATTTGTCTTTGATTTGAAATAAGAATCACGTATTTATAGACTATTTGTGGTCATTCAAATAGTCACCTCTCTTTACAAAGAGTTGTGTCCTTTTGGTAAAAGACATATCCTTTCATTAAAAAATATATCTTTTCATTAAGGTTATGTCCTTTACCAAAGAACACACTCTCTCACGAAGAGTTCTGATTCTTAAAAAAAATAATAAAAATAAATTTTATTGAAAAGTTTGAACAAAAAAAGAGTGAGAATTCTAATTCTATATGAAAAAATAGATTTTTCAAGAAGAAATTGAACTTACTCTTTATACATGATCTATACCATTAATGATCTTACTAAAACAACATAACCAACAGTAATATTAACATAAACTAAAAATATAATTAAACCAAATGTTTGAATAATTGAAAAATTAAATAGTAAAACCAACTATCATCACACACAGCTTTACATATAAACACATAAATGATCTTGTTCCCTCAATTGCAATCTTAGTTGTATTTCTTTATATTTCCAACATCACACCCACACGTGTATCTCCCTAATTTTCCTGCATATCCCCAAACAGTGCCAATTAATTTTATTAATTAAAAATCGACCCCTGCTTCTTGGGCGAACTTTCCTTTCCAGCTCCCATCCCCCACTCCAATGTTGGATCTATTCCTATTTATTTCCATCCTCCACAACTCTCTAAAATCGCAACTCCCAATCCCAGAAGTATGGCTCGATTTCTCTTCATTCTCTTCATTTTCGTTAATGCTCTTCTGGATTCGGGCATCGTCGGAGCTGCTCCGTCGCCGGAGAGGGCCGGAGCCGAACCGCCTTCGGGAAGAAAGCTCGGGAAGCACCGGAGTGCGGCGGTTGTTTCTTCCGGCTCGAGCCCGTCGGAAGCGCCGCGTAGCGAAGTGAAAGTTCAGGCGGCGGCGGCGGCGAGCGGGGGAGGAAGTGAGAATGAGACTCAATTGGAAAAAGAGGAGCATCATAAGTCGATGGATAAGTCTATTGCCGGCGGGGGAGTGATATTGGGCGGACTCGCCACCACTTTTCTGGTGGCCATTATTTGCTACATTAGAGCTACGCGGAGACAGAAGTGAAGTGGAGCTTGTGAGACGACATGTCGTTTCTCTCGGACCCTTCACTTCACCGCGTTGTCGTTGCTTGTAATTGTAATTATCATAAATATAAAGCTGAAATATAAAAATATAGTATGTTGTTGTACCGTACTCTACTTGTGTTGCACTTAGGATGTAAATTTTGATTTGTTTTTCTAATCTCTTTACTCTCTTTAGTTGTGATGGAATTTGAATGATAATTTGCACCCAACAAACAAATTTGGATATTGCCCTTTAAGTTTCCACTTTGATCATCTAAATTAAATTATCATTTCAAAATTTTAAAATAGGTTTAAGTCTATTTTGGTTCTAAAATTTAAAATTTTGTTCTCTGCAAAATTTTTAAATATTTATTTTAGCTTTTAGTTTTTTTTTTTTTTTTTTAAATTACCATTTTGATCTTCGTTATATCTATTTTAGTAATCTAAAATTTTCTTATTCAATACTCACTCCTATCTCCAATATTTAAATATTAGTTTAAATATAATTAAAGCTCATTAAATTTTAGTCTATTCTATTTTGGCCACTCAATTTATTTTTATTTTTTAATTTTAATCTCTGAACTTTTAAAGAACTTTTCAAAAATCTATATTTTAAAACCTTAAATTAAAAAAGAAGGTTCCTTTTGTATATGCAATTATTTTGTCACATATAGCTCGCCCAATACTTATCTAAGTCTACCTATGTGGCTTGAACACGTGCCAACATTAACACATCAATACATGTGCTTAAAGTCATGTTATTCATTTGTTAAAAGAGAAAACGTGAAAATAGAATGCTCACTTCGTTGTTAAAATCTTAATAGTATGTGTTATGCAGAAAAAGAGAAAACGTGAAAAACGCAAAATAGGTATTGAGATTTATGGAAATTTTTTTTTTGTTTTAAAAGGGGGATTATGAAAACAAAAAAAAAAAAGAAAGTTTTTTTTTGCATTTCATTTTATTCATCTATTTATTCACGGTAGCTGTAAAACTTCAATTTCTTTGTGTAAACTTGGAGTTGTTATCAATTATTTTCAAGGTTTACGGTTTTAGTCAATTTCTTAGTGTTTGGGCTGCTGTAAATTTACGAATGATGTTGTGTATGCTACTAATTTTCTTCTTCACGTTTTCTCTCAGGGGTAGTTTTTCTCTATCCATTTGATGTAGCATTGATCAAAATTCTAGCTGAAACTCTTGATGAAAGACTTCCAGAGCATAGCAACCAAACAAAACCTTAAGTTACGATTTTAAAGCAAGCAATGCAACCAAAACCAAACAAAAAATTAGAGGCAATATTAGAAACAAACCAACAATCAACATTTTAGTGAACATCACAACTAAAAAATTGGAGTCACAAACCAGCAATGTGTGCAACAACGCCAGTAGCACCAAAAATCAAGTTTTAAAGCAAAAAAATTAAAACAACCTTAAGTTTACACAACGAAATTGAAACACAAATAAAATGAAGTTTAGAGCAATACCTAATTGTAAGGAAAGTGAAGGAATGGTAAGGTAGTTTTTGCCCTAAGGCCCCTTTTAAAAAGGATGAAACTTTTTTTTCCAAATATATTTTACATTGTTTTGCCCAAAAATTTCACGTAATACAAGTTGTTAAGATTTTAACAGTACGTGGGTATTCTACTTAAGCAGCCAATGGTAAGGTAGCTTTAAATATTTTTGAAAGGTCAAGGATATTAACGTAATTTTTTAAAGTTTATAATAATTGAGTCAATTTAGGGTTAAAATTACCTTGTCCCAAAAATTTATAACAATTCGTCGATAAGGACTGAACCTTTCTTGCTATCGAAGTCATTTTGTTGAGAAGTGCTCCCTTCTTAGAACTGCGAAAACTTACACGGTCGCTCTGTCTGTTTCTCTCTACTCGTTCTGGTCATTCCGAGTTCCGACTTCAATTCCAAAAGGACAAAGAATCTGCAAACCAATTCAACAATGGCTACTGAGCAATCGGTTATGGCTGTCATCAGGGCAACCAGGGCTAGCTTTCGCAACGACTACGACAAGGTCGCGTTTGCAGTTCACGCCACATTTCTGGCCTCCGGCTTCGTGCTAACTGCCACCGGGCCTTCGGCTTTTACTGAAACCGCGTTTTCTTCTTTCTCTACGGGTATGAGTTCTTTGTGTCTAGGCAAACGCTTTAATTTTCTTTCGAAGCTTAGCATTTCTGAGTCTTGAATTGGGTTTTTAGATGAAGTTAGTATCGAGGGCTGGAACGAATTAGAGGATGAGTACGCATACATTTACGCAAACCCTGAAAAAAATTCTAATTGGAAGAAAGTGATAGTGAAGTGCCTGGTGATGAACGGGAAATTGCTTATTGATGCCTTGACTGATAAGAATTCGGAGCCGCTGCATCTTGAAATTGAGTACGCCTTCTCAGATCTATGCGTATTGCCAAATTGGTACTTTTTCTTGTTTCGATAATGAGTGTTGCTTTTGACATTTTGGTCCTTTTAATTTTAGCGTTGAAGAAATCGTCAATCCGAATGGGGGAAGTAACTATACAACGCAGTACAAAAATTTGGACAAACTGGTGAAACGCTTGGACTTGGAAATATTGTCTAAATTGGGCGGTTCCTCAAAAGCTACGACAAGTAACCCAACAAGGTAGTGATTAGTTCAGATAATCAATATTTACATTTATTTTAATACCTCATTTCTCCCGATGTTATTCAGTGGTATTTTAGTGGAACTGATTATGATTACTTTTTCTGTCGTTCTTATCTATTAGGGCGTTATAACTATGGCTCCAGTTTAACTCATTATGTTTTTAAAGCTACACAAAATTTGCTTATGCTGTTGAATTTAGAGTTCACGTTCATGTGTTGCTTACTTAAAATTGTTTTAGGATGTTGTAATATCCTCAGCAATTTAAGTTTTATCCTACTAGCCATATGGTTGAGTTAAGAATTTGTAACAATTTAAAAAGAATCAGTTTATGCTTCTATCATGCTTATGAGAGACTTAACTGACAGTTTGTTGGTCTCTTTTCTAGTATTCATGTAACCTAATATGGAAAAAAACCATGTCTTTGGCAGTCATTCTTTAATTTTATTTTTTGTGGTCTACATGCTTTTGTGATTTGCAGGTCTGAGAGTAGTGAAAGATCATCTACGGTTGTAAATGAGCCTAGTTTTGGAATCCTTGAGCGTGATAGCCCACCGATTCAGCCTATTTTTGGAATTCCTGAGCGTCCTGGCCCACACATCGATCCTTCAGGGTCTCTCTCTCCCTCTATACGTGTGCGCGCACACACACAAAATACCATGACATGATTTTAGAAATATGTTGGGACTTTACTTGAAGTTCAATAATATACTACCATGATTTTAGGGATGTGTTGGGTGCTAATATCACTGGTTCCAACATTCAGACTTCGTAGTTCCTAGTATTTAAATTTCTAACCGTTTTCTGAATGTCATTTAGCTTTATAAAATTATATTGATGATACCCTGTTTCCTCTTCATGGGTAGATCACGCCACGGAGAGGAAAAGACTTGTGTGATTTGAGCTTCTTGGGCACCATACTTGTGTTATATTTGATAATGGTCAACTGGTCATGCTTCCATTGCTTGTGATAGTTTTCATACTTCACCTTCAAGAGACTTAACGATGAGTTCCATCTTTTTTGTTAGCATGATACTGTCCCTCCCACTCTCTGACCCAATACCAACAAAAAAAAAACTGTCAATTTGGCATCACTTTGATGTTCTTTGTTTTTTAAATTTTCTGAGCTATATTGCTACTTTTAGTGGGGGGTTATACACTGTGATTAATTCGACACAATAAGGTGGTGGTTTCCTTTGAGAGAGATTGTAGTAGTCTCACTTTATGTGCAAGAGTTGTTATTTTTGAATTGTGATGATCGAATATTTGGTAACACTCAATGACTAATATTTTGTGTCTTTTGTCCAATTCTTTTAGCTGTGAGCTTGTGATATAGGATATTATAGAATAACGTTATAATTTCCTTTTAATTAAATGCTTTGTTAGTAAATTACTTTTAGTTAGTTCTACTAATCCTCTATAAATCGAGGTATTAGGCTTTTACTTTCTACATGATTTGATATTCTTGTGACAATTGAATAAATATTTCCTTTACGTTCTTTGAGAGAGCTTAGGCATAGTCTGAATGTGGCTGGTTTCGTTATTCTCTTAGGGTTGTAATTCCTCCCATAAATCCCCTTGGTGGCAGTGATCTTTTCCCTGGACCTGGTGCTGGAATGTACCCCGCTAGGTACCCTATTTCAATTCATTAGTCATCTGTGTATACAATGCCGTGGTAACTGTGAAACGTCGAACTTATTTTGTTTTTGTTTTTAATTAATGATTTCAGAGGTGGGGTCGGCGATGGGAGCATGCTTTTAGGTTTGTGAGTCAGTTATTCTCTCTTTCAGTAATTGATTGAACAGGTGTAAATTTACTCTTTTTTCATGCAGGACCTAATGACCCGCGATGGTTTGGAATTGGTAGAGGACCTGGTTTTGATGGCGGGCAGCCGTGAGTTGATTAGCTCTCTTTCTCTCACATACATTCACCACTGCATTATAATCTAATTCTAATTTTTCTTTATACAGGGGTGTTCCTCCAGGTGCTCGTTTTGATCCTTATGGTCCACCTGGTGTTCCTGGGTTTGAGCCAAATCGGTTTGTTAGGTATTTGGAAAATTTCCTTACATTGTCATTGCATATAGGCCCACTTCGGTGTTCCTGAATCTAAACTTAGGTGTTGGATTAATAGTTTTCTAATAGCACTGGAGATGAAATTCCTCATAAACCCACTTAACTTTCTTCTCCTCAAGATAGGCCGTAAGCTCATCTGCCATTCATGGAAAACAACTAAAGAAAAATAAGAGAAGACAACTTCTAAGTAGTTAGTTACTCATAACATTTTGTATATCGCGTCGGACTGGCAGACTAACTTGAACGTTTCTTATTCCATTTCTTGCAGAAATCCTCGGAGACCAGGAGGAGGTGGGACTCATCCAGACCTGGAGCATTTTGGAGGCGGTTCAGATTTCATATAGTCGGCCATGAAAGTCCTGAAAGTTAAAGTTTTAGGGAAAGACAATAAATTTCACGAATCAGGTCTAGCCATCTTGGAGAAGCTTATATTCAGTTCGTCCCCAGAAGTTTTTTCTGTTTTTGTTGGGCTGCAATGTCTGTATAAGCGTATGTGAATATGGGAATGGTGTATACTGAAGCCAGGAATGATTTTTTTTTATTGTTACTTGTCTTGACGCAATATGTTGGGTTGAAATATAATGATCTTCCATAATTTCGCCCCTCTTTTTACTGCTAATTCTCTTGACCCAGCTTTTTTAACTGTGAGTTGTTCTTGCTTGCAATTCTCAGCTTCCTCTTTCCGTCGTTGCCAGTACTTCAAAATAAACTGAAATAAAAGATTGGGTTAAGCAACTTGAGCTATAAATTGCAACTTTAAAATAAAAGTAACGTGCTTCATTTGAAGCTGCGACTGTATATTTCTCCATGCTAAGATTATTGGGTTTTTTTTTCTTTTTAATATCACGAGGATAATAGTTTATTAATGACAGTAATTTCAAGTGGGGATGTAGCTCAGATGGTAGAGCGCTCGCTTAGCATGCGAGAGGTACGGGGATCGATACCCCGTATCTCCAATTTTCGGTTATTGAATATTTCATTCTGATAATTTTACTTTTGTGTTTTCTAAATAACTATAATTAATTATTTACAAACAATCTTCATCCTTGTGGGCGTGCCGGAGTGGTTATCGGGCATGACTAGAAATCATGTGGGCTTTGCCCGCGCAGGTTCGAATCCTGCCGCTCACGCATTTTTCTGCACTATTTTCTTCTTTCTTATTATTATGTCATTTTAGTTCTTTTTTAATTATTAAATTTAAATTTTAGTCCTTATAGTTTATGTTTATTTTCAATTTAGTCCTAGTTTGGAAGTAGCTTCAATTTTATTTTTATGGTTTCAAAAGTTTTAATATGTTTTTTATGGCTTATTTAAACTTTAAAAAATTGTTCCTATCTTAATCATATTGACAATTTTTTTTTTTTAAAATTTGGGTGACAACATTAATTAACCTACATTAGGGTTTAGAGTAAGAATTTAAAAAAAAGTAGAGTTTTCTAATGGGTAAAACATAATTTAGGGATGATTTGTGAGTTTTAATTAAATCATAAAAACGAAATCAATACATATCTTAAACCATAAAAATCAAATTTGAACTCTTAAAATCATAGAGATTAAATTGAAGCTAATGTGTTAAATCATGAGGACCCAATTCAAATTGTAACAAAATCATAAAGTTGAAATCGATACTAAGCTTTAAACCATAAGGATCAAATTTGAGGTCTTAAAATCATAGAGATTAAATTGAAGCTAATCTTAAACTATGAGGACCAAATTCAAATTATAGCAAAATCATAAGAATGAAATGAATACTAAGCTTAAACCATAAGGATCAAATTTGAACTCTTAAAATTATAGTGATTAAATTGAAGCTAATCTTAAATCACGAGGACCTAATTCAAACAGTAACAAAATCATAGGACCAAATTTGTAATTTGACATATTTAGGTATAATTGTTATTTTAGTTATTAGATTATTTAATTAAATTTATTT
>JAOANK020000085.1:1590518-1606983 GCA_026257165.2 Telfairia occidentalis
GTTAGAAGGGATTGGGAAAATGAATAAGAGTTTTGTGTAGATAGAATTTGCCTTCTCTTGGGAAATTTTAGCAAACCTTAATTATATAGAATTTTAAAAAAATGTTTTTTTAACCGATTAAAATATACATTTTCTTCCATTGTTCTTGTCGTTGTCATCATGATTAATTACTCTTTATTTGAGATAAATTTAGTAAATAAAATTGTGAATACTACATAAAGTAAAAACAAAATTAATAACTTCTGAAAAAATATATTTATAAATATATTTTAATAAAAAAACAGATGCTACTAATTTAAAATTTTGATAAAACTTGTACTAAACTTTGGTAACATTTAATATTGGTCAAATAACACCTTAAATGAAAGAGAATGAAAGAAAAGTAATAATAATATCATATGGAACAAAACCTCATAAGATTGTTTGAACGAAAACGATAATAAATTACCCATTAACAAAGAAAACAATTATAAAATATATTAAAACATAACAAAAAAAATCGTTAATTTGTTACATTAATTGTGGTCTAAATAAAATATCAACTTTATAGGTAAAAAAATAAAAGGTCATAAATGAATCATGACTACAATTATATGATTAATTAACATTGAGAATAACTCTAATTTTGATGAATGATTACGAACCATAAGATCGATGAATGAATCACCGACTTTATTAACTAATGTTTGCATAATTAAAAAGGCTAAAAAATAACGACAAAAGTATCATCCAAGATTCCATTTCATCAAAATTTATTATGTCCACCTCAACTCTCACCTAGAAAACCACGTAAAGATCGTTGAGTGGAAACAAGAATCAAAAGTCGACAAAAACTTCCACGATTGAGAATATAAGGCTATAACGGTAAATTTTTATTAGGGATAACGAAGATCCTTGTGGGATCCACTCAATCGAGGTGGTGAGTCCTCATTCAAAATGGAGTCAAGATCGAAAATGGTAGAAATTTAGCTCTTTTAACCTTTTTCCAAAGGGAACAAATTTCCCACCTAGCCTTTGACTCCATCTTAGGTTCTTGGTTTTCTAGTTTTTAGGATAGAATTTGAGAAGAAATTAATTGGAGATGGATTGTTTTATTTTTGTAGAAATTAGATTTCAATCATAGTTTAATCCAATACTTGTAAAAAAGACTCATTTAGAAAAAAACAATCACTTTTTTTCATTTTTAAATTCAACTACTATTATTAAATTTATCTTTTGAAAAACGTAACTAAAAGAAAAAGGAAAAGGGAGAAAGGGGAAAGCATGTTGTGAGGAAGTCAAAAATGGCTTTAAGGAAAAAAAAAACAAAGAAAAAGAAAAAGAAAAAAACTGATTTGGAAGGAAGCTGAAAATTGTCGTTATCCACTCTCGGATAAATCGTGGCAGAAAATGATTGGTAGTCAGTGTAGGTCCCACCTCGAAGAGGACTTACTACTCCACGTGTCATTGATCCAATCAATTCATTTGACAGGTTGAAAGACGAGAGAAATGGAAATTAAAAAAAAAGAAAAAAAAAAAAAAGAAAAGAGCGAGAGATCGAGGCAAATGAGAAATTCGCACAGATTTTTGAAAGAGGTTTTGATTTTGAGTCTGTTTCCCAACTTTCTTATGGGTTCTGCCTTATAAATTGGTGGGGAGTGGCAGTTTCTTCATCATCATTTCAACTCTGCATCCAGCATTCACGTGTTCTTCCTCTCCTCTTTCTCTTTTTCTCCTCTGTTTTTCTTTTTCCATCCGACCCCTTCTCTCCATTCTCTTTGTTTCTTGAGAAACCCAATAATCGCTTTTTTCTCCATTAGAGGGGATCATTCGGAGCAAGCTCGAATTGAAGCCCAACTCTGTTTTTCACTGATTTGGCTCAAAATGGAAGGAAATAAGCAAGTGGGTTCCTCTTCTTCTCTCACTACCCAGCTCTTTGGCTCCAAAGAAACTTCCTACTCTTCAACCACTGGGATTTTCGGTTCTATATTTGCACCTTCTTCCAAGGTATCTATAATTGTCTTGTTCATTGTCTTATATGCTATCTGATTTTTGCAAGTTCACTTTCGTCTTTGATTTTTTGGGTTTTGTTTGTATTGTGTGTTTTTCTCTTTCAGTGCTGCTGTCCATGGATTGCGATTCTTCTTGTTCTTATTTCTTTGACTTTGTTCTTTTTCAAATGGGTTGTGGTTATCTAAAAGAAATACTAATGAATTGAGGCAAATTAGTGAATTATTACGCTCGAATGCATTGCTTCCCCATTTCCCCCCGTAAAGTCAAAAGTTAAAGCAATAGAACAAGTTAAATTTTCTGTTCGATGAATTATTTTGCATTAATTATGAATCTCTAAAATTTATATCTGTGATACTTATTCAGGTGATAGGGAGAGAATCTCTGCTCTCTCAGACCAAAGAGGGAGAGAGGGATTCTGTAAATGAGCCATGGGTTCCCAACACTGAAGCTCCAGGTTTGCATCTCATTTTAGTTTTTTGATTGTTTTGATTATCTATCCAGGAAGAAGATTGAGCATTAGGGCTCCTCTTTCATTTCCACTTTGAGCCTCCCACCTGAAAATTGGTTGTTCTACCTCTTGATTTTGCTTTTCCATTTTCTCAGACAATGATTTTTCAAAGAAAGGAAAAAAAAAACAGCTGAAAACACAAGAGGATTATCATTTTGAAGTTCTTTCATTTGTATAAAATGTTTCAAGTGTTTCTTATGCCATTGATATTGGCTGTTGGTACAGTCGGACTCTGGTTTCCAATATACGTTCAAGCATGCAGAAAGATCTTAACATGCTTTCAAGTGTTTTCTTTTTCTTTTCTTTTTTTAATAAAAAAAAGTTGGATTTGTGACCAAACATTTTGAGAAATCTGAGAAGGGTTTTAGTTAAGCCGTATTGCTTTCAAAATATCGAGAGAAAAAGAAAAAAAACTGTTGAACACACTTGGACGAAAATATCTAAATAAGTTCTCAGAGAAATCTTCTTAAGAACAATTTTAGGGCACAATCCTCAACCAAGGCCTTGATACTTGCAATCTCCAGTGACTCTGAGCCAGTTTCTGATTGCTTGCACATGAACTTTGTTCTGAAAATTTCTCGACAATATTCTCTTCAAAAGATATCCATCTCAATAAGCAAGACATTGAGATCTAAATTTTGTTACAGGAAATCATCCTTATTGATATCTTTTTCTCTCTGCAGATTATACTGCTAATCTTAGACACAAGGAGGGTCAGGAGATGAAGAATAAAGATATGAGTTCCATTTATCAGGAACAAAGAGCACAACCGTGTCATCTTAGCTCATCAATCTATTATGGTGGCCAGGACGTTTATTCTCATCCTCAGAATTCCCACCATTCTGGGGTGAACCCGGTGGTGAGTTTATTCAACGCAGTAGTTTATAATTTTATATCATATATCATGTGAACTTAGTTATTTGTTTAATAGCAGATTCAACCAATTTCCTTCCTTTTCTCTCTTTTTTTTTTGTTCATACTTTGTTCTCTTAGATAAGTTTAGAGTTTTCTATTTGAGAAGTACTTGAACTGCTTGCCGCTGTTCAAACAATGGTAACATGTAGCTGAAAAGACATTGAAATTGCTGCGCTCCAATGATCTTCTTTGACTTATTATTTTGGTGATATCTTTCAGTTCAAGGAGGGGGGAGAAGATGATTCTGGGAGTGCTTCAAGGGGAAATTGGTGGCAAGGTATGAAATGAAGGTGCTGCTTATCAGAAAAATATTGAAAATTGTCTGTCTTTTGATTATTCATATTTAATTACAAATCCTTGTTATTTGCAGGGTCTCTCTATTATTAGTACTGGATCACTTGCCAAGGTTTGTATACTTATTAAGGTACTTATTATCTTACCTCAAAAAAGCATGTCTGCCATCACTTTTTTTGAAGCATTTGGCTGATTTTCTCGTTTCTACCTGCTTGAAATTTCACCAAGTCTTGTAAATAATCATTTGTTTCCCTTGAATTCGTTTATTACGCTGGAAATCCCTATCTTTTATCTGCCTTCAGATTTCAAAATTGTAGATACTGATCACCATCCAACTCCACAAGCTTTCTTAGAATTTCAGAGTTTCATGGTTTTTCTTGATGTTAAGTAGTTTGGCATCGCTATTCCTTCGAATTTGATTTGCTTGAATCCTTGTTCACGCCTTTGCCTATGATGCAGAGATTGAGTTATACGTATATCCATGACAGTTTAACGTGCAGGTACATAGGATCATAGAGCTGCAGTACTACTACTACTACTACTACTACTTCACACCGCTTATTGTATGAAGCTGGACAATAGCAGCAATAGCGAGATCGTTGTGGGAAAAAGCTGGTTGATCCATTTTCCAGCCAAAACAATAGAAGCTCTTTTAAGTTAATGAATAGTTTATAAGCATCTTTCTCAATTTTACTGTAAAGAATGCTTTCTACTACTACTACTGCTACTTTTGTTGGTTTAAACCTTGGTGTTGTGTTGGTGTTAGTGTTATTCGCTTAAAGGAAATCTGGGTTTCTGTTTGCTTTACAGTATCGCATGGAAGCTGAACCAAAACCTTCATTATATATGTCAAAATGATCAGGACTGTTTGGTAGTCATGCTTTTTTCTCTCCTTGTTTTCTGATAGTTGCTATGTTTTTACTTAGAAAGCCAAACAAGGCTCAAGTTATCTGAGAAGTCAAAGTTGGAAGTGTCATTTTCCCATTCTCATCCGAGTTAAGGATATCTTGACTCAGTTGCAGGGCCGAGCCAGTCGTTTTCTGTGAAAGAGTTTATGGTTCTTGCTTTTCCATGGTCGTTAAGTTTGGCCGTTAATTATAAATATTGAAAAGACGGTGGAATGAGGACAGAGATTCTGCAACCACAATTCTTGGCAGTGTTTGATATGATTTGATTTGATTTTTCTTTTTCTTTCTTCTTTCTCTTTTGATGTTACTTATGGTTCTGTTCTATCCTGTCCACACCATTCATAATCAATAAAGTAAATAATGTGCAAACCAACAATATCAATGTTACGTCAAAAATGAATCTTATGTTAATTATTAATTACCCCATTTGCTTACCTTTGCCTTTTGTTTTGTTAACTTCTTATGAAAAACTTTTTAATCTAAACCAAAGAAAAAACAAAAAAAAGATTTCACAAACTTTTATTTAAAATACATAATTATTCAAAAGGACAAGGAGTGAAATAATCACAGGCATGATAAGCATCAACAAAACTTATTAAAAATTCTAGTAATTAGGTTCGTGTCTCTTTAGTTCTCATTTATTTTAAAAAGACAATCTTTTAACTTTTGTTGATGGTTAAGAAATGTTAATTATTAGGCCTCTATTTAACTCTATCAATCTATCATTTATGCTACTGAACACTCACAATTGTTTGAATTTAGCTAAGCATGTAATTTGTAAATAATATTTTCATAATATCGTCAGCATGTCACATAAAATAAAAAAAAAGCATAAAAAAAATGAAAGCGTCAATCAAAACATTAGAGATTGAATTAAAGTGCAAATGTAAAAGAAAGTGGTTTGTTTGTTCACTATAGTCTACATTTGTAATTTGAAAATGGTGAGAAAAAAATTATTGAATGAGACTGCCACAATGTGACAATTCCTTTCTAGTTGTTGAATGCAAATTCTAAATACGTTTGTAGTTTTTCTTTAATGCATCAAACAACGTAAAATTATCAACTACATCGTGGCGTTCTCTTCTAATAATTTCTTATTGGTGAGGGCAATTTGATGCCGGTAGCTCTGACTCCACTTTGCGCCACCGGCGGGCAGAAATTTCCGGGGGGAAAAAGCTTGAAGGCGACGGTATGTGGAGTGGAGTTCCCACATGGACTGGCCCCCTCCGCCACTTTGAGATTTAGACTTGAAATGCCAATGGCAACCACAAGCCCCACCATCATAACCAAACTTCATCTTCATGGAATGGAACCTTTCATTTTCTCTCTCTTCTTACCCACTCAACTTTTCTTTTTCCTTTCTCCTCTCTCTCTAAATTTGCATGTCTATTTTTTTTTTAAGTGATGGTCATCTACCATCTTTTCATCGAAAAAAATATGACTTAACTAGTTGAGTCGATTTGACACAAATGTCTAAATTTGATATTTGAACTTATAAATTATGAGTATGAATTCTTTATGCAAGGATGGGGTTTGATTTATATTTTTATAAGTGTGTGTGTGTATATATATATATAGGGACAAAATTTTATGACAAAATTTTGAAATCTTAAATTTTTGAAATAAAATTTGTAGAATCCAAGTTGAATAAGAGGGCAATTATCTCTCTTTCCTTACTCTACCTCGGTTTGAAGGCATTATTCTCAAGAGACAAGCTCGCTTTTTTGTTGTATGGATAGTATTATTTATGCTCAAATCCCATTTTAACTTTTGAACATTCTTGTTTATTTTATTTTGTTTCTAAAGTATCTAAATGTTTTATTCCAATATTTAAATGGTGCAAAAAGAAAAAAAAAATTAGATAATTTTCTTTACCAAAAATTGTAAGTGACATGTATTTTATTGATATTTACACGATCAATTGTCCTCGAAGATACTTGTATGTGTAGTAACTTGTATGTCATAATCTAAAATGGATGTGATTTTTTTAAAAATTATAAATAAGCGATAACTAAAATAATTATCGAAGGTTTATATTTATTATTATAATTAAGAAAATGTGGTCATCTCCATGTATTATTTTATAGATGTCGCTATGTACCATAATTAGGTGTGCCAAACAAGGAATGATGTACTAGTGAGAATTCAACCCATAAAATTTGGATGGTTAGAAGATAACCTATGTTCAATTTAAATCTTCCTACCCATTTCATCTTTGTCCAACAAAACAAAAAGAAGCCAATCCGAACATAGTTCAGTGGATAAAGGCATGTACTACCATCGCAAAGGTCGATGGTTCGATTCTCCATCTCCACAAATGTTGAATTAAAAAACAAAACAAAAAGAAGAAAAAGAAATCTTCATTCAAACCATGATTTATTAGATTAAGGTCAGACTATAGTGTCATTTATTAGAACAACTCTAGAATTCTACCCTAATATGTGTCATTATGCTTGTTTTAACTAGTGATGCCCTTCCTGTCATCTATAATACCATCAAAGAAAGGTTGAGAAACAGAAACTATATTAAGTACAATATAATTCCAAAATTTAATGAAACATTAGATAAAGGCTGAACTGAACATTTTGATTTCTGAATGAAAATTTACTTTCTTTACACATTCTCACAGTGAATCATGGGTAAGTCAGGAAAGACATGAAGCATTTGATTCCTCATATTGACACAGTCATTCACAACGCATCAACACAAATACAAGCAAATCTGAAGATAACCTTCCCCAATTTCAAATATACATCCTATGCCTACAAAAAGAAATGCAGAAAAGTGACAATTCAAGTGGAAAAACATACAGCTACAGCCATGAATCTCATCTTCCCAAAAACCATGCTTGGATTTCACTCTTCCGCAGCCGATTCTTGTTCCCTGTACCGAGCGGCTTGCTTGTTGAGTTTCGGGATTGTAACGGGGTCGGGTTTCTCAATTTTATGGCTGAATTCTTTTCCTCCTGTGGCTTCGACGCTAAGATGGTCAGTCAAAACCTTTTTGACACCGAACCCGCGCTGGGGAATCTTGGTGCCGGGAAAGTACGGGGACCTTTCTCCCTTGGCAGGGCTGGCTAATTGTGCAGGGGAAAAGCTTGGAGTGGCAAAGGGTGTTTTATATGGAGTGCCAGAGATGGGCACTGAGAAATGCAATGGGCTGTTCTTGTGAGAAATCACACCAAGTTTGGAAATAGATGAGAGTTGCTCAGAATGCTTTGTGAGATCATCCACATAAAGCAAATCATCGATACGTGCAACGACGTTGAATGCTAGGCTCTCCAAAACTCGGGAGTAGCTCTCTAAGATGGATTTTCCAACGTCCTAAATGAGAAAACAAGAGTCATCTGCTTAAGTTATTGGGGGTTAACTGAGTGGAAATTTTAATGGCTTAAAGAGTTCCAGTAGGGACAGACCTTATTGTACTGGATTTTGCTCATATCTAGGGCTGTCTGTGGAAGACCGGGAAACCGTTGCTTCAAGCAAAGTAATAGAGTCTCTGCTCTCTCTGCAAGCAATTCCCTTTTCTCCGAGTCAACCATCAGCTCCTTGACCATTTCCCATGATGATTTTGAACTGTGTTTGGTGGAGTTAGTGGCAGGTTTTGAGTTTGTTCTTTTCCGCCATACGTAGATTGAAGCCTCAACCCGGTTAGCGATCTCTGTAGCTTGATGTTCAGACGACATTTCAAGGCAGTCAAGTAAACATTCGGGAGAAAACTGATCCGAGGAAATATATCGATAAATGAGATCTCCCAAACAGGCTCTTCCATTCTGAAACCAAGTAGGATAGGAGATAAGAAGATCACATTGCTTTAGATATCAGAATCATAACAATTTATGCATCCATAGTCATACCTTCGGTAGGGCTTCGAGATATGGTTCGGGAATATCCAGATCAGCCAAAGTGGTACTGTTAATTGCCATTGCAGCTTTTAAGATTTGGTTTGTGCTCTCACGCTTGTGTTGCAATTGCCTTCTTGAGTGTTCGTGGAGACCGCCAGGAGGAACTCGAGGCACGGGAAGCCACCATTTTTCTTCTTGACGTTGTAGCACTTTACGAAAAGAGGAAGACCCATCAGTCTCATGGGCCAGTATCCCTTGATCAACATACCAGAATTCACAATCTTCAAAACTATCTAATATTTCCTGCAAAAAGTTAATTTGACCAAATTCAGAAGATATCTCAAAATTGATTGTAAGACAGGAACTAATGAATGTTGGTGAATCATACAAGAAGCATGTTGTCAAGTTTCCGTAGAGCAGGAAGATTCACATAAAGATCCAAGCGTGGTCTGCACGTCATAACCTGAAGGATCATAAAAATCCCATAAAAAAATTGATGCATTACAAATACATAACCATATAAATTCTTCCATTTCACATTCCGGATGAAGGTCTTTTACTAGAAGAGAACCAAAAATCCAACTTTAACAGAGAAGGCAAAAGAGAAGGACTGATTGCACAAACTTTTTGGCCTGTGTTTGTACAGATTTTTCTTACAGTATCAAACAAATTAAAGTCCTGTTACATAAGTCATACACAAACACATATAAATACACTTTTATGTCTATATATGTATGTATTTACTTAGTATTCTTAATGGTATCTGCATTTATTCCTACGAAAAACTTCAAAGACAACAAGATGAAAGGCTAGATCAATGAACCAGGTAATTCTAACCAGATAGCCAGGCGTAACCTGCATAAATGCAAAACAAAAGCAACAGAATGCGAGTTAGAAATTCATTCGGTACCTCGAGCTTGCTTCCGTCCGGAAATGTTTGCCAAGTAGGTGTCAACTCGACAATGTGATCGCTAACACAAAGAAGCCAATCCATCTCCCTTCGCCACATCACTTTCTTCTCTGGTGGAAGAGGTTCTAATCTCCATAGTTGCCCAAAAAGAGTGGCTATAAGATAACAATGGAGAAGGAATCAGCATTAGACACAGGAAGCAAAGCCAATTCTAGATAGAATTCAGGCAATGAGTGCGAAAGAGACAAACCATACCGCAAAGATTCGTAATGGCATTAGATATAGCCAATGCTGTACAAACCCCATTTCCACAGCCGGACATATCTTCTCCAAGCAGCAGTTTAGAAAATCTTTCCTTCATCATCTCAATCTCTTTACCCCCAGACACCAGAAACAAATTAATACAGTTTTTAGGGAGAAACCCCAAAAAGGAAAGAGGGTCTGAATTACCTGATAATGAGGAAACTTTCTTCACCAGCTTTCTATTGTCAACATGACTTTTATCTCCTTTATCAGCACCATTAGCTCTAATGGAATCGGGAGCCTCAGCTTTTCGAGTGGGCCAACTCATTGAAGATGGGGAAGATGAGTCCTCGGAGCCACTGTGACTGTGCTCCTCAAGCCCTGTGGTTTCTGATGTAAGAAAATCAGAGCTCGAGCTACTCTCGCGCCCATGTTCTTCAATCAAATGGCCAAGTGTCTCATTTTCAGGCAAAATGTGGCCAATGCCTTCGCTCTTTTCAGCCACACTCTCCTCCATTACAATTTCCCCTCCTCGATCACAACCATAGCACAAAACCAAAGCTACCCACTTCGATTCCACCCACTCGAAGCCTTTCTCAAGCAAAACCCCTCTACAAATTAAGCTCCAAACACCAATTCCCAAGAAGATTCCAACACCCAGAAAGCAGAAACAGAGACAATGGGGCTACAAATGATCTGGAGCCACTCTCTGAAGGGTCGATTTCGCATTAACTGGGGGGGCGTCTCTTTCTCCTCGTAAGCTCTATCCAAAAGGTTTCATCTCAAATCAACCATGCCTGATAGTGAAAAGGGTATGTATAAACATAAACGGTTAAAAGAAAGAAAGAAAGCAAGAAAGAAAAGAAGTCGGTGAATTCAAATGGAGGTGGTAGTCATGATTACTGAGTGGATCAAACACATGAAACGAGAGGGACAAGGAGAGGCGCTCTCCGCCATTGATATTTATGAGAGCTCGACACAGCATCCATGGTCCCGACTTTAAGCAGACACTAAGATGGCGGTGATGCCCTGTGTGTCCAAAGACTGTAGCCTTGCTTTCCTTAAACGAGGGTTCTTGAATGATAGATGTACTGCAGTGATTGAAAAAAAAATAAAATAGAAGGAAAAAAAAAACCCTTTTGAGGGTTTCAAAATTATAATAAAATAAATGCCATGGGAATCGTGAAAGAGGAGGGAGATACCATTTTATCAATCAAAACTAAAATATAATCCTTGGATCCTTTTAAAGTTTTGTTTTTAATAATTAATTTGAAAAAAAGAGACAATTTTAGTTACAGATCATCTGAAATTTTATGAATATTAAACTTACAATGACTTTTTGATATATTGTATTTTTCGAGTCACAATTTTTTTTTTTCTTTAAAGATGGGTCATGATTATTGGAAAAGTTCTGAAAGGAAAAACAGCTAAAAAAAGGAATTTTGAGTTTAGAGATTCCAAAATAATGATTATTTTTATAACTAATATATAAATATATATTTATTCATTTATTGTGAAATTTTAGTTTTTCAACTTTTAGCGACGTTGATATTTGAAAAGAAGAACTGAAAATCAAGGAAAGAATTTAGTTAAAATCTTAAATACAAAGCAACGCATTCATTTGGTAAGTGCTCTAGATATCAAGCAAAACCCAAAAAGAGGAAAAAAGAAAAGTTGCAGTTAGAGTTGGAATATGGAAGCATAAATTTTTTTAAAAATGGGTGGAAATTTTTAGAGCATTAATTTGGTACTCCTTTTGGTAACTTTCCTTGGAAGGCTTGTTTGGCTTAAAAAAAAAAAAAAAAAACCCACTTCCTATACTTAACCAAAATTTTCTTTCTATTTCTCTTATATTTCGATCATTTTGCCGGTTGTTCTAACTGAAAGACGTAATTTTCACAGCCCTTCTTCCTCCAACGGCTATCACCTGTTTTGATTTTGACTCGAAATTTAAAAGGCCATAAGAGGGAAAAGAAAAAAAAACCAAAGAACGACTTATCTTCTTCCTCAAGCCACTTCCCTTCTTTCTTTTTTCTCTTCAAACTTCATTCTTGCTTTTGCTTTTGATTTATTGATTCTTCCATCCAATTTGAATCAACATAACAACTCTTAAATTTTGAAATAATTGTTTAATTATTCTTTTTTGTGTACTATTATTTAGGTGTTTTATTGGGACAACCCAACTGACAAAGATTAGTTATGGTGTAAAGAATTCATCAAAAGTTTGATTTTTTTTTTTTGGGTATATTAAGAGCTCATTGTTCTATTCAAAGTAAAATTATACAAGATCAATTTAGAAAAAGAAAATAATTTTTAGTGTTTTAATAATTATTAAATTCTATTCTTTTTTTTTTTTTTAGTTCAACAACATGTAGGGGCGAGAATATTCGAATTCATGACCTCTTGGTTAGGAAAATATGTTTTTAACCAATTAAATTATGCTCGGTTGGCATCATTAAATTCTATTCAATAGCATGCTTTGAATTATTATTGAAAAATATATCATTAAGCCAATGATCAACTTATCTAATCATTATCATATATCCCATTAGGTAGTAGTTTGTAAGCTTTAAAAAAGATACTTTTGAGTTTTTATGTCAATTGATTTGTTATAAATTAATGTTTTATTATTGCACTAAACAATTAATATTTTATTGAATAAGATTCAATAATCATTAAAATGTTATTTAATAACAATTGAATTGGTATAATTATGGCTCACTTAAAAATTTAAAATAAATATATATATATATATTTATATATATATTTTTTTTTTTTTTTTGAATTCAACCATTTGTGAGGATGAGAGATTCGAATTCATAACTTGTTGGTCAAGGAAATAGGCTCACTTAAATATAATTTAAGACATAATTTCAATCAAATGGTCTAAGGTTCCAATATTAATTATCATTAGTTAATTTTAACATGCACCAATAGTAACAGATGAAATTAAAAAATTTTAAACAATAAATTATAATTAAAAAAAATCAAACTCTAAAGACTAAAATATAAATTAAGCATACATAAAAGAGATTGTATGTGCTACCAACATTATTTTATCTCCTATGCATGAATATACAATTAACGGTTAAGATCTTGTTTAGTACATCTGATGGTTGGGATTTTTGTTTCATTCATCGTCCAATCAATTCTTTATCCCGACATCAATATAATTTTTTAAGTTTATATATATATATATATATTGAACGTGAGTGTGGATTTGCATTTTTTTTTTTTTTAATTTCAACAATATGTGGGATTGGAAGATTGAAACTCATAACTTCTTGATTAGGGACTTTAACTGTTGAGCTTGGATTTGCCACATTTTAATTGAAGATATGTTACTCTAATTCATTGAGCTAAATTCAGTTGACATGACTTTGTACATTTATTATTTTAATAAAATTGTTATGAATTTCATTGGTACACATATTTATTGCATATTAATCTCTTGGTTTAATCAGTGAATTAGACTTTTTTTAATACTTTGATAACTTGTAAGAATTTATTGTAGTTTTAATGGGTAGTTAAAAATTGTATTGATTGAGTCATTAACTAATATATTATGATACATTTTTGTGTTTAAAAAAAATTAACAAATATAGAACGAAAAATTGAAACCTTGAAAAGTAATAGATGTCATATCCACTAAGTTATATTCAAATTGACCATATATTTTTCTTTTAAGTTCCACAGATGGGTCATAGATTAGTATACTACACTGTTTATTATCAAATAATATTATTACTTTGCTCATATATTGCACTGTTCATTGAGTCTTGTGGTTGAACATTGTTGTATTCATAGATGAGTATTTCATCCTATTTGAGAGCCAATTAGGATATCTTAACTACCATGGAAGAGACACAATTATCTTTAAATAAAACGACTTTTATATTGAGTTTGGATTAATCAAGTTATCTTAACTACCATGACTGATTTTTTGTTAGTTCAACATTTGAGACGTTGGAAGATTGAACCATCGACCTCTACGATGACAATATATGCCTTTATCTACTGAACTATGCTCGGATTGGCACACTATGACTGATTTGAGAAGGCAAGTTGGGGGTTAATATTTTTTTTCGTGTGGGGATAAAGATATTCTAGAAGACAAATTGATGGTTAATTGGGAGGCAAAGATAATTTTTAAGTCAATTATAAAAAATTAGGTAGTTGTTTTGAAATGATTTAGAAAACTAATACTTTTCCGTCTGTTTTGACAGACATATTTGGCACATAAATCTTTCTAAAAAAACATATCCTTTGACCCAAACTCATAAATCATACAATATTCAACCAACAAGATTCTTCAAATCAGCCCACAAAAATATTTATTAAATTGAGCTTAATTAACCCAACTAGTTAAAGCTTATATCACCACTTCTACAAGTTGTTGAACAAAAAAAATATGTTTGAACTCACAATTATAAATTTACTACCAAAATAAATATATGAAAAAAAAAAACTTGAACTCACAATTATGAAAATACAATATAAGCAAAGTAAAATCTAGAAAATTTCATTAATTTCAATGAAATCAAGTTTTGCACAAAATTAAATTTTTATTAATACACAAAATCAACCATTGAAATAATTTTAATTTCTTTGAAATCTTATAAAATTTCATCGGAATATATATTTTATAATTGATCGGAAAAACCAATTCATATATTATTAAATTATTGTCTTATTAAGATATTTAGACACGTTAATAATATACCACTCGAAAGAAAGAAATTTTGTTGATGGTCGAGTTTGATTTCATGTGTCAGCAAGTAGCATTGGAATGGCATGCATGTTGAAAAATATTAATAAGAAAAACAATTTACCTACCATTGTAAATTTTTAATACATTAAAATTAAAATTTGAAAATTTAAAGATTATACATCAAATTATCTAAAATGATAGAAACGATTTTGAATATTTATTTACTCATTTATTACTGTTATTATTATTATTTGAATAGTAATGTTTTTTTGTTTTTTAGAGATCGAATATGCTCATATTGTTGATTTAAATGGTGATGAACTAGACAGGAGGATCAAGTGAAGACAACTTCCTGACCTTCCGCATTATATATAAGGACAAACCGTAACCGCCCAATACACATACATACCAAAACTTCACCATTTTCAGGCTCTTTAGAAACTGGAATAAGCTTTTTGCAGAGAAATTAAGAAAATGGCGGCGGAGGAACTGCAGGTGATTGGTTTCTGGGCAAGTCCATATAGTCGGAGAGTGGAGTTGGCTCTGAAACTCAAAGGCTTGGAATACCAATACATTGAAGAAGACGTGCTCAACTACAAGAGCGAATTGCTTCTGAAATACAACCCAATTTACAAGAAGATTCCTGTTCTCCTCCACCATGGACAACCCATCGTCGAGTCTCTCGTCATCCTCGAATACATTGATGAAAACTGGAAAGCCAACTACCCCATCCTCCCCCAACATCCCCATCAAAGAGCTCAAGCAAGGTTTTGGTCCAACTTTATCGATCACAAGGTAACACAATTTATAATTATTCTACCTACCTGGAGATTCGAATCCATGAACTCTGATATTATATTTGATTGGGTCCTGTGATAATTTCTTAAAACCACAAGAGATGGAAGAGAAATGAATATACACTGTAAGTCTGTAACCTATGGATTTACGCTGGTTTTAAGTTTTCAGGCAATTCCACCAGTGCGGAAAGCTGCAGAAAGTGAAGGAGAAGAAAGAGAGAGGAGAGTAAAGGAAGCGTGTAAGGCGTTGGAAGCACTTGAGAAGGAGCTTAAAAGCAAGAGATTCTTCGGGGGAGAGAGAATTGGGTTGGTGGATATTGTTGGGATCTATGTAGCGTATTGGATTCCTATCATGGAACAAGCTCTTGGGTTTCAGATTCTCAGCACCCACAGATTCCCAAACCTAACCAAATGGAGTCAACAGCTTACGAGCCACACCCTCATCAAGGAAGTTCTGCCTCCAAGACAGGACCTTTTTGCTTATACTCTATCTCGTTTCAAACCCACCCACGCTCCTAAGCTCTGAGGGGATGGGGCGTGGCTTCCGTCGTTCCTAAAACTTCATACTCAACTTTACTTTTCATGTTTTTGATAATTAAGAGAAAGGTGTCCAAAAAAAATTAGATTGCTGTCAAAAAATTTGATTGTGGTCTGTTAGAAGTTTGAAACATCCTTACACGTACACCCTATGCAGCCAAATAATGTTCTTTGCCTTTGTATAACCATGGCTTTCAAGAATAGAAATAAATAAAGATATGCTTAAATATGTTTTGATTTAATATTTTAGAATATAAGTTTTTTTTTATAAAAAATACTTAAAAATATATATCGAATATATTTAATAATCTAGCATAGCGCTAATGAAATAAACATTTTTGGTGGAAATTTAAAATATAGCATAATAGATATAATTATAATTTTGTTTAAATAACATAATAAAAAAAATAGAGCTTATTATTATTAGAGGAATTATAATAGATGTCAAAATTTGTAGCCATATTTGCAAATATGTCACATGGAAAAATAATTTATAAATATGAAAAATATTGAAAACTTCATATATCACTGATAGATCAGTGATATCAGTGAAAACATTGGTAGATATGCATCGTTGATAGACCAATTTTATGTCTATCAGTGATAGAAATCTATCATTGATAGATCAATTTTACTTCAATTAGTGATAAACTGTTTTCAATCTGTGATAGAACATTTTTACTTCAATTAATGATAAATATCTATCACTAATGGATTATTATTTTTACTTCTATCAATGATATATGTCTATCACTAATTGAAATTTTTTACATTTATCAGTAATATACGTCTATCAATAATCACTG
>JAOANK020000085.1:1630445-1645746 GCA_026257165.2 Telfairia occidentalis
CTAAGCATTAATTAACCAATTAAATTAGGCTACTATTAATTAACTTACCATATTGTATTAAAAAGAGAAAACGCTAAACATGAACTAAAGAGTGGAAAGAGAGGATGAAAAAAGGAAAGTGAAAATTTGTTATATATATTATTTTATTAGTGCATGGGCAGGGGACAAATTGGAATCCAAAACAGAGTTCCCAATCTGCCCTTACAAAAAGAAGCCAACTTAATCAAAACTAAAGAGAAAAAAGGGCAAAAAAACCCTCCCTCCCTCCCTAGACTACAACCATTCAAGTTGGCCTTTCAAGCCCAATCAAAAGAACAATAAAACCCCAACTTAAACACAAGTTTATTTTATTATCTAATCCTAAACCCCAAAAGACCAAAAACCCTTTTTCCTTTACTTTCTTTTCTCCCAATCACCTTCCTCTCCCCTTTCTCTATCTTACCCTTTTTCCTATTTTGCCCTTGCAATATAACAATACTCTATTCCTATAATAACCCATTAATCTAACAAACCTTAATTAAAGTTTTCTTTAATCTTCTAACCCTTTCGATTCCTCTAAAAATAACCCAGCAGTTAGTAATGGTGGTGTTTGTTGTTGTCGCTTCAGTAAGTCCACTCCTGTGGTAGTAGCCGGATGTCATGGTTTACTGCCGGCACCGCCGCCCGGAGGTTTGCCTTCGGCTGCGATCCCAGAATCTCATTCCGGACCCTCATCACAGAACCATCTGAGGAAAAAGAAAAACACTAAGATTAGTAAAAATGGCGAAAAAGAAGTGATGGGGTTTGAAGAAATTAGGGTTCTGTGAGAGGACTCCGTCTCTTACCGTTCTTCCCTGCGTTGAAAACTGGAGGGGAACGAGATTGAAGCTGTTGAGGCTGAATCCGCTGCACGTACATGTCATCTAAGTTCAGATTTAGGGCCTGCATCACCCTCGCTGGAACTAACACAGTCGAACAAGCTGTTGAAGAGACAAATCCGCGATTAGAACGAGAACTAAAGAGCTTGGACTGGTGACAAAATCGAAATTCTATGCGAAAGAAACTTGTTACTGACCTGGCTTCTTGCGGGTTTCAGAGACGGTGCCGACTTGTCGAGGCAAAAAGACCCCCGTGCCGGCGCATTCCCTCTTGCCGCCGGGAGCGCCGAGAAAGACCGCTCTCATGCCGGAGCCGTTCGGCGGGGGATTCACGGTGTGTTTACGCGGGGGAGCCCAAGTGGGTTGGGACGACAACCCAGTTGCAGGGCGACAGGTCCTGCCATTGAAGAACTCGCTGTTTCTTCCTCTGTTCTGTGGCATTTGGGGCTGAGGGTGTCTAACAGAGCCCTTGGTATGTCCCACACGAGCCGCCGAGTTCATTTGCTCGATAAGTTGTTGTCGTCGCAGATGTAAAAACTGTACAAAACCAAGAAAAACAAAATACAAACAAATCTCAAGAGTAAGAGACAAAGCAACATAAACGAAAATACCAAAAACCCAAGAAACGAATCGCGGTACTGATGGTACTCACTTGAGAAGCCTGCAGCTGCTGATAAACTCCGGCTTCGGGGTCGCGGTTTTTCAGCGGAACGGAGACGGGAGAGGGCTTTCTAGGCGGAGCCAGTGGTACATGAGTGCTAATGAAGCCGTAAGTTTCTTCATCCATTCGCATCTTGGAGACTTCACCGGCAGCGGCGTAGAGCAGATCCAAAGTGAGCTGTGGATGAGAAGCTTGGGACTGGCCATTGGGGCTTCCCCTGCTAGAGCCCTGTTTACAACCACACCCACTTCCCACAGCGCACAGCGTTGACTGTGGAGAACCAGAAGAACCCCAACCCTGTTAAAAAAAAAAACCCAAATCATAAAAGGTGTTAAATATGACGAGGAAATGAAAGATGAAGAACCAAACAAAATTTCCTTCTCATACATGAGAGTTGTCAAGTCCAAAACCGTCTTCGAGAGTGGAGCGCGCCATTTGATGGGTCAATCCCGCGATGTATTCCTCCTCGTCGCTCTCCGTTTCACTCGAACCGACCAGAGATTCAACCGGCGAACCCAAATCAGAAGTAACCCCAAAAGGTCCAAATCCAAGAGGGAACTCAAAGGGGTACAAGTGAACCCCATCTCTCCCATTCTTACCATCATTACCCCCACACTTTTCCTCCACAAACGAGTCGTCATCGTTAAGGAACTTAGGAGGAAGCCAAAACTCACCGTCATCTAAACTCTCAGCCATTTCGGAAAGTTGAAAAAGCCCCAGAAGAAATAAAGTAAAGCAACGATTAATATCCCACTCCACCAAAAAGAAAGAACAAACACTCAGAAACAGAGAGAGACACCCAGAGAGAGAGAGAGAGAGGAGTATATTTGGATGATGGGGTTTTTGCCGCTTGGTTAAGGTTTAATAATAACAACAACAGCAACTGCGTAGTAGGGTTTGAAGGAAGGAAGGGCAGTGGCGCCCTCCAAAAGGGCCCCAGTCAAATCAGAAAAAGAAAAAAGAGGGGGAGATTAAGCAGAGGAAATGAGGTGAAGGGATTTAAGCACACAGTGGCAGTAGCCCTAAAAAAAGGAAATGGTTAAGTGGATGTGAATCAGAGAGGGGGACCGTATATGTATATGAAGAGAGGAGGAATACAACATAACATAAGATGATAACATGGGGAGAAGAAAAAGGCAGAATAGAAAAATACAGAGAGGAGGAAGAAGGGGAAGGAGAAGGTCTGAAAGGGAAGCCTGGGAGTACGTTTCAAATAAAGCACGGGAAGTGGAAAAGTTTATAAAAGAGAAACAAAGACGAGAGGCCTCGGGTGGGGGAATTCTCACGCGCCTCTCTACGGTGCGTCTTCAATACGCGCAGGCGCTAGTGGGGGAGACGGTTTCCTATCCGTATTTGTAAGCAGTTTGTGGGCCCCATCCTCCGCAAATGGATGCCACTCGCTCCACCATGTGACTAGGGCCCATCTACGGCTTTCTTTTTTTTTTGGGCCTCCAATATTTTAATAAATATTAAAAAATAATAATTAATGTCATTTTTTTAAACCAAAAAAAAAAAAAGTTGGAATGGAAACGGTGCATTGATCAGAGAGTGGGCGTCCCCAACAAAATCGCAAAAAACCCTACACGACGTGACTTAGTGGGCCAATGGGCCTCACCTGTTCCGTTATGCGGTGGAAACAAAACCCGCTGTTTAAGTATGCGACTTTAACTTACCAATTAATCGATAATTAAAATAAATATTTCTTTCAATATCTAATCCTTATCTCATATCAATTTTTCAAATAAAAATTTACTTATTCATTAAGCAAGATTTTAGTGGGTTTGTGGTCTTAACGAGTTTGTGATTATCATAGATAGAAACTAAAGCCAATTAAAAGGTTTTCATTCCTAACCTCCAAAAAAACAAAAAAAAAAAGTTCTAATTCCTTTTGAAGTTTTAGGTGAACTTTTAAATTTAGTTAAAAATTGTTTCCATAAACTCTTTATTTTTAACAAATCTTTGATAATAACACTTATTTTCATTTTTTCAAATCTACTTTATTATGAGCAAAAAAGGTCAAGAGACCTACGTGGCGTGGGAAAAAACACGCATAGCCTGCGTTGATTTGTATGGCCCCACAAATGGAGTCCTCAACTAGCCACCTCTCACCCTCTCACTCCCCTAAAGGTCAAAAGAAGGGGAAGGGAAGCTCAATGAACAAGTGTAGAAAAGAAATTCTCGGTTATATGTCACAAATACAGCCGAGCCAAGTCGAGCTACATGGAACTTCACTATCACCATTATAAAAAGACAATTGATTCCTCTCGTAGGGATAGTTATTCAAGCTCAACTTGATACCTAAACAAACTCAATGCTAACTTAAGTGACATAATATAGATGGTCAAGCACCACACTAGTATAAAAGGGAAACAAAGTAGAAGACGACTAATGTTATTGAGTTGGATTACTAGGGCGAATTGACATAGTAACTCTCCCTATATTAATTCAACATCTACAATATACTTAAACAAAAGTTTAAAGTTATATATTATATCTTATATTTCAATTTGAAAACAACTTAACTTTCTATTAAATAATTAATTACAAAATGAATCATAAGAACTAAATAATTAGTCATTTAAGCTTTAGAAACTAAAATTAAATATTTCAACTTAGGTATAATTCAACTACTCAAATATAAAAAATTGATACGTTCTAATTCCCAACTACCACAATTACTCTGTTATATTCATATATATAATTGAAGAAAATTAAGAGACAAGAGTAAGATTTAAATTTTAAAAAATTGAAGATTAAAAAGAAAAAAAGAGAACAAAAAAAATAGGTGTGGAGTTTTAAAGAAGATTTAAATCTAAAATAAAAAGGAAAAAAGGCCTGCATTACGGGACGGACGACATTACATAACGTTACTGGTAGGGGAAGAATGACGATTTTGCCCCCGTATTGTATGCGATATTTCTGTCGGAGTGATAAGGACGTGATAGGGCGATCAACTCAGTTAAAGCCTGCGCGAAGATTTGCGTGCAGGAGAAGATATTTCTCAGACGACGGACGACGCCATTTGGCCTCCCATTTTACTTTTACTTTTTCCCCCTTTTTTTCTCTTTCTTTTCTTTTTCCCCTACAATTAATTGCTATCAAAATATGAAATATATATATACGTACGTGTGTGTATAGATATATATATATTTATTTATTTATTTTATAGGAAAAATGAACTTTCCACCTTTTTATAATGGTATGATATTGTCCACTCTCTGCATAAAGTTTTGCTTTGCTTTTAGTTTCACCCCAAAAGGTCTCATACCAATGGAGATGTTGTTCCTCCTTTATATACTTATGATCCTCCTCATATCTAGCTAATGTGGAACTTTGGTTGCACTATATATATATATAATTGCTTCTAATTATATTTCATATTTATAAACACAGGAGTTTGTTATTATTATTATTATTATTAGTTTAACAACATGTGGGGTAGAACGAGATTCGAACTCATGACTTCTTGATTAGAGAGATATATCTTAGTTGAGTTATGTTCGATTTGACTATAAACACGGACATTACAATAGATAGATTGAGATCTTTACAACATTCTATATATAGCCTTTGTATCAAAACTAAACAAGTTTTTTCAATCTTGTATATTTCACTTCTATAACATCTTATTCAGTTTTTCTCTTATTATTATTTTTTTAAACAAAATACGGTATTTAGGGTCATATTGTATTTTTTTGAAAAATACATTTTTGGTTCCTAAGGTTTGCATTTAGTTTTCATTGAGTCACTAAATTTAAAAATGTTACACTTTTACCCATGAGTTTTGAGTTTAGTGTCTATTTGGTCTCTAAGTTTCACAATGATCACACTTTTCCCCAAAGTTTTAAATTTAGTTTTAATTTGGTCTCTAACTTTTACAATGTCGCACTTTTACCCTTGAATTTCAACTATTGGTTAGTTTTAGTCTTTAACATAGCACAAGTATTAGTAATGATACTATTTAATATTAGCATTTTTTGCCACACCACTTATTTTAATATTATAAAAATAATATTTTTACTATGTAAGTATATAAATTAATATTAAAGGAAAACATTTTGTAAATGTTAATAACAATTATAATGTTAGGGATATAAAGTAAAGATTAGTGAAAATTTAGAGGTAAAATTGTATAACATTTTGAAATTAATGATCAAATTATAGAAACTAAACTCAAAACTCATGAGTAAAAATGCAACATTTTGAAGTTTATGGACTACGTGGAAACTAAACCCAAAACTAGGGACCAAAATGGTATTTTGTTTCCTTTTTATTTGTGCTAATTTAATAGTTTTTCAAAATAGGATTTAGTAATTATTGCATACTTGATAATATATTGGAAATAATTCAATAATTATTAGCAACATTTAGTAATGTGTTGAAAGTAATTCGTTGGTTACTGTAACAGTATTAGATAACTGGGTAATAATAATTGGACAATTATTGAGTGTTTTATTTATGAAAAGAATTTACATTATTTATATTATGTATAAATAAATGAGATTGTAAGGGAAAGAAGTTATAGCTACAAAATTGTATTTTCATTTTCATTCATTTATCACCATTGTTCACTATATACATATATTCAACTTTTTATTCTATTATGTTGCCTTTATTTCTTTAAATTAAATAATTAATTCAATTGGTAGTTCAACGACAAAAATGATTTGGAAAAGTGTGTGTCCCTCTTAGACATGGGTTCAAATCCTATTGTGTGCCTATTTATAAAAATACTTTTATTTATTTTATGTTTGGTGCCTCCTTTAATTAAAAATCCTAGATTCGCCCCTGATCATAATGCACACGAAAGAGAAGGAGAGGCAATCAACACAAGGTTTTAAGTAGTTCAACAAGATTATCTTTATCCACTATCAAGTGTCAAACATATTAAATTTTCTTCATTGACAATAATTCAAGGTTCAAGAGTTAGCAATCTTAATTGTAAAAGTCTCACACACGTATTGATTTGATGTAGAGCCCCTTTTACGCCATACTATTACAAAAGGTTCAATGTCCAAGTGTAACAGAGGTAACTTAAAACTAGTTACGACGTATTCTAGTTGAATATGTGAGATAAAAAAACTAACATTCTTATTTCACCCTACACAGTTATTTAGTACATGTTTGATATAACTTAAAAAAATGTTTTTAAGTTATATAAACGTTTTTGAAAGAAAATTAATTAAATACTTAATTTAAAAAATATTTAAATGTATTTTATTTATTTTTACATATTTTTAAACCATTTTTTATTATTAAAAATTTTTAAAAGTATTTTTAATCAGTTAAAAAAACATTTTCGAAATACTGTTAATTTTTAAATTTTTTTTTTTCTATCAATAAATAATTTAAAAGTCATATCAAACCTGCTCTTGGAATATTAGTAATGTTTGCTTACTACCACTTTGATATTAATCTTTTACAAATTATATGAATATTTTATTAAAGTGCACAATGAAAAGTACTTCCATACATTACAAGTTTGTATACGAATATGAGTATATATTATTAAATTATTTTGTATCTTTAAAATGTATAAAATTAAATAGATTTCACACATGTTTAACCATTTGAAAAAAAAATGAAAAATGCAAAATACAGTAATATACAAATGCATTCGAGTAATTACTAGTATTAATTTTAGTTCTCTACAGTAAAAGGGTAAAAAACGATGTTCTCTTACAAAAAATCACTTTACAGGTGAAAAAAACCCAAGTAATTTCCCGGGTACGCAGTAAGAACACACGTTGGCATATTAATTACATAGGAATAAATTTAGTGTTGGTGAGAGCCAGGTGGACATGCATATTTATGAATATCATGAATAAATGATGAATATTACAGGACACGTGTCCTAAGACTTGAGAAACCACATTAAAAAAAAAAAAAAATCTGTACGGTGTTAAATATTTTTCAACTTTCCCAACTCCATTCTGTTTACCACTGCATTTTTCCAGCTACTAATTTTGCCCGTCTTTACAAATTTCTGTTTGTTTTTCCACGTCACATCACATGAAAAAAAAATATTTTTTAATTTCAAATAATTATTGACTTCACTTTATTATAATTTTCAGCTGGTCAATAACATAAATAATTTAGTCATAAATTTAACAAAATGAAAATAAACGAATTTTTTAGAGGGAATCTTGAAGTCGAGAAAAACGGCCGGCGTGGGACGGTGGAATTGAATCGGCTCCGTCGTGGATACCAATACCAATCCATGAACTAAATTTGATTAATTAATTTAACGTCCGGAATTTAATCACAGCCATTATTTTGTTTGTTTTTTGAATTAAAAAAAAAAAGAAGCTAAATACATGTGACGTGGCGAGGACGTGGGTCCGACCGGTCGGCGTGGTGCTCTCTGATTTCCTGCGTGATTCTGTAGTCTGTCCCAATCGAACCAGAAATTTATATATATATATAATAATTAATAATAAACCGAGGGAAAAAAAAAGGAAAGAAAGAAAGAAAAAACTTTTTTTTGGTTAAAAAAAAAAAAAAAACTCATGCTGTTTGGATTTGTAGAAAAGAGCACCAACTCGTGCCTGCTTTTTCTGAAATGTATGCCATTCATTTTTCTCATTTAACCGCACCGAAAGAGATTATTATTATTATATTTATTATTAGTATTTACATATAATTTTATTTTATTGCATCAATTTCTAAATTATTTTAATCTTAGTTATCTTTCTGTTTAGAGTATGTTAATTAAATAAATTGATCTTACTTTCACTCAAAAAAAAAAATTAGTATTTTTAAGAAATGAGAAATGTAATACTTCCAAAAATAATAAGGTACTCATATTATGTACGTGCAATTATTTTCTGTTCCATGATTTACCTTGAGTGTTTTTGTTTTAAAGTATATAAACTGCTCATGTAGAGAAATTAAAAAAATTCTGAAAATAAGAAGCTTGAATTTCATTTTATTTTCTTACATGTTTATACTTATTCTCTTTCAACATCTGTACTCTTAAAATATTCTTATTGTATTAAATCAAGTTGACAACAAAACTTATATAATATATATTCAAAATATGTAAATTTTGATTAAATTTGTATTTGATTAGTGTGATTATGATTTACCTAAGTCAACTTGTAATACTAAAGAAATAAGTTTCTTCATAATATTCATTTATGTAGGCCCAATTTCTAAGCCTCTACCAAATTTCGATAAATGAGATTATAAAAGTCCATCAACTAAAATTAAGATTTAAAGCTTAGACTTGAAAATTATCGTTTTAGACTAACGAAAAAACCAAAAAAAAAAAAAAAAAAAAAGGAAAAAAAAAATGAAAATGGATAGGTTGCGCTAGGGTTTTATTGTGGTGGAGTGGCCGCCGTCATCCTGAAAACAGGGCAAATGTAAGAAACGGAGGATGCCGGCCGCCGACTTAGGGGAGACCATGCAATTTTATTTTTCATTTTTATTTATCTATTTTGTTTTGTAATTAATGTCCCAGCCACTTTGTTTCTGTCGTTTTTGCTAACTTAAATGTTCAATAAATTAAGAAAAGACATTAATGAGGAGCATACCAACAACGTGCCTCCCATTTATTCTTTCACTCACTCTTTCTGTTTTTTTTTTTCTTTTTCCCATTTAAAAAAAAAATATCTCAATTATTATAATCATGGTGAGGCCATGATTATGGGTAGCATGTTTGAATGATAAGGGGGTGGGAAAATTATACAAAATCATATTAATATAAACCATCATAATTATTATAATCATGGGACCCCTTACAAAAATATGCCTATGTTGTCTATTATTTTACATCAATAGTTTTGAAAGTCTTTTTTAATCTGTGTGTATGTTTAGTTAGAATACGTCACATGTATCGATTTTGTTAGGGTAAAAGTCTATAATGTTTTATATGTTCAAGAGATGTATGAATATGATTGAAACAATTAATTTCTAAAATGTACGAGATATGATTTATAAAATAGACAATGAATAGATATAATTTGTAATTATTTCAATTATTATTGTTGGTATGGAGATTAAAAGGAGACAACATGTTGTGTTGTGTGTTAATCCCACATGAAATTATATTGTCAATTACTTTTCTTTTTCTTCTCTCTCTCTCTTTCTTTTTCAATTTTCTTTTTTGATGCTTATATTTGAAGTTGTGGTTGTAAAGATGGAGAGAGAAAGAGAGCAAAAAGAAGACATTCTTCAAGTGAACATCATTATGGCCCATATCAAATTGCCAACCCCACATGGAGGCAGATCAAAAAAAGGGATTTAAAATTTTATCTATTTTAAAAAACAAATGGGTTTTTTTTTCTTCTTAAATAATATATTATTTGTTCATATTATATGGTCATTTATTCTATTAAAAATTGAAATACAAATGAGCAACATCAATTTTTTTGTTTGTTTGTTTATTGAAAACTTATTAGGTTGGGTAATTTTTGTAATTTAGAAACAATTAATTTCTCTAAGAAACTTATAAAAACATAAACATCACGAAAGCAGAATCTAAATAACATTTTATAAAATATAGAGAACTTTTTTAATAACGATGAAAAATAATTCAAAAAAAAAAAGTCATGTCATCAAATTAAAGATAGGATGGGCTTAGAAAAACAACATAATTAATTATGATGATTAAAAATAAATTCTTCGTGGCTTGATCATAAACAGAAGTACTTTTGACAAAAAAGTTTTAATTTTACAACATGGGCACACACTAGATATTAATAATTGAATTGAAACATACACAAACACAGAAACACACCAAAATTTTGCAAGCTCTAGCTGTTAAATTTCATAATTGCAGCCGTGAGTGGCGGAGGAGAGAGCCAGTGGCGTCCAGGTGGCTCATTAAGGTTTTTTTTTTTTCCACCACCACCACCACCACCACAGAAGAGAGAGAAACAGGGAGGACGATGAGGAGAGAGAAAAACCCTAGCTGGGTATTATAGAGGTAATAATTTAGGGTTTTTGAGTGAGTCTTAAGATTGCCCAAACCTAGCTAGCCCGGCCACCCATTGTAATAATTTCTCTTTTCTTTCTATAGCTTCTTCTTTTTTTCCTTTTTGGGTGTCCAAAAAATGAAAGAAGAGAAGATAAATAAAAGTAACTCCCTAGCTAGTTCCTATATATCTTTTATAATTTAGTAATTAAAATAAATATTTTCAAAGTTTAGGTTAACGTAAAATAATTCAAATCAAAATGAGATTTAAATGGATAGTCATTTAATTAAGTAAAATTTTAAAATCGAATGATTTTTTTTTTTTTATAACCAAATATGGTAGGGACGAACCGTCGAAATGAAGAAAGGAAGATGGTCAGTTTGCTTAGGTTGGCTTCCATAGTTAAAAGCTGCTATTGGCTTTGTGTTGTTTCCAAGTTCACTTTATATTGCAAGAAAAATCTTTTGTAGGGACCAAATGAATGGGATTTTGCTTCCCAATGCAATGATTTTCTGTAATGTCAAAATATTCTTTCTTTTTCTTCTTGTTGCCTTTAAACTTGTTAAAAACCCACGCCATTCCTATTTCACATGCTTGGGATACTAACATCAATCCAAATTCCAAATGTTTATATAATTTAGATTCTAAATTATTTGGTCGAATATTTCACTATCAAATCTCCCTAAAAGAAAAAGAAATTGATCGAGATGTTATTGATTTCGATTTGGTTCAATTAACTTGTATATTTCAGTGCTGTAGTTTCAATATTTCTTTTTTATATAAAGTGTAGATTTATATAGACCCATGTCTTTTGGGGTATATATTAATTCTATTTTCAATTTTTCAAAAGTTAATTTTATTCTTTATATGCATCATTAGATTTTCTCAATAAGCTTTTAGTATCAATGGACAAAAATGATGATGTTATGTTACAATTTAAAAAATTGGACAAATATATTGAATCGACCAATAAAGTTTACTGCCAATTCCAATAGTGCTTATGTTAAGAAGGGTAAATTTTAAAATTGTTTCGAAAAATTATTTAATACTTCTTTAATTAACTTGTACCATCGACTATCAATTTTGTGTCAAAATTTAACTCAAGATCTATTAATATTAAATTTAAAAAATGACATCACAGCGATTTGGATACCTTATTATGGACAACCAAGTATAATCTTTTTCACTATCTAAGTATAATAACTCAACTGGTTAAGACATATATCATTTATTCAAAGGTCTATACGTTGTTATACTAAAAAAAGATGTATAATTTTTTTCATACATTAAGTAGATTGATTCACAGAGGAACGATAGAGATGATTATATATAATCGTAGAAATTGAACCGAACTTCAAAATTTTCAAAAGAGAAGTAGAAACTGAACTTCATGCAATGTGATTATGCAAGAAAATTAGATGTTATTAACTGATTCTTATGATAATTTTTTTTGTTTTGTAGGGCAACAAAAGTGCTTCGGAAGGATATGATTTGGAAGTCTTCACCATTACCTTATGGAGCATGGAGCACATGTGGAACAAACTAGTCTTCAATCAACAACAACCCGCCATTGGCTAGTGTCATTGGCGTTGAACTATGTTGAAGATTAGAGAACTGAACAACGACGTATGCCACAAACAACAACCGAACATCGTGATGACCCCTGGACAAAATCTAAGGAGGAAAGATAGAGACCCTCGAAGAACTTGGCCTATAAGCTCAATTCTAATGCAGCTATTATTGACGGACATGTAAGTGTGGGCTTCACAATCAGGAATTCAATAGGCAAAGTACTTCTGGCAACATAACAATTTAAATATATCTTTGAACCTGTGGAGCTTGCTGAAGCTATTGCTCTACATGAGAGAAAAAAAATTGTTATGGAGGCAGATATTTGACCGATATGGGCGAAGACTGATTCAAAAGTGATTTGACAACTTTTACAAGGTGAAATTAGATACGACATAGAAATGCATCTATTTATTGACGAGATCCGACGAAGATGCCGTTGAAGAGACGTGCTTCGAGTTTCTTTAATCTGTCGCACACAAAACCAGGTTGCGAATACTTTGACAATTCATGCCGGACATTATCTTTTTATAGGAATCTAGATGAAAGACTGTCCAATTTAGACGACGTGAGAGCTCCCGTGGACTTCTCAAGTATTCCTTTTTTTTATTTTTTTATTTTTTTTATTTTTTAATTTAAACAGATACATTAATAGGGGTTTACATCCGCCTGGGCTAATCGAATAAGCCAATCTGGGTATTCACCCCCCATTCGACTCTCTCCAGTATTGCTTAACTTCACTTTTGCTTTTTTTCTTTATTTTTACTAAAAACAAAAAAAAGTACGCTGATTCAAGTTATTTTTTGGTCGTAAAAGAAAAAATCAGACCGGACCAATGAATAGACCGCTTGACGAACGGACCGATCAATTCGGATAAATTTGATGGAATTTGAAAAATTAAACTTGCACCATATCCGAAAAAAAACATTAAATGAAAGAAAAATGTTGCAGTTGAATGAAAGTTTGATGGAACATTGAGTAAAGAACACAGACGATAAGGAGAATGACAAGTCAAGAAGATAAGGCAGATAATTAATTTAGTGGAAGTAGAAGTAGGAAAAAAATCCATTATGGATATGGAGTTTATGGGTTTGCCCAAAAGGTGTTCGACAAAAATCCCCAATCGCAAATTCGTTTGCCCTCTTTCCCTCTGCATTTTCTCCCCTCAACTGTTTCACAAATCCATCTATTCAAGAATCCTCACGGGGGCTTGAACATCAATGAACCTGCTCCGCCGTGGAAGGAGGTGGTCGATCGGCGGCCGCGGCTACCCCGCAGAGTAAATGATATGATGTGGACACTCTGAATTATCACCACCGTCTCTCTTTTTTGACTTAGCTTCTTCGCCGACTGGACTGCACAAATTTCAGCCGTTGTAATTGTGGTCATTATTATGACTCATTCAGCACGCCTACTTATTTGTTCATCTGTATTAGGGACATCTCCACAGTATTTGGGCCCCTTCCTTGACTATGTTTCATTTTGGATTCCTAGAGATGGACAGGGGACATATAAGTATATATTTTTGGGGATGGTTTCGGACTTTCAACCTTTTTTTTTTCAATTGTAGGGTGGAGATTCGACTCTAATGCTACAGTGAGTTCTTCATTTAACAGAGGAGAATGAATATTCTAGGAAGCGTACAGAGTGCTTAATTTTCTAGCCTCTTCTCTGTCATCCTTCCGCTCGTTTTTGGGTTGGGTTCAGGACCTACACACATTTCTCCTCTCTTCCGTTGTTCTTTCGTCTTGAAACGAATCTTCTAGTTTTGGGGAGAATTTGTAAAACTTTGTTTCCATCAAGAATTGAATGCAGTTTTTCCAGTTGAATTAACTATGTTTAGGTTAGCATTTCGACTTTGAACCTACCCCTCTCCTAATTTTTGACGGATGTTACAATGGTTTTATTAGAACCCAAATAATTTATTTGATCCATGGTGGTAAATTTAATTTTGTCTATAACTTTATCGTAAAATATTTTGCTAGATCTATCTCACCATATTACGTTGAGTGGAGTTCGACACATAAGTTTGAATCAACGATTGGAAAACTTTCTTTTCAAGTTGATTTACGTGAAAATTCGATGCTAAAAATATACATAAAGTTGTATAAATAAATCCATCAATGAGAAAAACAATTGTTTTGGAGTTGGATAATGGAGGCTTGCTGAAATCCAGTATGTTTTAGAAAAACACTTGGAGAGAAGGATAGAAGAAAATGAACAAATATGGCTTATTGCTCAAATGGGACGAATGTATTCATGTGACGTGCACTAGGAAAAACGCAATTCTTAATTTTGAAAATTTTAATCGTACCAAATTGAATACTAAAGACGTAAATGGTAAAATTAATTAAAACTATTTATAAGTTTTTCTTTAGAACTATTAATACTTTAGAAATTTGTGGCTAGGTCATTTTCGAGTCACTCTTGGAGACCTATTTGTATTTTTCTCAGCTATGTTTAGGCTATTTGGTCATGGGTTTGAGGTTATTTATTTTTATATTTTAATACGTTTGACTTCTTCGCTGGAGGGCATTGTGCAGCTATATTATATTTTTTTAGATGTTAATTAGTTGGATTTGGCCAAATTTCTAGTTTGATTTTTTTTCTTTTTAAAAAAGGCTACATTTGAGAATATTTACCTCCTCACTCAGACATTATGTTTGAGAGTAACATAAACCTACTATTTTTTTTTTTTTAAAAAAAGTCAAAAGGGCTTTATTAAGTACTTAGATAGAGACTAAATCGAGTATAACTCAATGAGTTAAGACATATTTTTTCGACAAAAAATGTCGTATGTTCGAATTTCCACCGCATATGTTATTAAACTTCAAAAATAAAAAAGCGTACTCAACTAGAGAGTGTTTTTAGATCTGTTTTTTTTTTAAATTGTAAATCACTCCATAACATTTTTTAGAATGTAGAATCACAAAAATATGATAATGCACTTTTTACCAAAAAGTGTGTGCCTTATAATTGAGATACCCCGCTAATTAAAACCATTAATTATCTTAAAAACACTTTCAAATACATTGTTGTTGAACGAAAATGTTTGAATCCAAGAAAGCCTTGAATGAGAGTGTCGAGGTAACTTGCAAGAGAGAACTAGCCCCTCCGATGTGAGGTTTTGCCAACTACGCTTCAACGCTCAATAACATTTGTTGCGCTCTAGAATTCAAAAAGAGTAATTGCAAGTACCTACCATTAAGACTGGTCTTGGTATTTATAGGGTGAATCGTCAAATAGGCTAAGCCCTTTTGGGTGTAGATAGCACAGTTCCATGGATGACGCAC
>JAOANK020000085.1:1665061-1678076 GCA_026257165.2 Telfairia occidentalis
ATAATCATAGCTTGTTATTATATGTGATCCATTTGTTTTTTTTTTTTTTTTTTGAGAAGTTGCGTATAATTTAACCTTCATTGAAAATTTAATACATTCATCACAATTTATATTGATCCAGGGACCTTGTATCCTCAACTTTGGACTTCACATTTATCTAGTAAAATATGTAGACCTTGTGGAAACATCTGTACTTTTCCTCCTTTGCATATGGTCAGATATTACTAGAGAATAAAGACTTCTAATACTGGGTTTTGACAAAGTTCATAATTTACAACCTATCGTTCCAAAGTCGGTCTTCACTATTTTTCAAGTCTTTAAACAGCTCTAGAAACACTTGTCAATGGCTTCCTCTGATGTGATCCTTAACTCTTATTGACATCTTGCAGAGAAACTTGTTTTAGAGAAAAGGACTGACCCTCCAAAATGGGACCTGTTGAAACCCGTTCCATATGATAACGATGTAGGCTCGCTTGAAACCATGCTCGGCCAGAACCCTGATGTCCACTATATATACGTCTGTACTAAGGTTAGGAACAAGTATTGCATCCTGCATTTTCCTTTTCAGTTGGCCATATCTAAAGCTTCCTATACTTTTATAAGATGCATGAATTTCGTTTCGTGGTTAATTTTCTTTTCAGCTATGATTTTACTCTTGGATTCGACTCTCTTCTTCGTGCTTTCAGGATAGTTCTTTGAAGCCAGACCAAAAGCATGATGTTGCTGTTGAGTGAGGGAGGATCTTGACAAAAGCCAGCGTTTTCCTTTAATTGAAACGTAGGTGTTTGTTGTAGCAACTTTTTCGTTCTGTAACATGATTTTTCAGGTTGTAGTATTCAAAGCATAACTATTTCTCACTGCATTTGATCAGAACTTCTCCTTCATATCCTTATGACTTTGTATTACATTTGATTACATCTTAGATAGAGTTCAACAATCCCTAATGGAATGTTTGGCACACTGTGTGAAGTAATGGAGTTGGAAACATGGATTTGTGTAATTTGTGTTTGGAAATGGACGGTGTAATTTGTAAATAAATGGTATGTAGAAATCTGAACTTGGTGTAACTTGGTAGATTTATAATATGTAGTCAATCCGATCATAACTTAATGAATAAAAACATGTAATATCATCGCAGAAGTCGATGGTTCGATCTCTCATCCCCACAAATGTTGAACTAAAAAAACAAAAATTATAATATGTAATATTTAGTATGTGGAATAAAATGTGGGGATGTCTGAAATTCATAATCTATATGCACATTAGTCCACTTGCTCGTTCATGAAATTACTTGAGGAGTTATTATTATTATTATTATTATTATTAGTTCAGCAACATGTAGGGATGAGAATTCGAACTCTGGCCGAAAATATATGTCTTAACCAATTGAACTATGCTAGTAAGTTGAATATAGCTCAATTGGTTAAAAGCATACATTCTCGACCAAAAAAGTTACCAAATCGAGCATAGTTCATATCTCTCAAATTAAAAGGTTGTGGGTTCGAATTCCGTCTCATGTGTTATTGAACTGAAAAAAAAAAAATTCAATTGAATTGTGCTCAATTTGGTAATTACTCGAGTTATTTAAGTTGAAATTTATATAAAAAAAAAACATTCATATACTTACTTGAGCGAAAATAAAAATAACCTCGATCGAGTAAGTTTTAGGCATGTGATTTTTTATTTTTTCAAACATTATAGCTAAAATTGAAATCAACATATTTAACATATTTTAATAATATTTTGTATAATTTATTTGATTTTATCCTAATACTTTTTTTGAGATAAATTTTCTCCGAACATTCTAAAGTTGCATTTATAACGAAAAATTTCACAAGAAACTAAAAGGTTAACGGTTAAATTAAAAATGTTAAAATATTAAAGACAAAATAAAAAATAAAAACACGAGCTTTTTGAATAGTTTAGAGAAAGAGAAATTGTTAGCATTTTGTATAGTTTGAGATTACTAGAAATTTGAATATCCATGACACATATGTTAGAAAAATCAACTTTCATCTCTAAACTTGTCGAGTTGTTTTAATTTTTACCATGAACTTTCAATTTTTTTTAAATTGAACCTCAAACTTAGATAAATATTACAATCTTGTCCCTCAACTTGAAGAAGTATTACAATTGTATCCTCTAATAAACATTTACTCGAAAAATCGTTAAAATATTATTCTCATATGTTGAAATTAGTGAGTTTACGGTAATTTCTACGTTGCTATCGGTAACATTTAATAGGTGAATTAGTGGAAACTGAACAAAAAGTACAAATTACACTTATCTAAATCCAAGGTCTAATGTGAAAAAAGAATTAAAAATTTAGAGATAAGTGGTATCAATTATACAAATTTAAGGGTAGAAATTGATTTGTCCAAAAAGAAATTACTCATAAGAAAGAAGAGAGGGAAAAAAAATGTTACCGATAGCAAATACTTCGCCTATAAACCTCGCGAAGGAAGAGAGAGAGGGAAAAAAAAAAAGGAAAAAAGAACCACCAAATACTTCGCCTATAAACCTCGCGAATCATTGTTGAAGAACCCCGACGTGTCGTTGTCAGCATTCTTTGCAGGGAAGCGACTGATCTCGATCATTTCCAGTGCCACCTGAAACCGAAAATTGTATATTCGATACCAAGTCGGGGGGTTCAAGTTCAATCAACCATTCGTGTGAACGCAAATCACAGGCTCCTTGACTGTAACCCAATCCCATTCTCTCTTTCACACAACCCATCTTTTTTCTCCTTCAATCTCACTTCCTTTCATTGTTCATTTTCGTAATTCTCCCATTTCGCCTTGTCCCGCTGTCTTCCAAGTTAACCCCATCTCAGAATCGTTGCGCTCGTTACGGTTAAACCTTTTCCCCTTCTTCTTTGTCCACTTCTTTTTCATGTATTCTATTGATTTCTTTGTGTTCATGGCCCTTCTTTTTCTGTGCAGGGTTGTCTTCAGTGATTTTGATCGGAACTTATGATTTATGGTGGTGAGAAATTGTGGGGTTTCGTCTGTAATGCTGTTTTAGATGGCTGAGAGCAGAAGATACATTCCCACTCAGCATTTAGGTCAGGTTTTGGCTTCATTCTTGTTGTTGTATGGGCGATGCCAACCCTTTTTTCCCCCCATCTAATGATGGTCTTGTACTGTTTACTCATTTGTTTGACATCCGAATTTTCTGTGTTGGCTTGGTACTGCATTGTGTTTGATTATTTGCTGCATGCATATCTTTCATAGTCTTTTTACTTCTTTTAATCAATGTGAAGGATTTGGCATTTCGTTTGAAGTTTCTTAACCGAATGAGTGACTCTTTCTTTCGAGTTCTAGCCATTTCTGTTTCTTGGTTGACAAGTATTTAGCATTATGCATGCGTTTTCTTATTTATTTATTTATTTATTTTTAAACTAGCGAAGAGTTTTATTCAAAATTTAGTAGTCTTAGTTGGAGTTTTAAAGAAAGAAACCTCTCTCATTATTGTTAATTGTAAAGATAGTTTAATTACAAAAGACATTATCAATAGAAATCCAAATGGAACAATGAAACTTGGCTGAGTCAAAAACTCCCTCAGATGCCTGCAATCTTCGTATTCTTGTTAATCTTATTCTCATGAGCCAGTAATGACTTAATGTATTTTCTTATAATATAGATGCCTGTAGTTTTTGTATTCTTATTAAAAAAAATTAGTAATTTTATCTTCTTTTGTACCTTGACCGTTTAGTTTTTTTAATCTTGAGACTTGAACGTCTATCCTATTTTAAAATTTTTGCAGATCTACCACAGATTCTACAAGAAGCACAGAATCGGTGGCTTCGCCCAGCTGAAATTTGTGAAATTCTTCGAAACTACAGAAAGTTTCAATTAGCACCAGATCCTCCCGTTCAGCCTCCAGGTTACTACTTTGATGTTTCTCAGTGTTTTATTTCAGTATAGCTGCTTTGCATTTCGATATAGGTAGACCAATTTCGTATGAAAATGCTGGTCCTCAAATTAATACTGATGCACTTTTGGCGTGCTTCAAGTTCTTTACTGTTTTCTTTTTCTAGTTATTGCAATTTGTTTATGTCTTTTTAAGAAAAAAAAAAACAGTTTATACACGATTACAAAATGTGGTTATAAAAATAAGATTTTGAATGGTTACATATTAAATAAAATACGTTTCCTACTATTTGAGGATGGAGAAATTCTTAAGGTGAAAGAGTTAGGCAACCTAAAACCACCTGATCTGGATGGTTTTTTTGCTGAAATTTTGAATGAGTTGGTATACTGTTGAAGCCGATGTGTTTAAGGTATTCTGGAGATGGAAATGCATTATCCACAATGTTAGTCAATGCTGCTTGCTCAATCAGCGCCTTTTTTTAATCTCATTGCTTTTGATTAATTTATGAAACGTTTCTCAGAAGGATAATTACTTCAATGCGGCTTTCTCAAGTATTGCTTAGATGAGAGGCTGCTCAAGTATTTTTTGTTGAAGTATTATTCCTCCCAGTTGTTTTTAGAGGTTTTCTGCACGTGCACAATGTAACTTAATACTCTTCACTTACAGCTGGATCCTTGTTCCTTTTTGATCGGAAAGCACTTAGATATTTTCGTAAAGATGGTCATAGATGGAGGAAGAAGAAAGATGGAAAAACTGTCAAAGAAGCTCATGAAAAGTTGAAGGTGTGCTGTTCAATCTGTTGGTTGTAAGTTAACTTTTTCCCCTTTGGTTATGAGTGATGGGGGGCTCTTCAACACGTAGAGTTTTCAGGTCATGACCTTTGTTAGATTGATTTTCATATACTCATGTCAATACTGCTTTATTTTGCTCTTTGTATTCCCGAATATTATAAGAAAGCATACATGCCTAAACAAATCTGTTTTCTTGATATGTAGAAGCTGGAGTACTTAATTTGTACTTTAACAGATAAATATTATGTTCTCCTTTACAAAGAACGAGAGCTTCTCATTGATAATTGTAGAGTTTCAATCTAAAGACTCCTTTAGGAGTAGTAACTGCCAACCAAAAGCAAAATTAAAAATTACATACAAACCGAACAACTTACATTAAGGTTTTCCAACAAAAATTAATTTAAAAAAAATGAGTGATTGTGAAAAGCTTTAAGATAGCACTCCAAGAAGCTGCATGCGTCTTTATGAAAGCCAAGCTTTCCCCCCAATGAATAATTTTATTTTCGAATAGCTTCGTTCAAACCAAATACTCAAAACCATGGATAAACAATGAACATACGTTATACAGGAAAAAAGTACGAGCATCAAAGTGAGTGGAGATGGCTTCAATCATGATATTTTATTTTGTTTGGTGTTGAGTGTTTTTTATCATAAAGAAGAGTTTAGGTGATCTGAAAGTCATCTTCCCTCTTTGTTTGACAAATTTTCTATTAGTGCTAGTTGCTGCCATCATTTTGCACAGGAGTTTGTAGTTTAGTCATGTCTATCCATCTTATATGGTGCATAATAGTTTTTTAGTGCGCACTTTCCACCCCCTCCTTCCTCCCTTGAACTGAAGTTGCTTAAAATGTTTCATTTTGTGAATTAATTTTTTTCTTGTTTGTAGACTGGAAGTGTGGATGTTCTGCATTGTTACTATGCACATGGTGAGGACAATGAGAATTTCCAGCGACGAAGTTATTGGATGCTTGATGGGTGAGCTGCTGTCTCTCCATCTCTCTTTCCTGATTGTATATAATTTTAGGTCTTGGATTTTGGTAGAACTATTTCATTTGGTTAAGAGGGCTCGTTCATATGTAAAGATTTGCTTATGTATGTCTGTGTCATTAAGTTTTGAGCAGATTTTAGGTACTGTTAACGGAATTTCTAGATTATATTAATCGATAAATACTTAGTCATATTTTTGCCTTCTTTATCATTCACCTTTTACTTTTTCAGGCAATTAGAGCATATTGTCCTTGTGCATTACAGAGAAGTAAAGGAGGTATTATGTTAGTAAATTTTTTTCCCACCCGTTTGTACTTCTCTGTATCATTTAAGGGTTTTCAAAAAATTGAGACTCTTGAGCATTTTAAAGGTGCTCGTAACTCGTGGGAAAAGCACATGTTCTGACTGGTTTTATTTCTCCTTCTGCTTATTTTGAGATGCAATTTGAACGGGGTATTTCTAGACCGAAACCTATTGTGTCCTAAAATTCATATCATGGACGTCTAATTGAGTTATCAACCTTGAAGGGCAAGGGGGCTGAATAGGTTGACCCCAGACTTATATCACTTTCATTTATGTCAAATTCTTCTTTTAAATCCCAAATTTCCTTTTTAATTTATTGATCAGGTTAAAAAAGTAACAAAGTAAAGTAGGGGGTAGAGTAAGGAAGCAGACACGCAAGAGAATGAACGTTGAAGACCACATGGAAAAAACCTTAGTTGGGAAACACTAATAACTAATTGAGAACTTGTTAAGATTGATGAATAGGACTTACATAGCTAGCGAACGACTCCCGGCTTCATCTCCTTAGAAAACTCTTCTACTCCTCTTTGGCCACACTTTCCATAATGTGAAAGCTTGTACCCAAGGAAATAAGCAATAGAGGAGAATGGGAACCTGCTTCTGCTCACCTTTGGATTTGTGTTTTGCATGAAGAATTAAAAGGGAGACACTCTTTTAATAGATTGAAAAGCTTGGAATGTCAGCATAGAAAGTGCATAATGTGATAGCATAAAGTATTTCACCTGACGTTGGATTCTGTCTTTTCAGTGGATCATACATTCTGCTTTGATGGATCAAAATGCTTTCCATGTCATTTTAATCAATCGGAGATCTCTTTTTTGATCAAACTCATCTTTTAAGTTCAGAATTTCCTTTTGGTTTTGGAACATTTCAATTGAGCTCCTTATCTCTTCTATCCTTCATAAAATATGCTTCTTTTTTATCATCTAGGCATGTCTTTAATTGATAATATGATATCTCAAAATAGCTTCATTTCTTATTGATGAAAGTAATATCTCAAGCTCAAAACTCAAGAGGTCGGTGCTATTATGCTTGTATAGAGATGCTAATTCTTTGCTTGAATCCTCCTTGACTTGATAAAATTTTACATGGGAAAGTTAAACACCTCAGACAATATCCAGGACATTCTTCTTTTGTGTTGAGGCAGCAAGAGTGCTCCCTGTGTAGGAGGTAGCTGTGGGGGTGCCAGTTCACCTAGAACCTCTGGAATCATTGGTTGAGTGCGTTTTGAGGGAGTTTGGTGTTGAGCAAAGTGTGTGGTGAATCATTGAAGTGGTGCTCTTCTCCCTACATGAAGAAGGGCAGAGTTTTATGCCAGACTTCTTTCTTCGGCTTGTTGTGGGGTATTTAGTTTGAGAGGAATAGTAGGATCTTTGGAGGGGTAGAGAGCTCTTGTGAGGAGATTGGAGAGGTTGTTAGGTTTAATGTCTCTTTATGGACTTTTGTTTATTGTTTGTTTTGTAACTATCAACTTAGCTGAATGCTTTTGGATTGAAATCCGTTTTTGTTGTTAGCTTTTGGACCCTTTTTGATGGGCTTATTTCTTTGTGTGCCCATGTATATTCTTTTATTTTGCTCAATGAATGTACAGTTTCTTAAAAAAAAAAAATCATGTCAAATCTTCCTAGCTATCGTTTATGTTTTGTTAATATGTTCAAGCCTCGATCAATTGAAATTGGTCAATTTTGAAAAAATGCCTTTGTTGTTATCTTACTTGTGAGTTATGTGGGCTCTTGAATCATAGATGACAACTCAAATAAGTTTTATATGAAGTGAACTTCCTAGACTTTGAATTTTTCTCCATGAAATTGACAATAAAATGAAAACAAACGTAATGGCTGAGTTTATGATGTTTTTCTAATACCTATCAATCATGATTAAAAATGGGCACATGGAAATTATTATTTTTTTCTTTTTTAGAAAACCAAGTTTTCATTGAGCAAAATAAAAGAATATACAAGGACATACGGAAAACAAGCCTGCTAAAAGTAGTCCAAAAACCTAACTACAGGAAATGGCTCCAATCCAAAAGAATTAAACCAAGGTCAAAATTACAAAAAGGCGTTCAACCTAATCACCTCTCAATCCTCCTCACCCGATCTCTCCACCTCTCTAAAGATCCTATTGGTCCTCTCAAGCCACAAAAACTTCAAAGGACAGCAAAGAAACAATCTTGCTATAGAACTTTCCCCTATTCATGGAAGGGAGAGTTTAGAAGCTCCTACTCGATCATCGAGTCGCAATCTCTGCCATGAGCCAAGCATAACCCAAACACGCCGAACCCACGATTTCACAAATAATGAGTAAACCGGCACCCCCATAGAAAATGATCAATATCCTCCTATATTTTACACTCTTATCCATAGTGCATGGGCTTCTATTTGTCTTGCTCCGTTTTCATCTTTTTTTCTTTATTTTTTGGTGATGTCTATTGAACTCTTGGTGGGATGTAGGGTTACAAGTCTGGCATCTCTCGTGTGTCAGTTGATCCAGGGTCACATGCTGGAGGCTGTCAAGGTGGTTCAACCCCTGTTTTTCTGCAGGCGAATTCACCTGTTGCCTCAGTTCATACTTCATGTCCATTAAGCCTTAGGCAAACAGTGCGCTCAGAAAATGGGGGTATTGATTCTAGCGCTAGGAATGACTCTGGAGTCTCTTATGACGTTCATCATGTGTTTAAATCCATCATGCCGCCTGCATCTTTACCTGCAGGTGATGTTTCAGGTAAGACTAAAATGCTGCATTTTCGTTCTTCCACTCAAGAAAGTTTGGCACTATTGTTTCAAAAAGATGACTAACTGTCTATGGTCATCGTCAGTTTGATTATCGGAGCTGGAGGACTAAGTTGATTAAAATTCTGGTCCAAGTATTTAAAATTTTTCATGATAAGTTCATCTTTATAATTGTTTGAGCTTTCCTAGAAAACTATTCTTTTTTATTGCAGTGTTTAAAGAGATGTTGCCTTTTTAATTGGTGCCGCAGGTGTAAGAAAGGGGAAGAAAGTTGACCATTTGTTCCTTTGTTGCCCTTTCTCTTTTTATCTTTTGGTTAAACCGCCAAAAGCTTTTGATGAAGCTACGCTTTTCCTTAGAAATCTAAAGAACATTTTCTTAATGCACTGCTGCGAGCATCTTAAGAAGAAAGCTAAGGTCCTTTTTTTAAATGCCGTTGAAGTTATCGGAAGTTTGGGTTGAGAGGAATAGGAAGATCTTCCAAGGCTTGGACAGGGATTGTACTGTTGTGAGGGAGAATATCCTCCTGTTGGAATTCTCTTAACAGGCTTTTCATAGTTAGCAGTTATCTATGACATTGGAAGAACTTTGCATAACTTGTTTGGGTTTTGTAGGTTTCTGGCTGTGTAAAGTAAATTTGTTCAATGAAATGTAGTCCTGTATTAAAAGAGAAGTTCTGAAGCCCTGTTCCTTGTTAAAAGAAAAGTTCTTTAATTATTTTTTTTTATTAAATTTTCCTGCTCAAACCTCTAGCATGACTCTATCACTATGGTTAAGGCATCTCTACTTCCTCTAAAAGGTCGTAAGTTTGAATTCTCACTCATATTTATCATGTGATATTCTAAAAAGAAAAAAAAATCTTCCTTTATTGCTAAATACCTATGAAACTTCATCAATTGTTTGTTACTTCATGATTTTTCCTGTTCAGTTTTATGCTGGGGAGTTTAAAAGATGACCCATTTTTTGGGTTTATGTCAAGCCGTCTTATTGCTTTTTTTTTTCTCTCTTCTTCTCTGTGGGTTTGAGATGGTGCGGGATCCTCTGATCTTTCTGGACAAGAAATCATGATTATTCAATCCGGCATAACTGATTCCATGACGCGCAAGTTAACAGATGCTAGATTGGCTTCTAGTGGCTCAGTAAAAAATATGGTAAATAGTGAAGATGGCTTGATTGCTGACGTAGCAATACCTTCAGAAAGAGCAGTTTCTCAGAGAATTGTTCAGGTTTGTTGATTGCAGTTTATTGTCAACATATATATATGTATGTATATATATATATACACATATTTTGTGATTGGGGTCTGTGAAATTACTCAGATAACAGAACATTTGAACCTGCATTGATGTGGTACATTCGGTGACTAATATTCACACACACACACACACTCGTTATTTTTATTTTTATGTTTCAGATTGATGATGCTGTCAATCAATTGTCTGTCGTCTAATAGTATTTACCATGAAGCAACCTTGTTGTAGTACCCTTTTTTAGCAGTTGCTTATAGTTATTGTACTCTGTTTAGTTGATTCTCTATTTTTTATATTGGTGAAGTGTCCAACACTATATTTTATTGCGTCAGAAAAAGAAGCATGGTTCGAACTTAGCTCCTCTATTTTGCGTGCGCACTGATACTCAGGTGGTAGATAATTCTCGTATTCAGGTAGAAAAGACATCCAAAGATAATTTGAACCATGAAGGTTTTGGAGAACTCAAAAAACTTGACAGTTTTGGCAGATGGATGGATAAGGAAATTGGAGGAGATTGTGATGGTTCTTTGATGACGTTGGACTCTGGTAATTATTGGTGCACACTGGATGCTGGAAATGGTGGGAAGGAAGTGTCCAGTTTATCGCATCACATGCAGCTGGATGTTGATTCACTGGGGCCTTCTCTTTCCCAAGAACAGTTATTCAGTATTTTAGATTTTTCCCCAGATTGGACCTATTCTGGAAATGTAACAAAGGTAATGACTATTGTATGTATGACATGTTCTTTTCTATTTAGATTCATTAAGGCTGCTGGGTATTTGATGTTTGACTCCTTTTTTTGCGATTAATGAAGGTCCTAATAGTTGGCTCGTTTTTGGGAAGCAAAAAATTTTCTCCAGAAACTCAGTGGGGATGCATGTTTGGTGAAGTTGAGGTTTCTGCAGAAGTTCTGTCAGACAATGTACTTCGATGTCAAACTCCTCCTTTAGCAGCTCCAGGGTGTATTCCCTTCTATGTGACATGCCGTAATAGGCTAGCCTGTAGTGAGGTGAGAGAGTTCGAATATCGTGAAAAGCCACCAAACCTTTCAATTCCTAATGCTATCAAATGTGCACCTGAAGATGAAGTACGGTTTCAAATGCGTCTGGCAAGGTTGTTGAATTCAGGTCTAGAGAAAAAGTGGTTGAACTGCGCTATCCCAAAATGTGAGAAATGCCAGATCAGAAGTTTGATAAATTCATCTAGAAGTTATAGTGCAAATTGGAGAATGACAGAAGGGATTTCTATTCCATTAAAAAGTGATCAAAAGGACACTAGGGATTTAATGATTCAAAGGTTGCTGGGGGACAAACTTTGGGAGTGGCTAGTATGCAAAGTTCACGAAGGAACTAGGGGAACGCATGTTTTGGATGATGAAGGTCAGGGCGTTGTACATTTGGCCGCTGCTCTTGGCTATGAATGGGCCATAGGCCCAATAGTTGCTTCTGGGATCAGTCCAAACTTCAGAGATTCAAATGGAAGAACAGCTCTTCACTGGGCGTCCTACTTTGGGAGGTTAGATTGCTGTCTTGGATTTTTGTGTATCAGTTACACGTTTTATTCTCTTTCATTTAGGTTCTGGAGAAGTTGTGTCTGTTTCTGAAATAACCACGGATCCTTTTTTTGCGTGTAGATTTTGAAATAAACTTTTGACACTGTTTTTTATGGCATTTTTGTCCTCTTATCCTCAGGGAAGAAACAGTAACTACACTGGTTAGGTTAGGTGCTGCTCCTGGTGCTGTGGATGACCCAATTTCAGGATTTCCAGGAGGACGAACAGCTGCTGATTTGGCATCAAGTAGAGGGCACAAGGGAATTGCTGGATATTTGGCCGAAGCTGATCTTGCAGCTCATTTGTGTTCTTTGACTGACGGTGAAAATCTTAAGGACAATGTCAAAGAAAATTTTAACGTTGATGAGACTATTCAAACTGCAGATGTTGTATCATCACAAACGGCGGAAGATGAGCTCCTTTCCCTTAAGGGCTCTCTTGCTGCAGTCAGGAAGTCCGTTCATGCTGCTGCCTTAATCCATGCCGCTTTCCGTGCTCGTTCATTTCGTCATAAACAATTAATGGAAAGTGACAAGGAGATGATAGCTGAAGACTCACTTGACCTAGTAGCCCTTGGTATCCTAAACAAGGCTGAAAAAATTCACTATGAGGATTATTTACATGTCGCAGCTGTGAGGATACAACAAAACTATCGTGGCTGGAAGGGAAGAAAAGAATTTCTGAAGATAAGAAACCGAATCGTAAAAATCCAGGTACTTGTGCACATAATTTGGTTTTTATGCGTCTTGTATTTCCTCATTCGTTAGGGGGGCTATGGTTACATTAGGAATATCAGTACTGACATATTTGAAATTACTTGGATAGTTTGTTGGGGTTGGGTGGTATAAATAGAGGGACGTAGTCCATTTGGAGGATAGGCAAATTATTGGGAATTAGTCCATTGTGGGAGGGGCCCTCTCACAAGGCTATTATGTCGTAATACGATTTCTGTTTATCTTTTTTAACATTGGGATTCTAACACATGCTTATTGCTTTCAGGCTCATGTGAGAGGATATCAAGTTCGTAAACAGTATAGAAAGGTCATTTGGTCTGTCAGTATTGTAGAAAAGGCTATTCTGCGTTGGAGGCGGAAAAGAGTTGGTCTGCGAGGGTTCAAGGCTGAAGGGGCAACTGGAAGAGTTGTCAACCCACATCCACAGGTGGATAAAAGTGATGAATATGAGTTTCTACGAATTGGCCGCCAGCTTAAATATGCTGATGTTGAAAAGGCTCTATCTAGAGTCAAGTCCATGGCTCGTTCTCCTGAGGCTCGTCAGCAGTATATGAGATTGGTGGCAAAGTTTGACAATTTTAAGGTAACCTCAGTTACTGCTGTTCTTACTTACCCTCTACCTTAATTCTCTATCCATTTTTTTCCGATTCATTGCCATAACCATGATAGACAATAGAGAATAAGTTCAAGCTATGGTGGTCATTTATGTAGATTTTTTTTTTGGATAAGAAACAATTTCATTGATAAGAATGAAATATACAAAAGTATCCAAAGTTACAAAAAAGATCTCCAA
>JAOANK020000085.1:1732320-1747444 GCA_026257165.2 Telfairia occidentalis
TAAGATATTAAGCATAACAATTTTTTTTTTTTTTTTTTTTTTTAAATAAATATTTATATAATGTTGGAATAGCAAATATTATAATAAAGTATTATGTATCACTACTTAGCACTAGCAGTTTTTTAACTATATACTTTTCCCAAAAAAAAAAAGAAAATTTTTTTTTCAACTATGTAATAATATTTTTCCATTTACATAAATATATTAATTATTGAGACCCACTACCATTAATGTCATGAATCCTATGGAGAGGCATATTTAATTATGGATAAAAGCCTAAGGGCAAGAAATGCATTAATTGAAAGGCAGGCAGGGTCTCCATTTTTTTTTTCTAGATTAACAACATGTGGAGATGAGAATTCGAACCTATGATTTTTTTATCGAGAATATATGTTTTAACTAATTGACTTATACTCGATTTGACATTCGACTATCCAATCCATTATAAACAATTTCACATCATAATTTTATCATACAGTTGTCTAAATTTAAAATTGCACCAAACAAATTATAAATAAACTAACTTAAATTAAATTTTAGTCTTTCAAATTTTAAGGTTGTGTCTTAGTCCTCCTACTTTAAGAAGTTTCAAACAAGTTCAAAATTTTTAATTTTGTATCTAATAGGTTATTATCGTTTAACTTTGCTTCATTCCTTTACCCACATACATAAACAGTGAAACCTGTCCAAAATCAACCTACCGCATAATCCTTAAATAATTCAATTAATGTGTCTTGTAAACATTAAATAGACAAAAATAATAGCAAAGATCTATTAGATATAAAGTTAAAAATTCATAAATTCACTTTTTAGAATCTTAAAAGTTGTAGTATCAATTTGAAATTTCCACATAAACACAACCTTAAAATTCTCAATCCAAATTTATAATTTAATCACTATTTTATCATGCAATTAAAAAATATCTTTAAAAAGACCAAAAAGCAAAATAAAGAAATTGTGTAGGTAAACAACTTAAATTCTAAAACAAAAATGTATCAAATAGACTTAATTTGTTGAGATTTAATTTAATACAGATATAAATTTATTAAACTATAATTTAGAATGATATTCTAGAAAGAACTACTCTCTTTCAAGTTAAAATTAGATTGGGACCATATGTCATATATGATCTTTTAAAAAGATTCACTTTTGTCAAGAATGGGAAAATGATAGAGATTTTCTACTTTTTGTCGGTTGTAAATTTGAAGATGAAACTACATACCATGAATTGAAATTTTGTCAAATATATTGTATATTATTCTTATAGTTTGAGCTTAGTTTCTATTTGATCTTAATAATTTTTAAATTTTCAATTTGATTCAATTTTATTTTCCATGATTTTAAAAGTTTTAATTCAATATAAATTAATGGATTATGAAAATTTTAATCTTATATTAATACTTTAACATTTTTCCTTATTTGTGAAGTTGAAATTGACAGAAGGCCAACAAGTGGTTATCAATATTAATTAGGGAGGAAATGATGTTACAAGAGTTCGAAGACAGGACATCATTTCTTTTAATACCGTGTTAAATCATTAATCAACTCAAAAATTTAAGTTGATGAATTATGAAGGATTTAATCTTATATTAATACTTTAACCGATGTCAGATGAGATAAGAGAGGTGAGGAGAAGGTTATATTAGTGGGTGAAGTTTAGAGAAAATGAGAGATCAAGGGAGAGAGACCAACTTTGAGCCATGTAAGGCCAAATTATCGTAAAGTATATTTCAAAATTTTAACCCACAAAAAGAAAAGAAAACAGGAAATTTGTATTCTTATAACACAAAAAAGGATAAGAGGGTGAAAAATGGAATAATGAGGAAATAATAGAGGGAAAGGCAATTTCAAAAGGAAGCACTTTGAGAGTTGTTATTGTCGGACGGACAAAGGGTTTGTTTGGTAATTTGCGAGTGCCAATACGGTCGTTTAAAATTTCTCTGTGAAAAGACCATCGTGCCCTCATGCTCTATTTCAATCCCAAAACAAAATCCATATCCTCTTTTCCCATTTCAATGGTCCCACGATCCGACACGTCGTCCAATAATCCTCCAGTTTTTTTTTTCTTTTCTAATTTATACATTTTTTCGTTACCATATAATCAATTTCTAAATTTTCATTTAAGAGCTTATCTTTCACGTCTTTTCGTTATGATCATTTGAGATCAAATCAACTTTTTAAAATATCCTCATCTCATACGACCATCGCTTAATATCAAAGTCCTATCATCACAAATTCCATAAGAAATCTCTGTGATCTTATAAATAACAATAATAAGAAAAATAAGAAATCAATGTAAAAGTATTCGGTGACTCAAAGATATTTCATTTCCTCACCATGTCAATAAACTCGATAAGGCCATATGATCTCAAACAGGCGGTTTGGGCATATGGAATGATGAACGGAAAACTAATGCACTTCTTTTGCTTAATGATGGTCAACTCATGGTTGATTCCCTTCGTTTGTATTAAAGCATAGCAATCATGTGTGTTTCATGCTCGTACCAAAGCATATTAAGATCGACGTTATTTCACTATGTCTATGATTAAGTGCTTAATCATCGAATGGAGGTTCAATATGTCTCACTTAGTTTGCTACACATACTTAGTTTTAATAGTTGAGATCTAATTTCAAAATGTTTATCTCACCCTCTCGTTTGAGGGGGATGACAAGGAAAGAAATAAAACACATCATTTCATCAATAGACCATAAGATCAAAAATCCCAAAATATCACTTTACTAAGGAATGCATGATCTAGACCTACTAGATTATTCTCAAGATGACAAGAGATTCAACACATTCTCTAGTGACAGACTCACTCATATTGTTGGTAATAAAACAATAGGTTTACATGTACGTCATTGTGTAACAAATTTTACCAAAAATATTTGTTATATTTTTTTATTTGATTTGTTTTTTCCTCCCATTTGAAAGGAGCTGACGTATCTTTGTGAAACATATAGAATCAAATTGGAATTTATCCCTTCATTGTTTAAAGTAGCATACAACATCTATACCTCATAACAAAACGACTAAAGCTCAAACTGGTGACACAATTATTATTTCCTCATCTTACAGTTTGCAATATGAAAAGTTTACTCCATAAATTATTCGCTCAAGAAACTTTTCATAGAATTTTAAAGCCTTCAACTTTAATTCTAAAAATTTTATAACTTTGCTACCCTCTACAACTATAAAAAGACTTCTATTTCACCCATTATTCACATTTCACACCAACTCATCATGGTAAAGTAAAAACAATTTTACTTCATTGATGTTGTAGAGCAATGTTCTTTTGCAACTACAAAATATTTTATTATTGGAAGCATGATACTAAAAGTATGTTTAATGAGTGTCAATTCGAATATAGTTCAGTGAATAAGACATTGATTATCATTGCAAACGTCGATAGTTTAATCTTTCAATTTTACAATCATTGAACTAAAAATGTATGTTTGAGAGTACTTTTAACATTTTTACTCAAAATCATCAAATTCGAAAGCAATCTATGAGTCTTTTTAGAAAAAAGTTTAAAACACTTAAATATTTTATGAAAAACTACTTTTAGTATATGTTTTTACCCTAGTAATTGGTCGGAAAACACTTAAAAAATGTAGAACTAAACATGAAAGTGATTTATCATTAAATATTAAACAGGGTATTTATTAATCATAGTACTTTTTACTAAAGTTATTCATTTAAAAATAATTTCTAAATACTCGAACAAAAATTCAAGGTAAATATTTTTTACATAAAAAATTTCAATTTTTGTTTAGAAGTTGAAGAATTTGAAATGGGATTGAAAAAGGGACCGTACTCGCTCTTTGACTTGAACACGTGTCTCTTTAATACTCCCATTTAAAAACAAACAAGGAGCGCGTGATCTTACGACAGTGTACTTCGCTTTCGCCTGTCTTTTTCTTGTTTCTGAAGAACGGTTAATAATGTTTCCATAATTTGTTAAAATCCGCTTCCTTTTCCCTTTATTTTCAAATTCACCCATCATTTTTGCTTCTCTTCAAATTATTTCCACAGTTTCTTCATATTAATTATTTGCCCCTGCAGGCTGCACCTACATTAATGATATTTTGTCCTTTTTTTTATTGACTTTTATTTCTGGTGCAAAAATGCTAAAATATTGATAATCCTTCCGTCTGTTTAGATTAGGAAAATTTTCCATTTTTACTTTGTATAGGACACATAATTGACATAGCCTTCTAAAATTTACCTACCAAATTATACGTTAACTTTCACAAATCTACACGCTAAAAGAAGAAAACTCATTAATCTACACAACTTAAATATAAGTTGGGTGTCAAACTCATACTCATAGTTTCTAAATATGTGAACTAAATATTATTTAGATCTAGTAGGATTTTTGTACGGTATTATAGCAATCTAATATTCAAACTCCTTGTAGTGTTATTTCTTCTCATAGTGTTGGGTCTCGTACTATTTTTTCTTCAATTTACTCTACTCATTAATGTTTAGGCTGTTGAGTCTATTATTGTCTATCTCTTTTTATGGATTTGAGATAAGCTACTATCAATAATGAGGAATATAGATAAGGACTCCATAATAATGAATTCAAATTTCATGATTGTTGTTGACTTAGATATCAAAAGACATAGTTACAAATATTAAACTTTAAAAAATAGAAACAGAATTGAGGAATATAGACCAACATAAATATAGCTCAGCAGCTAAAACACCTATTCTTTTCTTCGAGACGAGAAATTCAAATCACCACTCACATACTAAAAAATAATAATAATAGTAATGTGGATTGTGGAATATGGGTTGAGAATATTGGGATTGATTAGGGACAAAGTTGAGAAAAGAACGAGCATGAGGGGCATCATAGCAAAAAGAGAGAAATTGAGTTTAAGAGTGAAGAGTAGAGGCATTTAATTTCCTCAACCTCCGAGCCCACCCAACCCCCAATGTCCTATATTCTTTACTTTCTCCTCCGGCTTTCTATCTTCAAACCCTAGTGAAAAAAGAAAGCCAAAAAAAAAAATTAATACAAGCAAGTTGCAGAAAAAGAAAAAGGTTCATTCGCAGGTGAAGAAGATGTTTTTACTCCACAGCCCAAAGCAACCGCACTAGCCTCCTTCCACCCCCACAATCCCCTCAAGCTCCCACTTCAGCCATGGCGGCGTTTCCTCTCTCTAACCCATTCCCCTCACCCACCGTTTTCGTCTTCTTTTTCTTCTTCCTTTTCTTCAAATCTATTTATTCCCTTTCATCTCCCTCCTTTTCTCTTTCTGGGTTTCGTGGAGATCCAGATTTTGAACTCAATGTCGCCCTGTACGGAGATGCGACGGTTGTCGGCGGCGGCGGTGCTCTCCGGCTCACCGGTCCGGCCAGTTCCAGTGCTGGGCGAATCATGTACAAGAAACCCATCAAGCTTGTTCAAGGTAAACCCAGGAGGCTGATGTCTTTCTCCACAGATTTCTCATTTTCTTTGTCGCCCAACATAGGGGATGATGGGTTGGGTTTTGTTATGGTTCCCAGTAGTTTTAATGTCAGTGCCTTTGATAATAGACCATTCGGGCTCCATTTTGGATCGGAGAAACAGAAGTTAAATATGATCGTTGTTAAATTTAGGACTTCTTCTGATCCTAAGAATGGCGATCTGATAAGGACTTTGGTAGAAATTGATGTGGGCTATAACAATAATACTCCATTAACTGATTTAGGCAATTTTTCAAACAGTTCTTGGGCACTAAGTAGGGGGCAGAATTTACACGCTTGGATAGATTATGAGGTGGGTTCTAGGCAATTAGAAGTAAGATTAGCTGAAAATGGAGAGAAGAATAGGCCATCTGCGCCATTGCTCTCATTCCCAATTGATTTCTCTCAAATTTGGGGGGAAGATGAGGAAGTGTTTGTGGGTTTGAGTTCATCAAATGGGAACTCATCCCAGCCATGTTTGGTCTATTCTTGGAGCTTGAAAGTGAAGAGCATTCCAAACTGGATGCACTCGCAGCCACTCGATCCGAAGACGATCGCCATTGCCAAGGAATCGGAACCTCAAAGAGTTGTGAAGGAGGGCAAGAATTGCTTTATGAGAGTGGTTGCAGCCATGATTTTTGGGACTGGGTGTGGGGCATTGACAGCTTTTGTTGCATTGTATTTATGGACCATCTTTGGCAATAGGCGGCCTGTGGTGCCTGAGGAGTTTGCGGTGCAGCAGATGGATGTCAAGTACAAGAAAGTTGTGGTGTTGGACAAAGCCATCGAAGATGATGGTACGAAGAAAGTTGATGTGTGAGTTTGGAAAAAAAAAAAAAGAAATTTATGTTGTAAAAATTCCAATATGGTTTGTTTCTTGTATTTTGAAGGGTTTTTTTGTTGTGTTGCTGTAATTTGGTTATCAATTGTCTAAATATGTAGTTTTTTAGTTACAATATGTGCAAAAGGCAAGCCATCCCATCTGGCTATTGTACTCTGATCACCAATTCAATGGAACCAGCTCTTTTAACCTGCTCACGCAACCTAATTTTTGGCCAATTTCAACATATTTTAACATCATCAAGCCCACAGGCCAAAAAACTCCACGTTACAAGTTTGTTAATCTGTAGATTGCAATATCTTAAAATCTATGAAACTCAATTTTGTTTATAACCTTAACCGCCACCAACTTTTACGAATTCAACTCAAGTTACCTTTTATTTCAACCCTGAGAGACCTTGACCAGTTTTGAGCCAATGCAATAATTTAATGCAAATCTCTGGATCACATAACGCAATTTTAACATGAAGGCAAAACGCTTGAGAATAAGGGATAAGCATCCAATCAAAATTGGTATTCTTGATCCAAAATTTCTTATAAAACATCGCTCAAAACTCCACACTTGCTCTATGCTCTATGTGCTTTGCTGCTATTCACTCAAATGACATAGTTCATTCAGCTTGTGAAGGTGTTCACACATGGGATTTGAACAAAAATTCATATTAGGTAGGTTAAAATTGTCTGCAGACACAATCAGTTCAAAAGTCAAGCACATTAAAGCAACAGAAAATAGACAAATCCATATGACTGGCAACAGAAAGTTGCGAAACTTGCAACATATTATATCCCCCTACAAACATAAATCCCCATACAACCTTCCTCTTACACATCTTCAGTTTCCTCGTCCTCTTCTTCGTAATATTCCTCATCGGCAGTGGCATCTTGGTACTGCTGGTACTCAGAAACCAGATCATTCATGTTACTTTCTGCCTCAGTGAACTCCATCTCGTCCATGCCTTCACCTGTGTACCAGTGCAAGAAAGCTTTTCTCCTGAACATGGCAGTGAACTGCTCGCTCACTCGGCGGAACATCTCCTGAATTGATGTGGAATTTCCAATGAAAGTCGAAGCCATCTTCAGACCAGTGGGAGGGATATCACAAACAGTCGATTTCACATTGTTTGGAATCCACTCCACGAAATAAGAGGAGTTCTTGTTCTGCACATTGAGCATTTGCTCGTCGACCTCCTTTGTGCTCATCTTGCCCCTGAACATTGCAGAGGCGGTTAAGTAGCGGCCATGTCGTGGGTCAGCAGCACACATCATGTTCTTTGCGTCCCACATTTGTTGAGTTAACTCCGGAACAGTCAGTGCTCTGTACTGCTGGGAACCACGGGATGTGAGGGGAGCAAAACCCACCATGAAAAAGTGGAGACGAGGGAAGGGAATGAGATTAACGGCGAGCTTTCTAAGATCAGAGTTGAGTTGTCCAGGGAATCTCAAACAGCAAGTCACTCCGGACATTGTTGCAGAGATCAAATGGTTCAAATCACCAACTGTTCCAATCAAATGTGAACCATATTAGTGCAAACGAATAAAATAAGCCAACTTGCTCATTAAACACAATATATTGTAATAATACACCTAGAATTTAAGATGCACTTTCACTTCCTCTACGTCAAAATTACAAGACTATTTATTAATTCTTCCACCAGATCTCATCAATAAATTCACAATTTCTCGCACATCGGCTTTATCTCAATGTAATAAACTCAAGAAGTGCTATGAATTAACAAAGAGACAGCAAACTACTAAAGAAAATTGTACAGAGTAAAGAATAAAACTCCAACTGCTTAAAAGGAGGATCTTACAGCTTGGAGTGGTGAGCTTGAGGGTACGGAAGCAGATATCGTAGAGAGCTTCATTGTCAAGAACCATGCACTCATCTGCGTTTTCAACCAGTTGATGAACTGAGAGGGTTGCGTTGTAAGGCTCAACAACAGTATCAGAGACCTTGGGAGATGGGAAGACAGAGAAGGTAAGCATCATCCTGTCCGGGTATTCTTCTCTGATCTTCGAAATCAGAAGAGTACCCATCCCAGATCCCGTTCCCCCTCCTAGAGAATGGCACACCTGAAACCCTAAGAAAATCCAAAACCATACCAATATTCAGCCAAGAGTAACAGAAACAGAAACAGAAAAAGAAAGAGAAAGAGAGGGAAATCGAGAGCAAACCTTGCAAACAATCACAGTTCTCGGCCTCCTTCCGGACGACATCGAGGACGGAATCAATAAGCTCAGCACCTTCGGTGTAGTGACCTTTAGCCCAGTTGTTTCCAGCGCCAGATTGGCCAAAAACAAAGTTATCCGGCCTGAAGATCTGGCCATAAAGCCCAGATCTGATACTGTCCATGGTACCAGGCTCAAGATCCATAAGAACAGCGCGAGGCACATACCTCCCGCAACTCGCTTCGTTGTAGTAGACATTAATCCTCTCAAGCTGAAGGTCGGAATCTCCCTGGTACTTCCCAGTGGTGTCAATCCCGTGCTCGGCACAAACCACTTCCCAGAACTTGGCTCCGATCTGGTTCCCGCATTGCCCACCCTGAACGTGAAGGATCTCTCTCATTTTCGCACAAGAAAAATCGAACAATCAAGAAATGGGTCGTGTGGGAAAATGCGAGAGAGGGAGAGGGGGAAATAAATCGGAAGTTGTAAGGGACGGATAGAAATGGAGGGGTTTTCTTTTTACAGAGAGAGAGAGTATTGATTTATAAAGGGGAAGAGAGAGAAACTGCGTCGTTAGGGTTTTCTTTTCTTTTCTTTTTTTGGTTTTAGAGAGAGAGGAGAAATGAGCTGTTGAAATGCAACGGGCTACCTGTTGGGGTGGTAACGGTAAATGAAATGTGCTGGATGGATGGTTTTCAAATTTTGAAATTCAAATTTCATTCACCAGCTGGGCTAGACCGAGAACGACCCGGTCTTTTTGTAAATCCAATAAATAAAATTTTAAAAACCTTAAAAAGAACAAAATTTCAATAAATATAATAAATAAATAATTAGATATGTCTCAACAATTTCTATGAGGTTAGAGGGGTCCCATGTGAACTTACCTTGAACTGTGTATGGAATTTACTTTTTTTCCATTTTTTCTTTTATTTCTTTTTATAATTGGGAGTTTACATTTCTAGGTTGAGATAGTGATGGAGATTTTTTTTTCCTTTTTCCTTTGTTTGTTTTTAGCAACATCGGACAACGCTCTCTCTATATAGCTCAATAATTGGTATGTACAATTTTATTTAGAAATGGTAATTTAAACATAAATCAGCTAATTAAAATATATATCTTCTATAAAAAAAGTGTTAAAATTTTTACTCCTACATTTTAATTAAAAAAATGTTTATTATGAGTCGGTTCAAATTACTCTCTTATTTATGATGACGGGATGTAATTATTAAAAAATAAATCATGCGTCCTTCCAATCTCGTAAATTTCTAAAATTATATAATAAAAATTTAATTAAAAAGAGATGTTAATTATTATTTTTTTTTAAAGTATAATTTTAGTGGAGATGAAAAATGATTTAAAGTGAGGGGCGGGAATTGAAAAGTCATCTACCACCTGTCCTCTCCGTCAACGCTTTTCATTTTTACGAATAATATTATTAGTAATAATGATAATAAATGTGATGTATTAATTAAGATTTGAATTTGACAATTTTTAAACAAAAATTAAAAAAAAAAGTTGAAAATGAACTTAATAAATATCTTATCTAATTATTTGCTTTCTCTAATACAAATTCAATATTTTAAACTGTTAGATAAATAAATGGAAGAAAAAATTAAGCCTCAATTTCATTTTCCCTAGGACGAAATCACGAGAGAAAGCATAGATTTTCAAGATTTTCTTCTTGAAAAACAAAATCCAAGGCTATTTTTGTCATTTACTAATTAAATGATTTACCGTGTTATTCTATGTTACCAAAAATAGGAAGCGAGGAATTAGACAAAAAAGATATTTGATATTAAATTTAACCCCCCACCATACATGGACACATGGATCCACACTGTCTCTTAATTTGAGAGGGACATTTTGACAACCTTATTTTCCCTTTATTTTAATATTACAAAAAAATAAATGAAAAATATATTCCTGTCATAGCCCTCACTTTAAATCTCCAAATTCTATCCTTTAACCAGTAATCATAATATTTCAATATTACATGATATTTTATAGACTAATTTATTCAAAATGTTTACTTTGGAGTTGGTTTCAATTATATTATGAGACGTCGTTAAAATACTTTTTTCAACCATTCTTTAAACTAAAGTCTAATGTAAAGTAAAAAATGAACATTTATAAGGTTTAAGGTAAAATTGCAACAATCATCAAAGTTATCCTAAACGGATGCGTCTTGAGATTCTTTTCCCGACAAAAAGATATTAATTAATTTTCCGGGAAATAAATTTATCGTAATTGAGGGAAATTCCCGTCCTCACCCTTAATATTTTAAAAGATGGAAATGATTTCAATTCCTCGTCCCCAACTGCAGCTTACCAGCAAAATACTCCCACAGCCAATGAATATATTGTTTGAAAGAGAAGTGAATGTGATATATATGAAGCCAACCTTTCAAGCAAAGCAAACAGAGAGGGTCTCACTCTGAAAAGCACAAAGCAAAAGAAAGAAGGCTTGCCCAAAAAGATAACCCATGGCAGAAGGCAACATTGCCAAAGTGAAAAAAAAAAAAAAAAAAAAATTATACAAGAAAGAAGCCCACATGAGATTCAGAGTCACAACACAATCTATAAACTGGCAGCCATGTGCATATGGTTTTATTTACACCTTCAGCCACTCCAAGCAAGGACACAGCCCCCAGCAGAATCTTGAGGGGTAGTAGTCCTTCAAGTAAACCTCCCTGCTGAAACCAACAATGTAGAAACTGAAGGACCTTCCACGGTCACCCATCGTGACACGAGTCACCGGTACGACGGAGATGATATGTCGCTCGCATATGACCCGTGCGGTGGGAGAAATCGATGCTCGATCTGCAATGACTTCAGAAGAGAACTTGTTGAGAAAAAAGGAATCTGCAAAGAAGGCTGGAGTACATTGATAGGCCTGAGTGTTGCATAACTGGACCCCTTTGGCTCTGTGGAACACTTCGTCTGGTACAGATGCTGCTCCGCTCATAGCGCTTACTTTTCGAGTCGAAAGTGTCCTCCTGTAACAGAAGAATTCCTTTCTTGTTGTTGATATACACATCTTTCAGCAAAAGAGGATATGAATATAAATAAATAAACCATCTGATTCTTTTGCTTTTTTCCACTTTTGTTGCAGTCTAATTGGTATATACAATGTGTTTAATCATCTACTTCATATTTGAAAGGAAAGTCACGATGAGAGGAGTATAGAAAGGTCAACTCCCAAAAATTCAACAAAAGTATTGGGTAAAGGAATATTAGAAAAGAAAAAGGAAAAGGACGGGGGTAGCCTCTTCGTAGGTATTGACATGGGAGAAGTACTTCAAAGGTGAACTCCTACCCTTTGAATTTCACCTACTTGCTACTTTCTATGTGGTAGAGGGGAAGAAACTGAAAAGCATATGTTTGTTCATCGCTACGCTACCCAAAAGTCGTGGTGGTTATCGTTGTCACCTTATGGAGCAAGGTTTGAATGTTTAACCCTTTCAAGATAAAATGAAAGGTGCTATTGAGTTGTGTGGCTAAACATCTCTTTCGTGAAGTTTGGTGGAAAAGAAACTGAAGAATTTTCCATGATAAATAAAGAAGCATGGAGAAAGTTTAAGATCTCATAGTTTTTATGGCTTTCCTTTGGAGCTCTCTTCACATAATTTTTTTCTGTAACTAAGATTCTTTTTCGATTAAGTTTATTTGTAATCCCCTTGACTTCCGATTGATTTCTCATTACCCTTTTGTATTTCCCGTCTTCAAATGCACTCTCCTTTAGCTTCCTATGGGAAAAAATATAGCTATAGAAACAGCAACTTGTAATAAAATGTATCAGAATGAGTATGCACACCATCTAACAACAGCAATACTGCGTGTCAAAAGAGAACCACTTTGCTGGCACGTCTCACACTTAGTTAGGCCACGAGATCCACAAGTTGCGCAAGGAATTTTCCCTTTACCATCACATTTTGCACATCTGCACAAGACATGAATTTTCAGCATAAAGAAACAAAATATTCCGCACAGAAAGTTATCAGTCACCCAGCAGCAGCAGTGAAATTTTGAGTGGGCCCAGACTATCAAATGCAACGGTAAGAACTTTTCGAGTTCAAAGCCCTTTTATCATAGCTATACATCAAACGTGTTAATAAGTCTGGTGCAAGAATCCAGTTATCAAATAATTGCATAAGACATGAGAATCTACTGTTGAATAACTTCTTACATGGTGTCGGACCCATCTCTATGAGCAAGCAAACCCCGACCATAACAAGAAGGGCATTGCGCCATCTGATTTTCAATATAAAACCCAGGTTCTTGATCTGCATTACATGTTGGACATACAAGACCTCCTCGTCCAGCACAGGCTGCAAAGTTTTTCAAACCAAAGTGTTAAAATCAAATGATAGTGATGCCTAATACTAAAAGTTTAGCACTGTCTTCAGACCCATAAAATTTCCAGTCTGAGTTATTCGGAAACATCAAAAGGTTAAATTGAAATTCATTTTAAGGGTAAAGTAAAAGCAATTCAATAACTACAAGTTTAATTTCCAGAGTCCTCACCTGAACACTTCTCGATGGTTTCTGAATGTGAAATCCTTTTCCTTGATTCTTTATAAGGTACAAAAAGAAGTGGGAACTCAGATTTTAAATCCAATTCCCAGACTCCAAGTTCAGGTCCATTGTTTCTTCCATCAATCGTGCCACCCCTATATGGCTCAGTTTCTTTTATAACATCCCTTTCTTCTATAAAAGTATCCAGAGTTCCCACATAAACATTACAGTCTTCTACAGCATGAATCTTCCACCTACGAGCAGGACGACTTCCCCAACAACAACGATGACCAACATGATCAATAAGCAGTTCTCTTATCTCTACTTCATCCAATATTTGCCTGCACATAGGTCAATTCGAGAGCCACATTAATGATTTGCCATTGAAAGATAGACTTGACTCTTGACTAGTGAAAGCAAGGGGTTGTCTGAACGCTGCTTTTGATAAAGAGTTTTCTATTTTGTATTTGAACAAAAATGATCTAAAAGCCTGTTTGATGATAAAGGTTTCTTCAAAGTTATTTTCTCTTGTTTCTTTTAGGGTATTTCACAAATGATCCATATCATCAAACTACAAGCCGTTCAATTACGATTTTCAAACGCATTTTATGGAACAAAAACAGAACTGTTTTCAAGACAGCCCATAAAGCTTAGATAACTAAGATACATGAAAAGGTGTGTGAGAGCCTCCTCATACACACAAGAGATGAATTTGAAACGGCAGATGAATAAATGAGTGTGTTGATGTTAACCAGCCAGTTATCGATACTAATTTCCAAGCCACCATTATTAGTGTCTACTGGTGGCAGGTGCAATTACTTAATTCAGGCAACAACCATATTTACCAACTTAACCACCATCTTGTTATCAATTTGATGTCTCAATTTCCCACAAAAATAAACTAAGTGCCGCCAAATGGGAATGTGTACATAATCTAAATAAATGCTACTAGCCCTACGCTCTTCTTACCTTCCAAAATCATTACTGGTTCGACCAATCTCTCCTGCATATCCACCTTGATAAAAAAGAGCTTGATCTGCAACAAATAATTATTCATTAAACACCCATGATAATTTTCACAAAACAGACGCGTTTAAATTTTACTGATTATTAGCTATGTTCATTATATGTTTCAAATTCTATTAGCAACGATCAAATCTCTAACCGTACTTAACAAGAAGTTGCAATCAATGAAAGAAACGAAAGATTCTGGCATCAAGTAATACCCAATTCCGTAAAAGATCACAATCATTGACCTATCCGCGAATTGTTTCTTCATAAATAATTCCAAAGCAATTGCGTACCTCTGGGATCGGGCTCCGGCGAACTAACCAATGCGCCGTGAAGAGAAGGTGGGTAATAATCAGAAACATTGGGGGCCGATCGAATTTCTTCGACACTAACATGAGTTCCTGCAAATGAATCGGTGGGGTTCACGGAGCCTGTTCGTCTCAAGTACTGATAATGACTCAACTGATCCGACCCTCTCTCCCCCAATTCGCTCCGATTGTCTTCCCCAAGCCATGGGAACAAAAAAAGGGAGAAAATCCCACGAACAAAAACTGTCAGCAACACCAATTGGGACACTAAAATTTTCAATCCCAAAGAAAATGAAAAGAGTACCTGAAACTGAAATCAGAGGCTCCTCCATGTCCGTATCTTCGTGGCTACAATTTGGGAAGGAAGAAACTAGTGTAATAACAAGCCCGTTTCCTTCATAGCGAAGAAATCAATCAAGTTTGGTGATGGACTTGGGATTTTGTCATGTTGATCTTGATAGACTTCCTTGATTTTTTTTGGTCCACGTATTGATGGAGCTGTTTCCATGTCTGTCGTCTTCCGTTGGTTGGTTCATTACTCTATGCCTATTCGCGAAATAAACAATGGGGAATATTTACGAATGGACTAATTTTGTTTGATCGATGAATATGATTCTTTATTTTCCGTACGAACGAGATCAAGCAATAAGAGAAATGTGAGTGAAATTTCTTCTAAAACATACTATTTTATTAAATGAAAATGTTTTTCTTTTCAACTGTTTCTTAAATGGGAACGAAATCACGATATTAAATTAAATGTCTTAACTACTCATCAACTGCGTTTAAAGTTGATTAGATTTGTACACGTGCGTTGCACGTGACAT
>JAOANK020000085.1:1767322-1779114 GCA_026257165.2 Telfairia occidentalis
AGCTGCGTCTATTATATGGACATGAGAATACAGTCTTAGAAGTTTGATAGCGTATCACTCCTTCTATTATGACAGATATGTTCAATTGATCCGCTATCATCTCTGTCGTGGCCATCGTTGTTTACTATAAGGAAATACTATCTTGTTATTTAATCGTTATTGATTCCCCTATGTGTTAAAGAAGAAAAGGGAATCATACATCAATAAGAACAATGGAGAGGAAGAAAAAGTAAAAATTTGCAGATAAAAGGGCAGAACATCTTAATCTTTAATCTATTTTTCTTCCCGTTATTAAGAAACAAAGTTTTCAAAAAAAAAAAAAAGGGAACATAAAGAAAACAAGAGAAATATCTATGCAGTATGCGCAGACATTAAACAAAAATACCAACAATCAAGTGGGTCATAGATTTCTCCATTCCTCTTAATCCCTAGCTATCTTTACGTTTATGGAGAACTAAAAGACAATAGGTAATAAATGATTTGTTATTCTTGCTTGTGCTACCCGGGTGAAATAACGGATTCTTGTGGGTTAAATTTTCAGCTTGGTTTGGTGATTGATTTGACAAATTCTTACCGTTACTATACCACTTCAGATTTGAATAAAGAGGGTATCAAGTATGTTAAGGTGAGTCTTAGAGTATGGCATGTTATCCTAATTGTACTTTCTAATTGTAGGAATTGAACTGTACTAATTATCTGTGATCTTTGTTCTTTTTGTTGGGGGAAGATTCCTTGCAAGGGGAGGGATTCTGTGCCTGACAACAAGTCGGTCAATATGTTCGTTTACGAGGTTTGTACCATTTTATGCTCACACACTGAGATTCTTTTGCCACTTTCTTAGAAGTGCTTTCGTACATTAGATTTTGAGTGGAAGGGACTAGGGAGTAACTTTTTTTTTAATTTTATTTATTTATTTATTTATCTCCTTTTCTTGGAATAATAGACACAACATGAAATAGGAAACTGAATGGAATCAGTACTTGTTTTGGGTCTTGCAATAAAATACCATCTGGCTACTGAACCAACATGGGCCACTTTCACTCATTGTCCGTTGCTTTCCTTAGTAAGCAGCATTTAGGTCCTGGCAATGTCTATTAAGTCATAGAATACCTTCTCCACTGTATTTGTTTGATATGGAAAGAAAGGTGTATTGGCATGGGTGCACACATACTCTCAATTATAATTATGTGTTTATGTATGCGTGGACTTGTATACTTGTTCAGAAGAGGTAATAAGAAAGTCGTAGAATCTGAACAAGCCTATATTTAATTAAAATGTCACTTTTTTCAGGTCATTCAGTTCCTTTCTCGTCAGAAACACTCAAAGAAGTATATTCTTGTCCATTGCACGCATGGCCATAATCGCACTGGATACATGATCATAAATTATCTTGTGCGTGCACTATCCATTTCTGTTACCCAGGTTAGTAAGGATATCTGTTAAATGATTCCAGTGTCATGATCGTTTTTGAGTCTAGCTTTGTTCTTTCCATTGATTCATCTCTTGTTTTGTCTCTCTACCCCTTGAGCGGGGGTGTTTGGGTAATCCACATTGCGCAGGCACTAAAAATGTTTTCTGATGCTCGCCCTCCTGGGATTTACAAGCCAGACTACATTGATGGATTGTATGCTTTTTATCATGAAAGAAAACCTGAAGTGGTTGTTTGCCCACCCACGCCCGAGTGGAAAAGATCTTCAGAACTTGATCTTAATGGTGAAGCAGTTCCTGATGATGATGATGATGGAGGTCCTGCTGCTCCTTTGAATGTATGCAAATAAGAGTACTTGTTCTTTTCAAGATTTTAATTCCTTCATATTAATGGAGCAAACGTGAAAGCAATGTAAACAATGATACATGAGTTTCTCTATTTAGTGATGAGTATATGGACTTTTTGCACTAAACTGTGTTTTCAAGTTAGAAATGAAAACACATTTGCTCGATAGGAAAAAAATTGATGACTTCTTTTTGTGGATTTATCAGTAATTTGCTGTATAGTAATTAGAGACCATATAATGAATAGGGTCTATGACTTAGCAAAATTCCTAAGAGAACTCAGAACTCCTTGAAAGATTCGTATTTCTCTCTCTAACTAAATTTCTGATGGAGTGGAGTAGCCTTAGACGGTTTAAGCCACAAGACATTTACCTTTTTTTTTTCAACAATATGTGAGAGTGAGAATTCAAACCTCCAACCTTTCGGTGAAGGATATATGCTATAACTCGTATAAGAGTGCAATTTGAGACTTTTTCCTTTTTTTCTCTTTGGAGCAAAGTTCCTTATCACACGTGGTTGTGAATCATTTGACCTCTATTCAGGTGGGGGAAATCCTGGGCTTTGTAGGTACATGTGCGGGGGAAACCCTTGGGTTTTTCCAATTGAGAACCCCTGGATAAAACCATTGTCCAATTGTCTAAATAGCATTTTGCAAGCAAGCTAGCCATATAGACTAGGAGCAAACGGGAGGAACGATCTCTTTGCCTTAGGCTCTTAGAGATCTAAATCTTTTTTCTTGACTTACCACTTTGAATCGGTAGATTGGTCATGGAAGTAAACCGAGATGTCCACTTTTTGCACCTCCTTTTTGTTAGTTGTGGCATTAACTATCCTACTAATCTAAATGCATGTGTTATTGTGTGCTAGTTCATGGAAAAGATCAAAATTAATATCTGAGCGGCATTACTTTCCCATTGTCCAAGCCCTAGATCAATATGTTACCCTCTTTAGTTTTTCCTGAACCTTATTTAGCAGGGACATTAAAAAAAGATTTGGTTAATCACATTATTGTAGGTTTAGAGACGAAACCTTTTTTTTAGAGGGAGAAGTGAAGGGTTTTCTTTTCTCAAGAAGGGGAGAACCAATTTAGTTCTATTTTTATTTATTTATTTTTATATCTGTGAGTGTTTGAGCCGACTTGCGTGCACTTCGACTCGTCTCATAGGGCAACTGCTTGCCCCTACTACAGTTGGTTGTGTAGGTAACTTCGAGGATATTAAATCCTAGATAGGTGACCACCATAGTTTGACTTCATTTCCTTGAAATTCTTTATTATTTACATTAGCCCATATTGACTTGATTTAGTCCCCAAGGGGTGATCTCGTTGGCTAAGTCTCGCAATCTCTGAGTAATATCTGCTTAGAGGTTGTATGTTTGAATCTTTTGGTGAAATTAATAAGGAAGAACTCCTTGATGTCTCTAGAGTTGGGCAAACTATCTTTTTTATATTAACAAAAACAGTCATTGGGTTGGGTTTAACAAATATGATTTGTTTTCGTTGACTTCTAGGAAAATCACGAGGATGGTGCTCAACTGATGACAAATGATGATATATTGGGAGATGAGATACCGGAGGACCAGGAACGTGCCTTGAAACACTTCTGCTACCAAATGCTTAAATTGAATGCAGGAGTATGCTCTCTAAACCCTCTCTCTCTCTCTCCCCCCCTTATTTCCATGCATGCCTGTTTCATTTTTATATCAGGCTATGGCCTAGATAATTCATGTTTTCACGTTTTCCTTCATTGAACCTAAGACCTATATTCCATCTAGTATTCTCACAAAGCAGCTGTGGATTTTTTTATGGGTAAACTTGATTTACTGTACGATCATTCTATTTTCACTTAAACCATCAATTTACAAAGTACCACTAAAAAATTAGGGGACTTTTTTTCCCTTAAAAATTTTGGTGTGTGTGTGTTTACTGGACGATTAATCTATTTTCACTTAAACCATCTATTTACAAATTACCACTAGAAAATTACCCTTTTCCCTTAAAAAGTTTGGTGTTCCTGTCTGTGTTACATAGGATACGTCATGTCATTGGTAATAATTTGAAACCTAAAAAGAAATAATCACATTAAAAATTGGTTAGAATCCTGGATATTAGAGCCTGGACTGGTTTATGTTTCTTCATCCTTACTAATTTCGTCCCAATAGATTGGTATAGAATAATTCAACATGTCTGTAATTTCTTTTTCTCTCTTTATTGCGTCTTCATTGAAGGTTGAACCTTACTAGGAAACCCTACCCTGTCATTCTGATTTCCTTATAATTGTCCACTGTAAACTCCTTTTTGGGAGAAATCAAGTCTAAATATTGATGCACATGCATGTGTAGATTGCAGAAGTAGCCTATTTTCGTGTTGCTTGTGTTTGATTTAATATTTTAATCATTTATTTTTCAGGCAAGAGCAAATTTGCAATTTCCAGGGTCCCATCCGGTGTCTCTTAACAGGTCTTGTTACATAATTTCTGTCATTTGTCATTGTCTGAATTAACTAGTTCCACTGCTAAGTTGTGCCTTTTTGCATCCTCTGCTATTCTATGCGTTGCGAGCCAGAAGCTCTACTATGCTCTTTTTTTTGTCCTTTTTTTTACTCTCTCTCTCTATCCTAACTGCAATGAAGGAATTATACCTGAAGATTGATACACATTCTCAATAGCACCTAGAAACCCCCTGTTGCATGTAAAATTTACTCTAAAAACAAGAGACTTTTCTTCTAAATTCTAGACATCAAATGGGAGGATAAAGGGTGGTTGTAGCACATGCTTGAGTTGGATGAACCATTGCCTGCCATCAATAATTTGGGTTATTTAACATCTCTTGATTTTTCTTATTAGAAAAAGGTCTTTTGGTCTTGATGGTATTTTTTTTAATCGAGTTATTGATAAAATCATGGAACATCAGGAAGGACATTATGATTTATGAAGGTGTTTCAAGATTTTGTTTTAAAGAATTGAGATGATCAATTCTTGCCTCAGTGATTTCCTTATCAGCTTAATTCCTAAGAAGATCTATTCTGAAAGAATAGTATATTTCAGACCAATTAACTGGTGTCAGGTCTTCACAAAATTTTGTCTAAGGTTCTTTCCAGAAGGTTTAAAATGATCGTTTTACTGTCTTTGATAATCAGACTGCTTTCTATGAAAAAAAGACAGACTTTGGGTACTTTTTTTACAGCTAACAAGGTGATGGAGGATTGGAAAAGAAGGAAGAAGGGTTGCCTATGGAAAATTGATATAGAAAAAGCTTGATTGGTGGTCTGGGACTCTATGGTTAACAACTTCAAACACGGACATCCTATGGTTTAGATTTTCTAGTAATTTTCATGTAGCCTGCTTTTCAGGCCTTTATGTGAGTCTCCGTGTTGGTTCTTAGGATCGAACTTCAAGTTTTTGCTGCCTGCTGAGCTCAACTACAGATGACCTGTACAGTTCATGTTTCTGATGCTGCTGTCCTGGCTACTGGGACGTTTATTTATATATTTATTATTTTATTTTTCTCTTGTGGGTTGGAAGGCGAGAGTTTGAGGCTTTGAGCTATATGCTTAACTCAGTCAAGGTTTTGTATTGTTATCTTAATGTTTAGCTCTATTGTGATTAAAGTGTTCTGTAGTGTTCCTTTAGTTTTGTTTTATTATGGAGCCTTACTGTTTTGTTTTGTTCGTTTATTAGCAGAGGAATAATTTCTTTTATTTTCAACACTATGATGTTCAATAAAGAACTTCTAGAGCAATATTAGCTATTTAGAAGGATTTTCTTGTTTCTGATAGCTGCCACCGCCTCTTATTCTTTTTTGTGTCTAAATCTTGGAAATTGAAACCCCTTTCTTTATAGTCTTCTTTGCTTTCTGTGTTAGGGTTGATGGCTTTGCACTTAGTCTCTTTTGTTAATATAAATGCTTCTTATTATGAAAAATCAAAGAAAAGAATTAATTCAGCAATGATTTGGTTTGTTATTTAGATTCAGCCTAATGATACTGAGTTTGATTTATTTTTATGGCATGCAGAGACAATCTACAGCTGCTAAGGCAACGCTATTATTATGCCACGTGGAAAGCTGATGGAACAAGATATATGATGCTAATAACCATGGATGGATGCTACTTGATTGACAGGGGTTTTAAATTCCGAAGAGTCCAAATGAGATTTCCCTACAGAAATGCTAATGATGTATGTTAGCTTGCTCCTTCACTGGACATTAGATTACTATTTAATTGTATAATTGTATCTAAATTCAATCTGATATACATCATTAATTTTGGTTTCAAGGGTCTAGTTGAGAAGATTCACCACTATACATTACTTGATGGAGAAATGATAATTGATACTATGCCAGACTCGCAGAAGCAAGAGAGAAGATATCTTATATATGACATGATGGCAACTAATCATGTCTCAGTCATTGAGGTTTGAATTATATATATGTGATAATGAAATTCACTCTTCAAATCTTATGGCTTTGCCTCTCTCTTTTGTCCAATTGGAGAAGTTTCACATAACTCTTTTGGCTTTGGGGCCCTTCCCCCCTTTCTTTTGTAATTTCATTCATCAACATTGTTTCATATAAAAAAAAATTGATGAAAGTGCTCCTGATGGAGGAAACCTTATGTTCTTTATGTAGCAACCGAAAAATGTTGCTTAAATTCAATTGGACTTACTCAATTTTGTGCTATTGTTGGTTCGATGAATTGTTTTTGCCACCTCAAGGCTCAATTGCATTGCACAACTTACAGGCCCTAGCGTGTTTACCTTTCCATGGCTTCTGAGTGCTCGATTCCCCAGTTCTCTGCCCAAAAGTAATCAATCGGGAGGCATAATTCCATTGGGTGTTCTCTAGGATGAGACTTCTTATTTTTCCTCGTGTTTGTTCTTCTTTGTTCTTTCGTTCTAATGAAATAGTTACTTCTCTGAAGAAAATCCTAGCACAATCTGATCAGAATTAGGAACTGGGCCTTGGAATTAGTTTGTGACATAAGCTCCCAATACCATGAAGTTGAAAAGTCTTTTCTGGTCAATAGTTTAAAATTTTTGAATTTCTACTTTTGTGGTAGGTTGGTCATTTCCTTATTTTACTTGACTGAATATTAGTCATACAATACTTTAGTTAGATTCCCTAATTCATGTGCACACCTATTGCTGTCTGTCATTCAAGATGCAACTGGCAATATCTATTTAAGAAATATTTAACGATATTTAAAAGTTATTATTTGGTTTGGCTGGTAGATGGCTAACTTAATGAACTTCTATCTTCACTGTTTGGGTGAAAAATATTTTGCAATGCATGCTGGTTAATTAATTGGTCTTATAAGATATCCAATTAGTATGCTACTAGCTCTTACTGCACTTTGCATGCATTTTTCAGTTATAAGTTGTTATTCTTTCATTGTAAAAAGGTCATCTTTTTTATAGCTCTAATAGAGCTTGCCGTTGGTGTAGCGTCCTTTCTATGAACGGTGGAAGATGCTTGAGAAAGAAGTGATTGAACCTCGCAATTATGAGCGCCAGAATATTTACCAAAGTAGGAATCCTCATTATAGATATGACCTGGAGCCATTCAGGGTATGTATCCTTACTTTTCTTGTTTTGCCTTTTCTTCTGGAAGTGGTTATTTGATTCAACATAACTACTCATTAGGTGAGGAGGAAAGATTTTTGGTTGCTCTCCACGGTTACCAAAGTTTTGAAGGAGTTCATACCGAGGCTTTCACATGATGCTGATGGTCTAATATTTCAGGTAGTTGATTTTTTTGTGAATAAAATATGAACAGATGCCATTTTCGTTTTTGGTAAGACTTGAATTATCTTTTATTCCAAGAAACTTGTTTTCTTCTTACAAAATGAAGTAATTTCATTAATTGGCGAAGAAACTGCAAGAAATAAATATTGTATTAGAAATCCAATCATAATACAATGTCCCATGTAAAAATATGAAACTAATTATTCTTTCTCCAAGTTTACGAGCCAATATTCTCTTGTAATCTATTTATCAACATTGTTTCTCTCTGCTTCTCAAATATTGCATGTTAACTTTGTCTTCTCTCTGGGATTGGCTCGGATTGGAGAAAGTTACTTTTATTTGGAAATATATTATTGTCATTTAGTAGGCTAAAATGGTTTATGGCCGTCTTTTTTTCTAGGGTTGGGATGATGCTTATGTACCTCGAACTCATGAGGGTCTCTTGAAGTGGAAATATCCTGAAATGAACTCGGTTGACTTTCTATTTGAGGTTGTAAGTAATTTCTTTAGCGTTGGTTTTGCATGCTGCAGCAGAATGTTGACGCTGAAGTAATTTAAAATTATTTGTCTGGACAGTTGGGTGAAGATGATTCTCAGATTCTTATTTTGTTTGAACGAGGAAAGAGGAAAGCAATGGAAGGAAATAGGGTTAAGTTCAAAGGTTGATGCAAATAGTTTCTGCCTCTTACTTCGTTTTCTCCAGTTCTCTTTGCATAAAATCTGTTAAACATTTATGATATCTATATGTTTATTTGCTGCTAAAGTAAACATTTACCTCCCCATCTTCATAATTTGTGTGAAGAAAAATTCATCTTGATTTTTGAGGACCTGGGGATTGGTAATAAAATTACTTCTGAGGTTTCATCATCGTTGTATTTAAAATTTCTGATTGCAATTGTTCAATATTACTTCTGGGGCTTTTAGATTGAACATAGTATTAATTACAGTGTGTGGAAAGAATCCATTGGATCGTTTAGGATGGAGTGTCTGATCTGCTGTCTAAGTTGACCTGTTGCACTAGATCATAAAACAATTCTTTCATTATCTCAAAAATTTTTATGTTGGCGTGGGTTGAATGTTGCTACACAATCGAACAACTATAAAACTTTCTTCTCTATATTCTCCCTTAAACTATAATGCTTGCTGGCTGCACAATTGGGTTGTTAATGCTCATGAATCCTGGGATGCATTTTTCTTTTCAAAGATGCTACCAGGATTATGTTGCTGAATTTTGGTTGGGTACTTGGGGCTTTGATAATCACATCTCTTGCATATTTGGCTAATTCTGGCTAGTAAAGTATCGTCTTCTTTCAACGTATATTCTCAAGGTTTCGTAACCTGAGGAAAGTTTCCAGGATAACCGGCAGGTCATTGGTTTAAAATCCTCGGGATTGTTGCCTGAAATTCTACTTTTGACTGCAAATATTGTAAGATCGAATGATGGTCTCCAGTTTCAAATTCATTGAGAAGGTTGGAGCAGTTTTGGCATGTGAGGAGAAGCAGATCTGGACTCTCTTAATAAATTTTCTTGAAAAGTGACGCATCCTAAAATAATTATTGTACTTTTTAGTTTTTGAGAGACGTGTGCACGTAGATATCGCAGATATTACATTCATGTGTTTGATAATCTGGAGAGGTATATTGAACTAATATATTTCTTAAATGTAAATTGTTTTAAGCCTTATTTTGAAATTTTTGCAGATGGCGATCCTTCCTTTTATTCGGGAAAGATTGTTGAGTGTTCTTGGGATTCTGATGAGCAAGTATGGGTCTGCATGCGTATCAGGACAGACAAAACAACTCCGAATGATTTCAATACTTATAAAAAGGTTCCTTTACAGCCAATTTGATATAAGTTTTGCCGATAGTTTGAACGTGCATCAATTAATATTTTTTGATATTTGAAATAGGTCATGCGCAGCATTAGAGACAATATCACGGAGGAGGATTTGTTGAAGGAGATTCATGAGATCATACGCTTGCCCATGTATGCTGATAGGATAAGGAATGATAGTAAAGCAGCCCAACATACAATTTCGACACGACGGAGGTGATAGCTAGACGTTGCTCAAATACAAAAATTAGGCAGTATCAGTCGGTGGTAATCTTTGGATGAGATGCTAAAAAAATTGTTCCCACATGGTTTGCTTGTTCAATCTGTTGCCTGCTTTAAGATGTCCCTTTGATAGAGTTGTGCATATAAATTATTGAAAGGGTGACCAAGATGTCCGCCATTAGCTTCTCCTTGTGCTATCCTTTAGTAAGTGCAGAGCTGGTGAGTTGTATGATCCGGTCATTGCACATGATAGTTGTCTTCAATTAGGGCTTTGAAATCCATTTCTTCTAGTTTTCCAGGTGAAGAGATGTAGGATTAGGATCATCAAATCATGTATATTAGTATTTTTCTTTTCGTTTTTTAGCAATTGCTAAGCAGCAACTCGAAGGCAGTCATTTTAAGTAAATCTGAGCGAAGTTTTTATAGCAAGGTTTTACATTTTACTGTTGTGAATATCCTTTACTCTTAATGAACATGTCTCTTCTCTGTCTGTCTGTCTGTGTTGCCGTCTGTTTTCCCTCACCTTTATCTTTGAACTGATTCTTGGTGCTGAAAAATAAGAACGCGACCTGTTATCTCAGTTTCAATTTATGAATATTGTCCTATAGCTCGTTCACAAAAAAGGCGAAAAGTCGTCGTCTTTAGGAATGAAAATTGTAAATTCCATTCACATGCTTGTGATCGTTTTTAACCAAACAGGTATTTTTCTATTAGAATGGAATATGTTCATTTCATTCAGATGTTGATATTGCTCCTATTTTGCCATCAGAATTAAAAATGTAAAGTTCTAATTACATGCTTCATATTGTGCACTGTGTGACCAAACAAGTATGTTTCTATTAGAACAGATGTAAGATTCATTCACATGCTTGAATTTCTTGGCTTGTAAACAGGAAGCTTTTTCCATCAGAATGGAAGATGTAAATTTCATTCATATATTGAAATTGCTTGGATTTTGATATTAGGGTGGAAAATGAAAATTCCATCCATATCCTTATCACTTGGTTGATGACCAAATGATGAGCTATTTTTTGTGGTGCTTCAACTGATAAAATCTAGTTGGTTTAAGGGGTTATCTATTCATCATCTTTACTTTGTAATAAAAATTAGTGTGGAAGGTGCAAATTTCATGCACTTTAAAATGTTGCCGATCATGGCATTTTTTAAAAATTAAATTAGAAATTATGAATTCCCTTCACATGCTTGAAACCACTTGTGTAACCCATTTCACATTTTTATCTTTGCCATCATTTTGAATATGCTTTTTTTTTTTTTTTTGTTTAAATTCAAATTTTGAATCTGCTTGGTGGACTAGGAAAAAATAAACTTTGCACATTGCAACACTCTTCCTAAGCAAACTTATCAAGTCTCTTTTATAAATTGTGTCATTTTACTTTATGCAGTTTTCTACCTTGTCTTTTTATCATTTGTCTGTCGCACTGTATTAGGTCAATTTGTAATTGTTCAATAAATATGTCACACCATCGATTAATTAATTGTGTTAACAATAGACAAGGTATTAAATCAAGATTAAGTTTGGAAACGTAATTTAAAATTTTAAAAGTTTGAGACAACGAAAAAGAGTTTGAGACTAAATCTACACAATCATAAAAGATGATATGCTCAATGGTTAAGATATTTCTATTTCTTGTAAAGGTTTGTAGGTTTAAACTCCCACTACAATATGTGATGTAATATTCTTTAAAGAAAATTTTGAGTATAGTTCTAAAATTTTAAGACATTTATATCTTCTTAAAAGTCACGAGTTTCACATGTACTAAAAAAAAAAATTGATATAAATTTTAATTTGGGTTTTCCTTCCATTATAATCATTTTCCAACAAGTCATTCAATTGTATTTTTTTAAAGAAAAATAAAAAATTATCCTCTAAAGGAAACAAAATTTTGAATAACTTCTTTAAGAAAATACAATACCCAGCAAGGAAACGTTTTATACAGAGTTAAAACCATAACGGAAAAAAATAAGGATGCTATCCTACAAAGAAAAAGAATAGTCATAATTATCTAATAAAAAATGAACATTTAAATACAAGAACCATAACGGAAAAAAATAAGGATGCTATCCTACCAAGAAAAAAAAAAGAAGAAATAAACCGAACTGAAAAACAAAAAAGAAAAGGGAAAAAAATAGAACATTTTATTACTGTATCCACAAAAAAGAAAAGAAAAAAACAAAAAAAATTGTAAGGGAAAATATACTTTT